>CM057826.1:79004869-79359869 GCA_030068075.1 Paguma larvata | reverse complement strand
ATCTGTTGTATAAAGTCGAAGTACATCCACTACACGCATATCTTATGGTATCACGCATATGTCTGTTTAAATGTCATTAATCTTTACGAACACAATTACAAACATAATTTACTAATTTATCTCTATAATTACATTTATAATTAGAACACAATAGACACGAGTATATTTACATAAAGAACTAAGTAAGGAATTGTCTAAAGCAAGCAGGGTTTTCTTCAGACCATGTTAAATTCTTATTAACTCTCGAGCCTCTGCCATTTCTTTGTGGGCTGTTTTTTAACATTAATAAAAATAAAGAAGTGCCCAAACAGTTTTGAGCTTCCAGTAATGTATTAAAATGTCGCTCAGCTTCTCTGTACACAGTGAAATGCTTGCTGAATGCAAAGTGAAGGAGGATGAATTTCTCCAGGTTCTGTACGTCTGATCTCTCAAAACCTTCAAAATCTATCCTTGATCTCCGCAAACACAGCAGCGCACAATGTTATTTATGCATTCATTTATCTTTTCATCAAGGGTGGCTTATGTGGTCTTTACTGACTTTGGTTTCTCATCATCATCGCAGATCAGCATCTGCATTGTGTGCACTTGTAACAGGGATAATGGATCTCACTTACAATACCTACAAACTCAGCTGAGAGCCGTGCAAAGCAAATGGCCATAAATGCACCCATCCTGGCCCAAGTCCTGATGAATAAAAATGAAGATCTTGTCAAATAATAAAGTGACAGGTTAATTTACAGCATGGAATAGTGTGAACAGGGAAAGCACCGCTTTTTCAATCTGTATGAACGGTGCCACCTATCTGCAGATTAGCAGAAAGCTTCAGAAACACTAATTCAAAAATCGGGATAAATACATGTGATGTTGCTTAGTTTTGTAAATATCACAGGAATGGAATTGATGATAAAGGCAAATGCAAGATTAGACACACACAGTTGCTTTCGAACCAAAAAAACAAGATTCTCAACAAAGGGCTGCTGTATCAAACAGTAATAAAGAGCCTCAAGCAGTTGTCTGTGCTCATGCCAGTTTTCATGCTTTAATTCAGCTGCCCTGTGGTTCTTAGCTTTGACATTGAGATCTGCACGGCCACCAGAGATAATTATTTCAACCTTCGGGCCATCAGGCGTTCATTTTTGATCATGGATATGTAAGAGATGTTTTCTGCTTTCTAAGTCTTCCAAGTGGATATCAATAGAAGGGTGAAATAAGGAAAAGCAGTCTGCATTTGAAAAGAACTTGAACATTCTGAATGACAGAAATGTGAATGTCTCTATTGATTATTGTAACTACTTCGGTTAACCTGATAGCTAGTTAGAAGTATTTTAATTTGTCCAAATTCTGAACTAGAATTTATTACACACACTATTACTCTACAATATTTGTTTACATATTTGCACTGAACTTCATACTTTGTAAATATCAACAGACACATGAAGACATTAGAGCACAAAATCCATAAACTAAATAATAGTAACTTTTTAAGTTAAATTTGTATATTATATCACAATGTGCTTTTATGCAAAACTGCAACCAGGAGCATAGACCATTCACTAAAATAACTAATTAGCAGTCACAGAAATCACTGATAAAGCAATAATGGTATAAGCAAGATGTAGACCAATTACATTTCTTTACCAGTAAATTATGGAGAAAACACTAGTTCTCACAAAATATGGTGCAAAGATTCAACTATTCTGTTAACACTAAATTATAACAATAAAATTAAAATTTATAAATCACTCTTTATTTTAAAGGAGACAGTTTATTTTAAAATTTGAATAACTAATGAATAAATAGTAAAGTTTTAAATCCATAATTGTTACCAAGTAGAAAAGAAACCTATAGAAGATCACAAAATAGAATTAGCAAATGCAACATAGGATTAATCTGTATTTTCTCAACATCTTTTTGTGAAGGAAAAATGTTTAAAATCTTTAAAGAATATTCCATAATATCCAACCATTCAATAAGAAATCTATGCCTAAGAAGTTTACTTAAGTAGATGACTGGGGAAGACATGATTGTAGCTACCCTAAAAACGTTGAACCTGTGTAAGTAAAAAATCCACTGTCATAACTTTCAAGATGGAAACAGAACAGATACCACCATGTTATGTTAGATGCATGCCAACAGTCTAATAACAACTGTAATGATTTCAGAATAAGGTGACTCATTTTAAGACAAAAGGAGACAGAAATATATTAACTAGTATTTCAAGGAGTTTAAATTTTAACATTTTCTTCAAATGTAGTCTCAACTGTTCATGGTTCCCTGTGCGAAATGAGAAATGAACTCAATAGGCAATATGATGGCAGGTTTCTGCAGCTACCACGACATATGCTCACGTTCTTTTCCCCTGAAATTGAACACTACAGTAAGTAATGAAAAAGCAAAGCTAGCGTCTTGAGCAGGAAGTATAAACTTTCATATTGAAATAAAGAACCCTAATTAAATAAAATTTCAAGAAGTGGTCAGAGCATCAGATCTTCAGTCTATGAGGGCATGCATCCTTTAAAGCCCTTTCCATCGTCTATCAAGTCCATAACACATAAAACAGAGTAGAAGTAGGCACATAAACGGCAGGATCATTTAGTATGAAAAATCAAGCCATGGAACTCAGGTGAAATCATTTCATCTCCTTCCAAATATCAATGGGCAGCAATGTCCCTAATAATCTGGATCAAAAACAATCAAGCAAAAAGGTCTTGTCTTTAATAAAAGCCAACTGCCCCTCTATGCTTTTTATGATTCAGAGCCTCCCCAAAAGAAGCTACTTGTCCTCTACATCAAAAGGCTTGTTAATAAAAGTTATTTTGTATTAAAATGTATTTCCTTAAACTATTTATAGGTAAGATTCTGGTCTTTCTACAGCGAGAGCTCAAGATGATATAATTTATAGAGTTTATATGAGAGAATATGACTAAAAACAAAGGAATTTATAGCAAGACTATAGAAGAAAATACAATCGTATTTTTCATTCGCCTACTTACATTTCTTTCCCCGAAGAAAAAGAAATGATGTTCCCAATAACCGGAAAAAGGCCAAAGAGACTACAAAGAGCTATTTGCTAAAGTAGTTTATTCTCAACAGTTTTAAACTTAAAATGATGTAAGTTAAAATTATGAAAATTCATGCAAAGGATGGCAAACTAGCTCAGAGGAAAATAAGGGTAATTACATATTAAAATAGAATATTACCTTCTTATTTTATTCAAAAAGATCACAAATTCTGTGGAGAACCTTTTGTTGAGTTTCTGCCAGATCCTCATGCTAAAAATATTTGGGGCAAAGGCACTTGCTTTCCTGCATATTCTACCACATTTTAAACTTGCTTACTACCACCGGAAATTCAAAAGTCCTAATTATGGAGTCAAGAAAAGACAATACAGGCAAATGTAGAAGGCATATTTTTGATCTAAGGAAGATTTAGTGGGTACCAGGGATATGTAGAATTTCCTTCTTTGTGACTTCAGATTGGAGAAAATTATCTCTTCTCCATGCCCTAGTCCTTTGCTGCACCACATTCACAGATTACAGTTGATCTGCAAATGCAGGGTCTTTGTACCAGTCAGGAAGCTTCAGTGATTTGGGTATAATGCTGTGGAATGCGTGCCTCCCAATGATGGACACCCATCTTCTTCTCGGCCTTCAGATAACTTTTAAATTCTCATCACAAAATGATACTAGCATGTCCAAAATGAGACATATTATGATTTTTTTTCCTATCTGTTTTTTTTGACCGTAAGTTATTTATAAAAATTTCCCAGAGCCAGATGTTAAGCAGGACTGTTTTCCCCATAGCACAGGGAATATATATGAATGCTACCTGCCTGCTCCTCACATGCACCTTTCCTTCTTCATCTTCTTTCGTTGTATCTATTTTTTACCCCTGTTCCCTGTTATTCTCACCTTGCATTCTCTCCTTCTAGGGACTTATCTTATTCTTGTTTAATGGCAGCTCTTAATAGTGAGACACCTCCTTGGTATTATGCAGAATGAAAATGACCACAGGTCCACATATGTACAGTAAGTAAAGCCCTACATCAAGCAAATGGCTAAGGGAAAGATATCCATTTGGTTGTATTCCTTCTAAGTCAATATGGGAATGTATCTCAAGTAATTTCAACCACACACATGCACACACACAAAAAAAATGCTGAAAGCAATCGTATAGCTCTTAGAAAGTCTAATACATGGCTCAAGAATGAAAATTATAAGTAGCAGCTAACATTTATTGAGTGCTCGCCATGTGACAACTACATTAAGCACTTTACATGCATCATCTCATTTAATCGCTCCTGAAACTCTGCAAGATAGAGACACTGTGGGTATCCTTAGCTTATAGCTATTAAGACAACAAGTAAACAGTAGAACTGGCATCAGAGTCCATTCTGACTCTGGAGCTCACACCATTAACCAATATGCTGTATATACTATGTAATGTTTATTACTCTTAGCTTGTGATAAGTGATTCTTGATTTTAATTATGAGATCTTTTGCTGCTTTTAAATTCTCAAGTGATAAATATGATTTCCTATTACAGTACACATAGATTGATGGCACTTCTGGCATTAGCTTTGTAATGACTGTATGTCACCCCTAGGGGTCAGATATACTTTTAAAGAGGAAATTAGAAACACTTTAGCATCCATTCAGCTAAAAAGTAGCTCACATAGAAACAACTATTTACCTACAAACTCTCTCACATTGCTGTCACATGAATGAGGTGTTGCAGGTGTTTTCTGTCAAGTCTTTTTAAAAGATCCCTAAAATAGGGAAGACACTGAAAAAGATTTTTAGTTTTGGTGATAAAGCCTCCCTCTCGATTAATGGAGGAACAAAGCAGCAAGGGTTTAGGCTTCTACAAAGATATTTTTGTTACTTTATCCTTATTTTCCTGGGTTGAATTTGAAAGCAGTCTACTGCTACAGGCAGACAAGTTTCCTTGCTTTTAGTTTGTATTTGAAGGAAAAGACACAAGGTGAAGGATAGGAGTAGAGGAATAGAAGGTAAGAGGGCCATGATCAACTTAAGAAAGCTCTATACAGTTAATCGAGAAATCAGGACAATAGCTTCTTTTACATGTGAACTGTGACCACATGGACTGAAATGTGCTCATGTCAATGGGTGATTAGGATAGTTTAATTACATTATTATTATTATTATTATTAGGTTTAATAAGAAAGGTCAGTTAAATATCACATAGATTTTGCCAGTACTAACAGTTTTAGTCTTAATGACATGGCTATAATTCTTAACTTGTCCTTATTCATGCCTCTAGGAGTACTTGAAAACAAGAAAACTAGGAAAAAAGAGCAAATATTAGCACAAATATTTTTCTATATTCAGCAAATTCTGTTTAGATATACTAATTGGCTCTCATGGAAAGAAACCATTCAAGTGAGAATAGAAGTATTGATAAAAGCATAATGTCATTACTTAATGAACGGTAGACAGCTGATGATATATATTTAGTGATTGAAAAAAAAACAAACCGATATGAACATTTTTTCCAGGGATTCATAAATCAATTAGTCAAGTAGTTTCTGAATAGCTACTACCTATGGAACATGGTACTAACCTTGAAAATAAAATCACAAGAATTGCTTTTTACCAAAGAGCACTATTTTGAAAAAATGCTATTCTGTGTCTTTTTTATTTGAGCAAAGCATTTGCTCCGATATTATCTAATAGAGTCAAAAGGTGCAAATAAAAAGGAAATAATAAACTTCAAATTTAAAGATTAGAATGTAATACAGGCTCCTATTGTATAAAAAAAATTAAATAGTACCTCTTGCTTTTGAAGGTTAGGTCACAACTCACGCTGAAATTAGGAGTTAAATAACACTAAGCATTTTTGAACAATGTAGTTCAAACAATATTCATATAGTTTATAAGCCATAAGACTAAAAGAAATCAGTAAAAATTGGGAAAGGAAACTGAGAAATAATATCTAAAATGAAGTATGTCTTTAATGGTGGTTTTAATTATGAAATTCTGCGGCGTGGTGTCTTACCGTAGGATGAAATGTCACATGGCAATGGAAGGATTAGTCACATGACCTGAAACCGATCAGCATTCAAACGTCTGAGAACTACTCCTTGCTTATCTGATATTCCAAAACTTCTGGTATCTTCTCTGGGTTAGCTTCTATCTTCAACCAATAGCTTTAATAGGGCTGGTTCTTATCCCATTCTTCCTCTAACTTGATGCAAGATACTAGGTCCTGCTCAGTAACAGGTTAAAAAAAAAAAAAAAGGCTGCTAGCTGACCTTTTGGAAACCTACAACCACATCTGAAAACACAATAATTATTTCCTTTTGTTAAGTTCTGAATATGCAATAATCAAGAATGAATTTTAAAAAAAACAACGTACAGTAAAAAAGGTGAAATTTTGTAAATCTAAGATGGTTGCAAGAATGAGTCTACAAATTGAAGACGAAATAAGGCAAAATATGCATCTTCAGGGAAACCTGAGAATGTGTACATAGAGTGGAGAGGTGTGCATTTAGATAGCAAAATCAGCATATGGCTGAACAGAAGGATACACCATGAAAATTCGTATATGACCTAATAAAGCTAATAAACTCCACTAACAGTCATTCTTTGTCTGGTTGTTAAGATGCCATCTATTACTATAAGGATCTACGGCATATTCACAAATAATCACTTGTAAAACTCTAAACTACTTCAAAAATTGTAAAAGATGCTTATAAAACATTATGAATTGCAATAGTCTTTCAGAAGTTCAAAGGCATTGCCCACGACTAGGAACTTCTGAGTCTGTTACGTGTTCAAGCATGAGTGTGTAAAGTATAAAGAATTAAGAGACATTCACTCCACTGGTAGTTGGCATATGAGTAGGACAGGTTTTCTGTAATTCTAACATATAATCAGGTACAATTCTTAAAGAGGTGTCCCTGCTTAATAGTTCTCAAGGAACAGGACCTCTGAAGATAACAAAACAGGATGAATATACAATAGATGACAATTCCTGAAAGTTAAAGGATACTTGGAATAACAAAATATATGGAAATTTAACAAGATTAGTTAATAGTGTTTTAACTTTTCTGTCAAACTGAAACATAGCTATAAAACTAGCTAATCTAGAATTATTCATATCAAAGGAGAAATGGCAGTCTGTGGAACTTCGAATGTAGCAGATAGTAGATGAGACACTAAATATAAGAGCCACACTACGTTATCATAATACTATATATTAGGAGTTCAATAAAATTCTCATTTTTTTTGGTTTATGGGCATTCCTATTGTATTCAAGTAAAAAATATTCTAAATAAATCATCAAAATATTCCTATAAACCATAGACATAATTACTATGGTAAGAGAAAGGCCACTCTGAATGTAATTCATCTTTTTAATCCACATAAGTCAGAGTAGTAACACTTATCTGATTAAAAATATTACCTTTGTGAAGAAACATTTTAGACATATATTTGCTCTTTAGCTGGGAATTAGTAAAAAAAAAAAAAGAAGTGAATAGTAAGTATGTAGATTATTTGTTCTACTCTATGAAGGGTAAATAAAGCATCCAGGGCTTGAGATAGGGTACAAAGAACGTTTCCATGGTTACATGCTTTCTCATATCAAATTAGAGCAGAATTTGTGTACAAGAGGTTTGTTGACAGCCTACATAGGCCATAAAAAGAATAGAAGGCTAGGAGTTTGAAATCTAAATATATTCTGCAAAGTCTGTTGAGAAAAAGTTGGGTGAAGAAAGCAGCATCAGGAGAGCAGCAGATTAGTTAAGAGTATCGGATGCCATTTTGTACAAAGATCATTTTTCTTTTAGATGTGGCTCGTAAAAGTCTCTTCAAATGTATGATTCGCTACTCTTTTCTTCATTTCCACAAAGACACTTCAATCTGGTGTCCACCCAAGCTACTAAGAAGAGCCATTATTTGGCATGCAGCTAGAAGCATCAGCTTCACCACCTGCCCAGTCTTGCAGATGTCACTCCACCAGATTCAGGCTCAAACGTGGGGCCTTCGAAAGGACAGTTAAAGGGCTGTTCCCGGACAAGTGCTGGCCAAGCAAGACCTCTGTTGTACACCTGCCCCTATTATTCTTATGGGCCATTTAGTGGAAGTGAATTCTCTTTTTCGTACATGTTGAGAATTACAGTGGGTCTAAAGAGTATCTAATAAATTATAAGATGGTCAGATGTATGGTCAAAGCAATGCCCAGTAACTGTGCGAGAGAGGGGTATTCTCACATGCTCAAAGTGTTATTTAAACATCAGCAAAGGTACCTGAATATCTGAATCATCTCCTACTCTGTGAACTAGTCCACAAGGAATTGGACATTTTACTTACGTCTCCTGTAGTTTTACTATATATAATTAGGAATGGAATACTGTTTATGATTACTAGGTAAAGAAAACTTTGCTACTAAAACTGCTAAACTACCCAAGATTCTCTTTTGCAAAGTATTTTAAAATATTTAAACTGCTTTAACAGCTTATAAGAACTAGAGTCATATATACATAAAAACACATACACACACAAGGCAGAAAACTGGATAAGTACTTTCAAAAGAGAACCTACTAAAATTAGCTAATTTCCCTATGTACTTTAATATGGCGGCAATAACATTTCAGTTATTGGATTTCTGCTAAAAGTTATACAGAAAGGAGAACTAATGATGGCATATAGTATAAATGATTCGATGGAGCATAACGTACAAAAAAAAAAAAAAAACCCACCAAAAACAAATATCAACCGTTAAACTGAGAATTCTGTATATCGGTGTATATATAGTCCTATCCAATAGCAGATTTTTAAAAGCACTGGCTTGGTATGAGTTGGTATATAAATCAGTATAACTTCCAATATGGTTAGCTCAATGATTTTAAATTAATAAAGTGAACACCAAAAAATAGTGAAGAACACTTAAGCACTTCCTTTCTCAAGCACAAGTCATGCGTAGTTTTATCAGCTGTTGTTTGGTCCTGGATTTGTCTTGATTTTGTCGTGTCCTGTTTAATGAGTGTTTTTAGATGGGATGGTTGGAAACTTGGGAGGTACAGGTTGAAACAGATTTTTAAAAAAGTTCTAACTCGGGATGCCTGGGTAGCTCAGTCGGTTAAGCAGCCGACTTTGGCTCAGGTGGTGATCTCACAGTTTGTGAGTTCGGGCCCTGCATCAGGCTCTGTGCCGACAGCTCAGAGCCTGGAGCCTGCTTCAGATTCTGTGTCTCCCTCTCTCTATGCCCCTCCCCTGCTCCTGCTCTGTTTCTCGCTCTCAAAAATAAAAAGTAAACATTTAAAAAAATTAAAAAAAAAAGTTCTAACTCATGGTAGAGTATTTGTAAGGAAGGAAAGGAAAAATATGTAGAGGACAGCCAGACTACTACCGCACTACTGTGTAGACTAAGGGGAAAGCAGTTGTTAAGCATCACAGTGATGCATGTCAGGACTAATGGCTAATGGTAATGTATACAGTGCAGATCATGCCCTTGCATCAGGCACTATATAAGCAATAACTATACTCTAAAAATCATTGTCTGGCTGGGGAACATACGGTATCTTTCAATTAACACCGTTAATTTATCAACCGTTAAACTGATCACACTGGCTCTCTTAAGATGACTTGACTAGATTAGGGAGACACCTCTCCTTTAGTCCTACTGAAAGGTTAAGGAAAGGTTTTATTTTTCTCAGGTGATGATTTTTATTGTGGAACATTATTCAAGTTCCATGTAATGTTTTAGAGTTGTTTCCTTTAAGACACATGGCAAGCACAGCTAGAGTTGATGAATTTTTGACAATTGAAAATGAGACTGCTTACATTTAAAATCTTATCTCTTTGGGGCACCTGGGTGGCTCAGTTGGTTAAGCGGCCAACTTCAGCTCAGGTCATGATCTCACAGTCTTGAGTTCAAGCCCCACGTCGGGCTCTGTGTTGACGGCTCATCAGAGCCTGGAGCCTGCTTCGGATTCTGTGTCTCCCTCTCTCTCTGCCCTTCCCCTGCTCACGCTGTGTCTCTATGTCTCTCAAAAATAAATAAATGTAAAAAAATTAAAAAAAAAATAAAATAAAACCTTATCTCTGTGTATAACTAAAGACCTTACTTTCTACTCTTGATTAAGTCTTAAAAATACATGGATCCTATGTACAGTGCAGACATTTACAAATGCATTGTGTACTGCAGACATTTACAAAAATATTTAACTGGTGAAGAATGAAATGTACTCTCCAAATTTACTTTTTATCTTAATCCCATTTGGGGAGACCCAAAGTTGTAAAATATAACAATCTGTTTTAGGCATACTCTAAAAGTGAAGTTCAAAATCTCCGAATGCTGTATGTAAGTGATAAGTCACTAAATTCTACATATGAAACTAATATTACACTGTATGTTAAGTAACTGGAATTTAAATAAAAACTTGGAACAAAAAAAAAGAAAAATCTCTGAGTGTCAAGAAGAAACTCATTTATTGCAGGTAGGTTACTATACAGCTAACAAGATTTTTCAGTGAAGGAGTCGAAGTCTTCAATGAGTGAGGTAGAAACATAGGCCTCAACAACTAAATGTATCAGGTCAGATTATACCAACGATCTTGGGTCAAAGATTAGGTGATTGTCTCTGTTTGCATAAAACGGGTTTCTCTTCTATTCCTTCTCCAACTCGGGCAGTAAACTGCATTGTAAATTTCAAAATCTTGGTTCAGCAGTACCCAAAAACTAATACCATTACTTCTTTTGGTTATCCTGGTTAAACAAATTCAATGCCCTTCTCGTAGATTTCAAAAGAATTACTGGTTATGTTCTGCAAAATCCAAGTAACATCTTTTGCAGGCACCGTAAAAATATACATAATGTATCTTGGTACTTTTACCGACAGACTTCAGAATAAAAGAAAACAGTACTTTTTAAAATGCTAAAATATTGCCAAATGCCATATTCCTTGAGGCTACCCGAATTGCTTGCATTAAAAGGCCTTGTATAACACTATGATTCATAATTATATTATTTTTATTAAAAGAAAATAGTAAAATATAGCTAACGTAGGAATGAGCTGACATGGCAAGCCTTTTCTGTTTGACGTTTCATATTTTCTCTATTAAAGGGTGGATGGATATGTTTGCTACTGGAACCAACAAAGCTTAGATTATAAAATCGTAACTA
The DNA here is from genome assembly GCA_030068075.1 of Paguma larvata. Lineage (NCBI taxonomy): Eukaryota > Metazoa > Chordata > Mammalia > Carnivora > Viverridae > Paguma > Paguma larvata. The sequence goes on along the minus strand of CM057826.1, from coordinate 79,348,719 downwards.
AAATAAAGTATTCCACTTATCTTTCTACAAAAATTTGCACTTGTTTCTTCTCTTTCCATTTTTGAACCACCAAACCACCAATGATTTTTTTTTTTTTTTAAATTACCAACGTAAAGAGAAGAGGCTATAAGAGGGTTGAAAGGGCATGAATTGAATTTAGATTCAGAAGATTTGGTTTCTACTTTTGTCTTGGCCTTTTACTAGCTATGATTATCTTGGGCAAATTCCTCAAAAGACTCTAACCCTCAATTTCCACCACTCCATAACGGGAATGATGACAAGTGCTGCCTTGTCTTAAATAAAAACAAAAAAATAAGGGAAAACATTTCACAAAAGTGTCATATGCCATAAAATGCTAGTTTTTATCCTGACACAAGGTTATGTTATCAAAATTACATGAAAAAAAGTTTAGGATATGCTAATGTTAAGCTAAAATGTAAACACCTTTAAATTATTTATATTTCACGTATTACTATTTAATTATATTAGATAGGTAATAACTGAATAGATATGTTAGTACCCTATTTCCTACTAATCCAATAAGACTATGGTAAATTTGCTAAGTGATGAAACAAATTATTTTTAGTAAACCAGCAATCTAAGCATAAACCAGGTATTTTGGGGCAAAAATGGCCCTTCAGGATGTAAGAGGAGCCCTGTGAAGTGTTTGACCACCTATCCCTGCAAATCCTTATGCGAGTTATTTTTCCCTAGCTGCCCTTGTCAACTCTTAGTGAATACTACAATTTAATTTAATAGATTCGGGGCATTTGCTTTCTACCTCTCTCTATTACATATAGATACATGTGAGTATACATGCACACACATACAAACACACACTATCTAAGTGTAACTCCAAAGTCACAGTACGGTTTGCAGTGTTACTGTGTATAGCAAATGCACAGAATCTGCTGCTTAAGTTTGATCGTGCCAACAATTCTGGGAGTCAGCCAGAGTCAGAGCAATAAAGGAGTGGTCCTCTGTAAGCTTTCCTGCTGTGAAAGCATTCCTAATAAGAGATACTCAAGTGGATGACTACTTTTGATTCTGTAACACAGAACATATTATGAGTATATAAATAAAATCCAAAAAATCTACATACGTTAAAAAAAAGCCTTTAGGATAAATGAAAAAATCATTTCTATCATTTTATCAATCATGCTTAAGAATTGTGATTTTCGGATGCTAATGTTTATTTTCAAAGCAACATCCCCCAAATAGAATTCTCATACTCGATTTCAACTCTAGTAGTATAACGCTTAACATACTCCAGTATTTTTTCTGAGACTGCAGCATCTAATAGGACAATAATGGCATTTAGGATTTCTGGTTCACAAAGATGAAGTTCAGACTCCTGCAATTTCAAAACTATGTAAATGAATTACTTAATATTCTCTAGATAACACAGGCTGTTATTTACACCAGAATATTATTTGTAGTTTGAACATGTCTGGTCACTGACAAAGGCAAGACTGTGTTGTTTTTAAGCAAATAATTCCCTTTTCACATTTTTACAAGTAATATTAAGCCTGCTGATTGTGTTGGGGAGAAGAAGATGCAGTTTATATTTTCCTTTAATGATACATGATTTCTTCCAAATAGAATGCTTAGGAAGAAAAATGCATCTTGAGTCAATTTTAAATGCATGCTCTAATTTGCTTGTGTTTTAATATTTTATTTACAATCAAATTAAAATATTATTTTTAAAATTTCTTCTTTAATAAGATAAACAATTGAAAGACGACAAAATTGAGAATTTTTAAAAAGGTAAAATAGTTGAACAGGCATGAATTTGTCTTGCTGGCTGAGTACATCCTACCAGTACTGTGGGAAGACTAAGCTTTGCCATCACCATATATTCGAAAGAAGAGTCAAAATACGTTATTCCTATTTACATGAACCAAATTTTAAAACAACTTATGGGGACTCCAGAAGGATTCTATGCACAAAGCAAGCATTCAGTAGATGTTCTGATGAATATAAATCAATGAAAAAGAAAATTTAAGTTGCATAAGAAAAGAGAAGATTAAGAATAATATCCAGACTGAGAACTTAATCCAATTATTTTACTGTTATAGTCATTCTCCAAATAGGATATGTTAAACTATAATGAGATATTAGTAAAAGACTCTGAATTATATTTTAGATGATATATACAAAACACATTGTTATATTAAAAGATATGAGATATAAACATCGTTTTAAGAAAATTCAACATATTTGATAACTTAATGCCATTTGATACAATAAAGTCACAATATGAAAATATTTTATACTTTATTGGCCCTTAAGTAAATTAAACCATTTTTCTAAGTATACTGCTTTGAATATGTTGCTTTGAGGTATATGGCTAAAGAGTATTCAATAATACTATTAGGTATTAACCTTCCCACCTTTCTGCACAGAATGTAATGATAAGGTGTTTTTTTTTTAAACAAACTTTATAAGCAGTTCCAAACAGAACTATTCTATTTTTCTACTGAACATTAATTAGGTACGAGCATACTACCTAAAAATCCCAATTTAAGGTAGGGAGATGATTAGGCAAAAATAGTAGAATCACATTTGTAAGAAATGTGAGGGGTCATCTCACTTAACAGAATCATCTTCAAACTCAGTAAGGTTACCTTTCTAAAGAGCCAACTTTATTCTAATTTTTTTTAATAGAAGGGCTACTATATCAAAAATGAGTGAAAATGTTCAGAATTTGTCTCCTAAGAATGCTGCTAAAAGCAAAATAAATCCTCCATTTCAAACTTAAGAATTTGAGATTTTTTTCCTGACAAAATGATAAAAGCTTTTTGAGAGATTTTAATAAAAGATGGTTACTCTGATAGAGAAATGCACATAACAAGTAAACCCCAAATTTTCACACATATTTTATTTATATAACAAAACAATTGAATATTGTGAGAAACCATTAATTATATATAATAAGAAATTATTTGCCATGTAAATATTTAATGGGCATGCCCGTATGTTTCTCCTTCCTAAGTGCCACTTTAAGGGAGAATACCAGTTTGTTATTTTAAAAGATAAATAATGTGAAAGACAGAGTACACAGAAAAGTTCTCTTTTAAGTAATAGCTGTATTAAATAAATGAAATTGCCTTAAGATGCTTGATTCACTTGTCAATTATTTTTGTTATGAATGAACCATAATTAACCAAGGTAAAAGTGGATAATCTTGAAAAATGAAAAATTTATAAATCCTTGAAGATCCTAAGCAAAAATATTATATCCAGAGACTATAAAAATAATGTGTCTGAAGATCAAGTTCTTCTTGAGCTCAATCACAAATCTTTTTACTTCCCCATGACCACCTCTGCCCCCTGCTGCCCATAAATTAGGTATAGTCCAATCTAATATTTTAAAATAGACTGCCTAAGTAAAAACTATAGGAGGTAGAACACACACACACACAAGCTTGCACATACTATTTACAAAAGCCTAAAATGACCCTAATTGAAGATATTTAAGGTTTCTTTTTCCTACTCGTATTTCCTTTTTTTTTTCCCGTAGAATAAATGGTTAAAAATAAAACTGGGCCACTCTACTCAAATTAAAATATAGAACCAAGAATAAAACCAATGTAATTCCATCTCTACTGCATAGTAGATAATTAAATATGGAACTTTTTTTTGGTCTTAAAAAAGGTCTTTTAATTTTTGCAGAAGAAGATAATTTTCCATGTTTAAAAAATTACTAATTCTAGCAATTCAAACCTTAGGTTTAAAAAACTGCTTAAAGAGAACAAGTATTAACTAAATGAATTATCAGAATGTACGACCTGTTCACTTTTAAATACACTTGAATATTTGTTAACTACACTAACAAAGCTGTTCACCAAATAGTTAATTTATTCTCTAACTAGAGATATATATTACTGATTTTATTCATTTATTAAATATTTATCTCCAATGAAATTGAATGATAAAACAAAATACAGCATTGTAGAAGACATACAGAGCAACAAATAAACTGACATTCTTATTACTTAAAAGTTATTGTTTATTATCTATTTCGTGCTGAAGTATATTTCCCAGAAGTATCAATTATATAAATATGTAATCCTTTACTGACTTTAAAAAAAGAATCTGATACAAAAGACTATAAAGGTCAAAATGCTGAAAAAGGTATAAATAAATGCTTTTTAAATATTCAATGATACATGTTCTTTAGAGCACGATTCTAAAAATTTTCAGGAAAAGAACTTCTAACGTAATTAAGATATTTTAAACTAATACATAAAGAGTACTTTATTGGGTATATTTATCTAGTTAAAAATAAGCATTTTTCTAGATTGTTTTTAAAAAGAGAGCAAGAAACAAACAAAAAGCTGCAAATGTTTTAATGAAAAAAGATCTTAACAATATATATTATCCTACTTGAGTTTTTCACGAGACATATCTGGCCTGATCAGAAATAGAACATTATAAATACTGTTCAAATAAAATGCATTTGGTATTGTGACATATAACTAGCACAAAAGCTCTTTCTTTAATCAAGCAATCATAATTGTCAAGGCATATGCAAAGAATGAGACCTAAAATACAAGTTAACATTTTAAACTATGGGGAAAAAACACATTATTTCATATGCTATGCTCTCAAGAAGACATTTCTATTGCAATTTTCTTACTGCTATTGTGACAGGGGAAAAAATTCTAATAGCTTCAGAATCATATGTATTCAGCTTTTTTTTTAACATCTATAAAACATAAAAACAGTTTAATGTTCATTTCCTACAAGAATTCACATTCAAAAGACAGTCATCAGAATTTACTACACGTGAGATAAGTAATATTGACGGAGTTTTCTAGCTTAACATTTCCCTTGCATCTTCTCGTTTTTGTTTAACATTACGATATATCGGAAGAGTACATTTCTTTTTGTTAGAGTGTGCTGATTTACAGCATTTAGAGGAATATTAAGTTCTCTGCAGAAATACAGAAAACTTTTTCCTATGCAGATAAGATTCAAAATATAATCTGCATTATGGAAATTAAGAATCTGGCAGCAATATTAGTAGCTTTCGGAACTACCTAATTTGAAGGTAAAAAGACCCAAAATACTGTAAATTTAAATCCAACCCTTCCAACTCCTTTCCTTTGTTGTAATATATCTGAATACATTTTTATCAGGATTTCTTTAATCCAAAACACACACACACACACACACACACACACACACACTATTATTTGGCTTGGATTACTCTCGAGATATTAGCGTATGTTATTGTGCTACTGACCTCATGATAAAAACTTAACTAGAAACGAGCTTCAAAGAAGACTTCTTTGGAAGTCTTGAGGAACTACATAGAATTACTGAATTAAAGCAAAAAGATCATTTGAATGTTTAATGCATTCTGAAACATTTATATCTATAAAGTAGATGAGATAAAACAGTGTAACGCAAGGAAAAGATTTACTCTTTTATAGTTTATATTGTTTACTGAGTTAGTTCCCCGCCCCCACAAATACATTTCATAGAAATCACACGCCTAACAATGTTCTTTTTAACCAGTATCTGAGATCTGAGTTATTGTATGTTACTCTTCTCTTTCTTTGATCTTCCTTAGTACTCGGCTCAGTGTTAACTGTCCTGGGTGGTCTCCCATCAGAGCTCAGTGATTGGTATCCTTCTCTATTGGCTGTCTTCTAGGGACTCCGATCAGCCGTATTCTTACATGCATGTGACAACTTTATTAGCTCACTCAGGTTGTGCTTCAGACCATCTCCATAGCACACACACCCTTCCTCAAACAATCACACTTTTGTAGTTGACTTAGAACAAATAATTATATGAACACTTCAGCTGTTATACTCAATAATAAAGTCGAAATGGAGAGAAATTTCACATTATGTATAAGTCAGGGCTTGGTTTTCATGTTCAGACTAAAAAAATCAATTCCAGATTGATTTTTGTGTATATATCGTTATTGTCAGAGGATTAATTGATGAATTTTTCATTTGATGAGTCAGGTGGAATAAGCTCTGAGGCACTTAGTGAGCAGAATTCTAATTTACTCTGAGTCTTCTCACTCTGCAAAACTCATCAATTTTGATATTTTATCATAATTTACTTGTTCCCAAATGTTCAGAATAAGGTTCCAAAGCAAAATAAAAGGTATTAAGTATTGTGAATATCTTTGTGCTTACACAGTATATGATTAATGTAATCTGGGTTTTGAAAGTGTATTTATACTTTTTGAAAGATATTAAACTTTTATCTAATTCGATCTATCCACTTTGACTTTTTATTTCATTGTGATTTAAATCTCTACTCAATTCCTAATTTTCATCTAGGACCTTAAAAAGTTCTACAAAGCAAATAGAATAACACTCCAAATACACCATACTTATAACCTAACACTGTCAAACTAAACATAAAAATTACAGAAATCTCGTGTGGTCATGAAGAAGGCATATTCCCATGATGAGTAAAAATGCTAAGAATACTGAATAAAATGTTTACTAAGAAAAATTAAATGCATTTTTCCGATTAAACATCACATTTTCTAAAAAAGTTATTTAGAATTTCATCTTATCTTTCAAGCACATCACAAGAATAAAAAGAGAAAAGAAGTCTTCAATATTTGTTATTTAACACAACATAATATTTTAGAATGTAGTTGTTTTCCAAACGTAATCCGCCACACCTCTAAGATCTTTTATGCATTTATTTTTCATGTAAAGAAAGCAAGCTAGTTTTGAAAAGAGAAATTGAGTGAATATATTATCTTTGAATAGGTATCCAAACTGTCTTAACTGACTATATCAAAGTTCTTCCAAAGATAACTTTCTTCTCCCTTTGGAGATTGCATTTGGGTTATCTTTTTCCAATAATGTCTTTTCACCTTTAGTATTTTCCTCATATTTTTCTTTTTGTCCGCATTCCCGCCCCCCCCCCCCCGTGCTACGTCCTTGCCTTATTCTAAGGGTGGTGAAAGCAAAGGTGGTGGACTGCTCTGATTCCCCATACTTAATCTTTCCTTAAAAAGTCCTACATGTAGAGCATCTATAGTCAAAAGGACTGCAACAACCTCCTTCTGAGTTTAAACTAATCAACTGGATTTTCAGTCAGTCAGGAGAAAAGTCAGTTATGATGTCTTAGTCTCCCAGTGCTGTGAATTGTCTTCACAGAACTATCAGCATCAAGGGTAGGGAGCAAGGGGTCATGTTCAACTAAGACTAATATAACCTCCTACTTCTCTATTCTTGCGAGCTTCTCCTTTTCTACCTCTATGACCTTGCCACTTTCCTTCATTACTTTGTCCTCCTTAGATACTAGAGCCAATAACGATAGCATCTGCACAAGAGAATAGCTTAGAGCATGATACAAATGAAACTGATTCCAAGTCAGTTTTACTGGCCTATTGCCTGCCTCCTTAGAAATGAACACAAGAGAACCTGGATTATTTGAGCATGAATCTTGTCTCAGGTTCAGAATTGTCTCTTAAAAATCAGACTCCTATGAGTTTTGGAATGGAGGCATAATAAAATTCTGACAAGGCATCTTTTCTATTTACTCCAAGTAACTTTCTTTTGGTTAATTCATACCAGCTTCTTAGTATTCACTTTTTACCCTGCATAGCAAACTAAAATTTATGGTTGTCAGTTCAATATTAACTTCCACAAATATTATGCTAACGGCTAATATGAAAGACCACACTATTCCTTAAAATCATTATAGTGAATTAACTATCATAACACTGAATAAATTGATCCCACTAACATAGGGTCAAACAAATCTTTAATAATATACTAGAAAGAACTTGGTTTTAGAGTGTAGAACAAATACCAAGCCACATTCTCAATATCAGTCTGTATAAAATAGCTCCCTCTCTTAAAGCAAGAATATCCCTCCACAGAAGACCCCCGTTACAAAGTTGACAATCCCCTTAATTTAGATCACTGTTTCTACTCTAAAAAAGTCAAAACAGATAATCTAAAATCAGAGAAATTCACTAGGTCTTACCAGCTATTATAAAAGGTATAACTAATGGTCAAGAGTAGGTTTTGTAAATCTGTGGATTTTTATTTCTTAGTACCACTTTAATTTCTGTTACCATGACTAATATAGAACGATAAGATCTAAGAAAACAAAGTGAAAGTGAAGAGAAGGACCAGAAAGCAAGATACTGAATTTGCTCTTAGATCAGAGTAATCTGTGATACAATGAAAACATTTTGTTTTTAATTTTTTAAATATTTTTTAATTTATTTTTGAGAGACAGAGAGACAGAGCATAAGTGGGGAAGGAGCAAAGAGAGAGGGAGACACAGAATCCAAAGCAGGCTCCAGGCTCTGAGCTGTCAGCACAGAGACCGACACAGGACTCGAACCCATGAACCGTAAGATCATGACCTGAGCCGATGTTGGATGCTCAACCAACTGAACCATCCAGGTGCCCCAAAATGAAAATATTTTTAAGGTTCAACAATGTCAAAAGCATTAGTAAGAATCCATATTCTTTGGAAGATACGGTATATATATATAATGGAATATTACTCAGCCATAAAAAGGAATGAAACCTTACTAAATGAAGTAAGTCAGACAGACAAAGACAAATACAAAGGATTTCACTTAGATGTGGAATCTAAAAAACAAAACAAGAAATACACAAAGAAACAACAAAAAAAAAAACAAACTCTTAAATACAGAGAACTGATGGTTGCCAGACAGGACATGGGTGAGTGGGATGGGCTAAATAGGTGAAGGGGATTAAGAGGTAAACACGTACAGCTGTAAAATAATTAAGTCACTAGATGAAAAGTACAGCATAGAGAATATAGTCAATAGCACTGTGATAACATATGATGACAGATGGTGACCTTACTTATTGTGGTGAGCACTGAGTAATTTACAGAATTGGCAAATCACTGTGCTATGCACCTGAAACTAATATAACATTGTATGTCAATCTACTTCAATAAAAGAATCCATATTTCTTATTATTAAGTTATGTACAGTTATACTTTGAGATACAGCATCCAAAATAGTAACTACTTCATTCAAAATGAATTATTTTTCTGAGTGTTTGGATTAAAGAGTGAAAGAATAAACATGGGCTGAACTTGAAGTTACTTTTTATTATTATACACTTAAGAGTAAGATACAATTTATTATCAGAAATATTATAAAGAGTATTAATGGCTAATAGTTCCTTTTGTCTCGGGAACACTAAATCAATTTATACCTCAGATCATGAATGAAATGAATTTTGTAATTTATACATAAAATGATCTACAAGGAAACTCTCCAATACAGCTTAGCAGATGGTTTTCTGAACAACTGAAGGTTAACTTTTTAAACCCAAACTTTCATTTTACCTTGTGAAAATCTTTCTCAAGTGTTACCTGTCTGAGTAAATGAGATAATCTAATGCTGCTTCAGTAACTGGAGCTATTATTACTGAACATTAAGCAATTAACTCATGATTTCTATGCTATATACATGAGTGATACGGGATACTGGACGAATACAGTGAAGGCCTAGGGGATCTTATGGAATTGGTTTCTTGATGTTCACCTCTTTCTCATAAAAGTAGAAAATGTAAAAAAAAAAAAAACAAACACAAAAAAAACAAAAAACAAACAAACAAACAAACAAAAAAAACCCCAGAAAATTCCCTGTAACATGGCATGGTTACTATTTTTACTTAATAATTTAATAAATTAGCAAACTTCCTCTCAGATGTTCTCTTGACTTCAATAACACTGTCTTCCATATTTTACCAGTGACTATGAGAGGCATCAAAACCTTCTTTATTTCTACTGGAAAACCAAGCAATCATGCTCATCACTAACTTCATTACCTTTTTGAGGTAATACTGCCATCTTGTGGACTTAAAAATATTCCTGGTAAAGAAGATCAAAGGCAAGTTGCATTTTCCTAACTACAGGCATAAATAGGTATTACTTCTGAGTATAAAGCAGTGTGCAACACTTGAGTGTGCCAGATAATCAAGATTTTACTCTACACTGAACAGAGACTTTTACCTCATCATACAATTAATCTATTCATGATAAAATTCTTGGTGAACCAGGTAATCACAAAGATATAGTCTAGTGGCTCCCAAACACAATCCACAAAGCCTCAAAGAAGTTTACATGGAAATACAAAGAACATGAAGAAATTAAAAAAAAGAAAAAGATAATATAATGATCTTTGCACAACTCTATGAAATCTAAACATCTGAGAATCACTAACGTAGGTACTAAATACAGTCTTAAAAAGAGACCTCTCTGAGATTAACTTCCTACTCCATCCCCCAACCCTTCAATTAGTCTGTGCATACTCAGGTGTGCTGAGTATAAAATTCAAAAGAGAATGAAGGTAATACTGAAAGAAGATGCTTCACGCTGGGCTCACATTGAGATGATGACAGGATTCTAACGCAGAAGCACCTCCAAAAGGAGATTTAGGAGGACAGTATGATGAAGTTCTACCACAGCTGAATTACATTTTATTTAATATTTGTTTGCAAGACACATGTCTTTTTACCATTATTCTTATTATATGCAATAGACCAAGCAGAGGGGGCTGTGCTAGGTGCTTAACATAACACATGGAACTTACAGGACAGGTATTATCTCTATTTTGCAGATAAGAAACTCTTCATCAGTCTTTAGTGCAGGTAGTGCCACATACTACTAAAAATAATTTAATTCATGGTTGCAAGTAATAGCATTAAATGTTGTTATATGGGCACACTTTCCTACTATCATTGTTAATCATGAGAAAAAAACTGATACCACATAGCATGAAAAAGAAGCAGAGGCAAATCATCAACCAGAAGAATTTTATCTGGGCAATTACTGAGAAATAGAAACTAAGACTCTCATTTAAATACATTTTGGCATTTAGCTGTATGTCAAATAAAAAGCAAAGCTGCCATCAAGTACACTGAAATGTAAAGAAAGTATGAGATGTATATTTACAATATATTAAAACAGTCACTAATATTATATATTATCTATGCTCTACTAAGTTTAAGAAAGGCAATTTAAATAGTATTTTCAACTGATCGTATTTGTGTTTTAAAAAGAATCTGACCTATTTCAAGTGAAGCAAAATCAGGAACACATTAGATCAGTGTTAAAAGTCACATTTTGTTCCATCAGTTTGTAATTCCAAGAGTCTCTGTCTTGGCTCTTTTCAGTTCTGAGCATCAGATGGCTAATAAAAATTATTAGCTTTACACACAGAGCCCTCTAACTGCTATCCTCTCATGACCTCGGTAACAGCAAGCTAGAGGAAACACTACATACTATATGTATCTTGTATGCACTCCAAACTCTCTACTCTAGCAGAGATCTTGATTCAGGGAATTTCTTTACTATCTGAAATATTCATGGTAAAAGTTTTGTAAGATAAAGACAGGATATAACAAGGACAAGTAGTAGCAGTAAATAAAGCAAATGAAATTTTACAAAGAAAGCTATGGTGGAAAAAAGTATGGAAATATTAAAGAAAGGCAAAACCATAATTGAGCATTTGGACTATTCTATGAGGACTCGAATGGAAATGGAGAATTAGGAACTGCAAATGTATTCTCTCCTTCCTTGGGATCAACATACAGGCAACTCATTCTATGTATTCTTTCACTTGAAATATTTTCTGAAAATAGACTATAGGCTAAGGATAGAGTTAATGGGCAGAGATAACTGACAGTGCAGACAAAGCCCTTGCCCTCACAGCAGAAGGGAAGATAAACAGATAATTACAGCTGTGAAATCACTTCAAAAGACAAATAAATGTGCCATAAGAACATATAACAAAGGTTAACTTAGTTAGGAGATACTAGAAGGAGGTTAGGAAGGTTTCCCTGCAAAATCAACCTTTAAGCTAAGACCTGAAGGTTGAACAGACTAAAGCACAGCTTGAAAGAGGCTGAGAATCAGGTAATCAGTGCACATAAGAGCAACAGAAGAGTTTAAGATGGGAAGTGACATGATCAGATATGAGTGTTCGAAGATCATTTCACTTCCTAAATGGAGTTGGGCTGAAAAGAGATCAGAGTGGATGTGGAGTCACATTATGAGACAAACGTAGTAGGATGCATGAGAGATGACAGTGGCTTTGATTACAATGTGACCATGGGAATGTACAGGAGATAAATTCAAGAGACAATGAAGACGTAGAAGTGACAGAATTTGGTGACTGATTACACACGGGAAGTAAGCGAATAGAAGATGCTCACGTTTTTGACATGGGCTGTGATGGTGATGTTGGTGCCATTTACAGAGAACATAGGGCGGCGAGTTTGTAAGGGAGGGAACGAAGGGAGAAATGTGTTTACCTTGGGTCATGGCAGTATAAAGAACCCAGCGAGAGATTCCAAGAGAGATGTGAGCACTGGAATATAGCAGTCGTCTTCTTCAGAAGACTGGTTTGGTGTAGGAATTCACATTTGGGAGCTTTAAATGAATCAATGATAACTGAGACCAAGAAGTGAAAGACACTGTCTAGAGAGAGAATGTGAGGTAAGAAAAGGGTCTACAAAGAGAAGGTTGAAAATGTCCAATATTTAAAAGCAGATCCAAAAAAAAAGCTAGTAAGAGAGACTTGAAGAGTTAGCCGAAGTGTCAGTTTGCTGTGAAGAAAACTTTGCTGAAGGTTTTCTGATGCCATGCCCAAATATGTTTCATATGCTAAAAAGATGTCATTAGATACACTTCAGCATTAAAAAACCTATAGGCTAATCCATATTTTTATTTTGTACATTTACTTAAATATTTTAAAGCTTTTATAAAGAAGTGGTAATTATCTGTTTAAGACTTTGCTTTACTTGTAAATGGCACTAAAAACATTTAATTAGATTTATTTACTGTCAAGTTTGTAGAAAAACATAATTTTTTAAATCATATTTTGTTAAGATGGCTTAACAAAGTGTCTTTTTTATCTTATAAAGTGGTAATATAATTTTCTGTCTTTTCTTTTCTTTTTTTCAATATAGAGCATGAGGCTGGGAGAGGGGCACAGAGAGAGAGAGAGAGAGAGAGAGAGAGAGAAAGAGAATCCTAAGAAGGCTCCACACTCAGCATGGAGCCCAAAGTAGAGTTCATCCTATGACCCTGTGATTATGACCCAAGCTGAAACTCAAGAGCAGGACACTCAACTGATGGACTCACCCAGGTGCGAGTCCCATTACCCAGTGGTAATGTAATTTTTATCTCATTATAGAAGTAAAGAAAGGAAGGAAGCATAGGTAAGGAAACCATGGAGGGTAATGTATTTTTAGGTGAAAATTGAAGAATATGGTAATATATCGTATGCCATTGTGACTGGCAATTACTTGTAGCCCAGTTGATTCAAATTACAGGTTCAAATCATAGGTTGAAACATTAGTGCAATTTCTGGTCTTTGCCAATCATCTTAGGTTCATCCTACCCAGGGTATTCTAATTACAATTAGGTGCCCTAAATTGCTGGAATTAAAAACAATGTGATAAATAAAGGTATCTCTGTCTTTTTTTTTTACTAATAAGTAAGTGGTAGCAAAAATCATGCCTCTCTTAAGTGTAATTTCTTTTTTTTGAAAAGTCTAATGAAAGTTTAAACTTCTTAGCTCAAAGCTCTTTGTCTAGACCTGAAAAGGCCTGAAAAGAATATATTCACAAATTGTTGATGAGTTTATTTCTCATACAACTAAATCTCCAAATATACATTTATTTTTTTCTTACTAAGATTATCTAGAAGGAAAAACTGTAAATGCATATGACTTGCAATACATTAAGTCAGTTAAAATTTAAAAATTCACTGCTTTCTTGAAGAATAAATAAACTGTTAAACTATAGTCTCCTTGACAGGTTATGCCCAGATCACTTTGGATCCCAGGTTTGGGACATCTTTTGCATAGCTATGCAGTAACTCTAACTGTAATAAAGACTGAATACTGCCTTTGTGCTGGTGTGTCTTAAATGATTTATATGGATTATTTTACTTAACTTCATAATGAGACTGAGAGCTGGTACTAGAGCCACTCCCTCCTTTTAGATGAGGAAATTGAGTTTAGCAAGGTTGGGTAATTAAAAGTGAAAACATATGTAGATCATAATTCTGTTTGGTGGAAAAAATATATGTATATAGACAGATACATTATGTCTATGTGTTATTATGTTAATACACTGATATCTATATAGCTTCAGGGGAAAAATGGAAGGATATCCATTAGAATGCTAATCAAGATTATCTCTGGCTTGGATAGAATGGGGGGCAGGAACTTTTGTTTCTTATTTTTTTAATTGCTGGGACTGTACATATATATTTGTTTCCTTTTACTGTTTTTCATCATTCTTCCAAGGAACTTTTTAAAAGAGAAAAAGAAATAAAGAACATGGCTACTCTATCTGAACGGAAGCTTACATACCAATGTTAGTTAAAAGGGAGAGAAAGTAAGAGGAAAGAAAACAAATGGTGGAAGCTTTTGAGCAATGAAAGGATATGAGCCGATTTGTGTAAGTTTAATCATATAGGAGCATGTATGACTATCTGAAAGCACAGCAAGCAAACTGATCACAATTAGACAGACTGGATGTGAAGTGAGGTCTTCACAGAACCTGGATTATTCTACCTATGGGTACACAATAAAATTTTAAACATGTTTTCACAGATCATATATCAAAAAATACTAACAAATCCTTGGCAGAGGTGGGGGGACGAAAAACAGAGGGGTATAAGGAAGGGAGGGTGGAAACACAAGAAGTTCAACAACTGATCCCATTTTACACAGAAACTTAACGCTAAATCCAAGATTTAATGCCTAAGTTTTTAAACTATTATATGCCATGGACTTCTTGTACTCCCTCAGGAAATGGATAACCAGAGAAACGAATGTGAGTCTTCTTAAAGAAGACTGGTGTGTGGGTTATTTGGACCACCATTTAGAAAGAATCACAGAGAAAGTGCCAGTGTGTAATCAAATGAAAAAGCTTCTAATATTACCAGGAGAGTTGGGGAATCTCATGAACCAACAAATGGTTGATTTGGCAACATGTGAATTCGCAATAATTGTTTTCAGGATGGCTGAGAAAATACTGAGAAAGAAAACCAAGAGACAGGAGAAACAAATTGGTACAAGAGAGTAGATCCATAAAACACGAGAGTGTGAAAAGTGTTGTTTCATGGCTCTACCCAAAAGATTTAGCTTGGGGGGGTAAATGGAGGTGGAAACAAGTAACTTAAAAACAGGCTGGGCATACAACATTGTGAAAGAATTGAAACACGCAGGCTTCTAAGAAGATCTCTGCTTTTTCCCAGTCCACTTTAGCTCATTGAGGGAAATCACTTAATCACTACACATACACATACTCTATTCTGTGCTCTTAAGGAGTGCAAAATGAATGTAGACCTTGGGTATTGTCATATGTAAAATGGTTGATTTTCTCCTGAATGTGTAACTATCACTAGATTAAAGTGATCAATCTTACATTAGCAATAACTAAAAGAGTTTCCAAATTTATCAAAAGAAAGAATGCTTAGAAGGCATTTCTCCTTGGAATGGTAAACTTTAGACTGCTATAAATTATAATGTCTTATTCTATTTGTATCTATTAGTTATAAGAATCATGACTAAGACGCAATTAGACCACAGAAAACATCTGATATTAAGAAGAAAACCCTACGTGATGTAACTGTACTTCTTCCTTAATAAGTCATATAGTACTACACTGTGATGGTAAGTAACTGTCATAAAGACCCTGCAGAATAGAGAAAATTTCGGTTTCACATAAAATGCCTGAGTTGAACTGTAGTCAACAGAGCATGTCAAAATAAGTCACTAGACTGGGTAGACAATGACCAGTACGTGAGTATTACCGTGTTCCTACTCTCCAGGACATCCTGAGACAGGTTAGATAGGGTTCCTAGGTTCAGGCAGCTAAAATAACATTGCTAAGTCATATGGTTAGTTAAGTGGTGCCTGCGGCATATTAATGATGACTACAAAATGAATGAAACTCCTCTCACTGAGACATGGGGTCTGAGTCTACTCTTGAATCCCGGTGGCCTGCGAACGCTCCCACTAGCAGAAGATGATGAAAGTGACACTATGCTGACTCCAAGCCTAACTTGTAAGAGGACTGGCAGTTTCTGCATCCATCCCCCCTACATGGGCCATCATGAATAAAGTCTGACTAGCCAGAGGATAACATGCCATGAAATATTAAAATAACAGCATTAAAGCAAAAAGTACCAATTTTCTAACTATTCAACTATATCACATTTAATGACTTCTAACTTCCATGATACTCCAGAAGAATCAAAAGCTGCACAACAGCTGGAAGTTGGAATTACTCACTGATACATCCCAGTTATCTAGAACATTGCCTTTTACAAAGATCATATGCTTAAATGGTCTACAAAGAAGTACTAGGAAAAAGCTCAACATATCTCTTACCTACTAAGAAAAAAAACATATACTGTACTTCCTATGCAGCCGGTAGAAAAACAGTCTCAAGAGGAAGAAGAACTTGAAGAGCCCTAATCCTGTTTCAGTAAAGAAGAGCTTTCACAATTAAAGACTAGCTTTTTCTGATTTCCCAAGTATCTTTACTTCCCTCTTTCCTGTTGAAGAATCAGTTTCATGATTATGAGTGGAGATGTCAATTTCTTGATAAGCATAGCCTATGACATTAAGTTTTAGATCAGAGTACAAATACATAGAATGCAATACATCGAAGATACCGTCCATTTGCCAAGCCATGGCCGCATACTCAATGAACAGGCAAGATTTTTTTCCCTTCCTCAGTCACCCAATTTCCAATGCTTAACTATAACTTTAATACGCCTTATAGCACGGCAAAGACGGCACATTTTCACTTTCATTCTGAACGAAATAAAAAGGAGTGTTTTCTTTTGCCCTCATTCTTGTGCATTTATCTAGGTGCTTCATGCAGCAAATCCCTCCTCTGCAAAAATTCACTGTGGATTGATGGTTCACTCCAGATGGGCTGTAGTGGATGTGATAAAATGCAAATGTGAATTTCTTCAATGCTAATTCTTCAAGAAAGAAGCCAATCCTAAGGCAGGGTGCAGGGACCAAATGAGGATATCAACAACATGTGGCATGAATGAAGATTTGTTTAAACTACTAACGAGCTTCTGGTGCAAGCAAACTCTATGAGCCCAGGTAGGCATGTGACAGGCCAGGGGAGAAGGTGTGCAACAGAATAAATGGAAAAGACGAGGTGTGAAGATAATAGGGAGGTCAAGGTGAGGACAAGCTCATCTCAAGGGATCTAAGGCAGGACAACAGAAGCAAAAGCAGAGGAAGAAAATAATGCAGGAGATTCAGCTATGTTGGAATGTAGGTAATTGAGAGGAAAAGGCTCATCTCCACAATGAAGAGACAGCCTTGAGCCAGCCAGAAAAGATCTGCTTCTCCAAGAAACAAAGAAACGAAGAGAAATCTGCAGATACCAGCCAGGAAAAGTATATGGAAGTAAGAGACTAGGCAAAGAAGAACCCAGAGATAGAAAGGAGAGAATAAAAAATAAGGAGGCTCCTAAGATATATTTTTAAATGGGTATTTTTAAAGCATGCCTAGGGAATGAGGAGAACTTGGAAAAGGATGGCAAGGCTCTTGGCTTTGCAGTGATATCCAGACTACGGACCTCAGCTTTACCCCGTTGGAGGAAAACACTTAGCCTCCACTTACTAGCGTCCATGTGGACTAATAACGCTAACCTCGCTGCTCCGGCTTGCTGCCTCTTCCCTGGTGTAGGGGCAGAAATCCTATGTGGTCCATGAACTGCTGTTTTTGTCAGCCACCTGGGCAGCCTGCTGCCCACAGAAAGTACACTTTCTTCTCTGCTGCTTGGTGCCATTAGCTTCACGCGGCCAGGTGTGCGCATAAGTCTGCTGAGTTCTGCGGAGACAAACCTACTTGTCTAGTACACCTAACCTATTCCCCAGTCTATTCTTTATCAGCTATAAAAATGATACATTGATCTCTATCATCTGACTTTTACTATCAACTAGTTCTCTATTATCTGACTCTCTCTCAACTAGTTCTAAACTTGTGTGAAGAAAAGACAGTTGCATCCCAATTTCAGAGGCATTAAAATATAAAGAAAGCATGCATTTTAGAACTGAAAAAACACACTAATTTGATAATTTAGGATTGTGACGTGCTAATTTGTGTCTGTATTGATAGAAAGGCTAGGGGAAAGGGAAAGAAGAAAGATGGGAGGAGATAGAGATGACTAATATTAATTGCCAATTACTCAGATAAGGACTTATCTACACAAATGCCTAAATTTTCTGTAGATAAAAAGGCTCTGCTTGGGTTTTAATTCTAAAATTGACATTGCCAAACTCTTTTTTTCCTACCGAAATAAAGCTTTTAAGCCAGGAGGAACTCAAAGTTATGGTAAGTTAACATTATATATTCACTTAGGCCTAAAACCAAGGTAAATTTTGTAAACCAACACACTTAATGACTTTTCTATGATTCTGAAGAACTGCAGAAATAGGTCTGTTGCATTGAATCATTGTAAAGCTATTCATCCGAAATGAGAAATGGGGAAAATGGAAGACTGTTAATGGAGAAGGAACAGAGAGGTGAGTTGAGAGGTTCAATTTTCACACCGAGACTTCATTAGTTTGACTGAAGTGTTTGTTATGAGTACCTTGAATTTCTGATGGAGCTACATTAACTTTAAATTCAAATTCATCCATAGGCAAACATAAATGAGAGTTAGATATTATTCGTACTATTTATTCTCACCTTCCTTAAAATATGGTGGCCTAAGACTTTTCCCAATAACCAGATACTGGATTTTATACGTTCCTGTGTAAAGCACTTTTCTGTAAAGAACCATGCATATTGCAAGTGAAATATACTGATATGAGCACAAGTGAGGTGGCTCCTTCATCAGCTAAATACGGCCAAAGCGATCTAAATGAACACATCAAAGTAAATTCTTAAAAATGTGTTTTTCCAACTTTTAGATCATAATAGTTAAAATTTTTATCTTATGTGCAACTGATATGTTAATAATAGACATAAAGGACAAGAAAACTACAGATCCTGAGTAGTATTTTATAGAAGCTCGAAATATAAAGGAGTTTTCATATCATAAAAATTTGCAGTACCAACAAAAATATTAATGAGATAATATGAGAAAAATACCAAGACATGTACTGGGATACATTAAGGAAGAGACGATGTTCTTACAGCCTCCTTGTACATATTTTCTCTATAAAAACAGGAAGCTTATAAATTCTTCAATGTAGCACAAAGTCATTGGTAGTCCTTAAAGTCTATAAAAACACAAACCTTTTTTTGGTAATAGTCTTTTTTGTAAAATCTCCAAATTAAAAAAAAATAAAGTGGAAAAGTACTTAATTGTAATGAATTCCTAAGCGAAAATTAATACTTTCTACCATTAGATACATGTCCAGAATCAAGTTCCTAATCATGCTGTAAGTCCCAAACACTGTAAAATAATTTTGTTCTTTTCATATCAAGGCATTTTCATTTTCACTAGAACTAATTACCTTTAAATAAATGATTCAGAGATGTCAAAAGTGACTCTCAGGGAATGTTTCAAGAGGTCCCAGTTTCCTGAATTATAGCCTAGAACATCTGCTTAGCAATCTGGCAAGTCGTATGAAGCCAAAACAGAGCATCTCATACATAGTAGTTGTATCTGACCTCAAGAATGTGACAGCTGGCTATTTGCCTATAACCTTTATAATGTAAAAATGTAAAATACTGTATGCAAGAGAGACTAGTAAAAACAAGAGTGCCAACACCAGAGGCATGAAGTGTAAAAGAAAAACAAGTTGCCTTAGGAAAGCACAGTTGTTCTTCAACTGCTTCTTCATGCCAAAGGAATTAGAAAATATTGTTGAAAGAACTTCATTTGTTAAAAAAATTTAAAACAACGTTATAACTTGATTTTTTTCTTACAACCCAGAAAAACAAAACAAAATGACTTGAAAAGTTACACCTCTTCTAAAATGAGAGAAAATGAAAAGTAATCCTAAAATTGGGCCCTCTCAGAAAGGAAATGCTTAAGATACAAATGGTCAAGAATTGTAGGTTAGAAATACCGAGAAATGAGTTTAACAACTACATAAGTACAAATTAATTCTCTTTGATATGGCACAGAGCTGTTAGAAGTCATTTGATATATACTCTTAAATGAGGCAGAAACCAGGACACACAGTGTGTCCCTAAGTGGAGGAGTAAGCTCTGAGAGCAAACAACATCGTGCTGGGACAGACACCGGTACTCTCACCCTGATCTGCGCCAACAGCAAGGTTACGGCACTTACATGACCAGACAGGAAACCACAGATCGCTCCAATCTAAATTCAAATTGATCTTGGGATTCTGAACTAGTCTCAGATTCAGAGGTCGAGAAACTTATTAATCTTTTATGAGATCTAATTCTTTATTAGATCATGGCTGACCGTCAATAACTAAGAAGGTATATGTAACTTACAAAATCTCTTAATGGAAAAAGGATTTGACTACTTTCCCACTGTCAACCCTATTTTCATGCAATTCATGAAATAAATTCTAAGGCGACTGTAAATATATATGCTTGATAATATGTAGATGATGGCAAGGCATTTTTATGAGAGCCTGTCTTGGATGGTTACATTAAGGACAATGGAAATAAGCAACAAGATATGAAATTGGAGGTTAAATTTGAGACAACAGTGAAAGTTTTAAATGACAATGTCCCATTCATTCAGCAGATTATAGCACCCTCAATTATCCAGTACTCCCAAACACGGAAAAGTTTATTTAACCATGTTCACACTAATCTTCAACTCTTACATGGTAAAAGATGCACCAGTATGTAAAAACTACTCTTACTGAAACTACTGAAATCAAACCTTGACAATTCAAGAAAAGCTTACACGGGAGAAGAATAATAAGAAATTCCAACAGAAAGAAATTAGGAAGAATGCTTTCAAATATAAGGAAAAGCAAAAGCACAGGTGATGTAATAAGTGGACAGCCTGAGTTGAAGGAATGACACGTATTTCAACTGAAGTGCAGAATACACATGAAAGAGAAAAAAAACAACTCTTAGTGGTAAGTTAGAGTGGGCTGTGCACAAGTCTTAAGTGTACAGCTTGATGAATTTTCACAAAGTGAACATACTCCTGTAACGAACAATAAGAGTTTTTTAAAAATATGAACATTACCAGTACCCAGAAACCCCCACCATGAAGCTACTGCTGTAGGCATAAACTCTATCTTGATTTCTAACACCATGGATTAGTTTGGCTCACTTTTGAACTCTGTATCAATGGAATTGTACAATCTTTAGTCTGTAATTGGCTTCTTTAACCCGGCAGCAAATTAAAGCAGTTCATCCATGTTATTGCATGGAGTTGTAAGTTTGTAAATTCTTACTGTACAAACTCTTCCATATAATAGTATTATAATATTCTATTATATAAATATAGCACATTTCAAATGTATAATGATTAAGAATTGAACTGAATTTGTAGAATATTTAGATAATAACTACAATTAGACAAAAATCAGAATTACCGTTCTCCTACTGATGAGCATAGAAATAGTTTCAATTTTTAGCTACATAAATAGTTCTGTGATGAATATGCTTCTTAAAAACCACCATGTGCTGGCACTAGCTCATACTGGTTCATGAGAGCCCGTTGTGAAATTTTCTGGAACTTTGTGAGTAACTGTTAAACAAAACTACTAAAAATTAAATTATATAATCTTACAAATAAATACAATCTACTTAAAACAAATATAATAAATCCTCTTCACTTCCATGTTATTTTACTACATTTTACTGTTGTCTATCCTCATAGAGTTATCTATGTCTACTGTATCTGTATGGTGGAAATATTGTATAATGATGGTTAACTACGTCTCTTCCCAATTTCGTATTCAATGACACCCCATTGGCAACTTGATATCAACCATGTTTTTTTGTTTTACGTGAGTGTTTACACCATGGAAACTACCAAACCCTGCAAATCAGGGCTTCACTTATGGTTTTGTTGGTGGTCTAGACTTAAAGTGATACAAAACTATTATACAGGTTAAATTTAAAAGTGTGCTTTGTCTGTAGCTGTTACACTGTGAAAAAAGCATATAATATTATGGAAATATTCTTCCAATATCTGAAAGCTATAATCTAAGGCACTCACATATTAGTAATTCTGGACTTATGTCTTTGCTGTTTCACTTTTATGTTACTATTAACAGAATGAAAATATCAACCGTTATTCATATCACAACTGACAATGTCAATTATAACCACAAGAAAGCCATGGTTTCAAGAGTTGAACAAAAATCAACAAAACCACATATTCTATGAGAATCAACTGGTTGTATGAAATTTACTATATAGAATATTATGTATTTTATGATTTGGAACAGTAGTATATTCAAATTTAATGGATAGTTCCAGTTTTCAAAGTGGTTAATGTTAATTTATACTTCTACTAGCAGTGTGTATTCCAAATGATCCAAGTCTTCTGTAAGTAGTCAGTATTTTGCTTTCTAAAATATTAGCACAAATAATAACTTTATCATCTAACACTGCTTAGAGCTGTAGTCCAATTTTAATTAAGTCAAATTCCCAAATAAAATAAAATTGGTCACCAGAAATCTCAGATTACAAACAAGACAATAAAGGGTTACTTTGCATCAACCTTTAGTCCAGCGTTTCTCCACTGAACTATTTTTGTCCTCTGGGGAACTTTTGGCAATGTCTGGAAACATTTTGGTTGTTAGAACTGAGAGGCGTGCTACTAGTTTCTAGGGGGTAGAGGCTAGGGATGCTGCTAAAACATCCTATAATGCAACACAACAGCCGCTAAAACAAAGAATTATCTGACCCAAAATGCCAATAGTTCTGAAGCTGAGAAATCCTGCTTAAGTCTAACCAATCCCTTATTAAACATATACTCTTGAACAAGGAAGAAAAGAAAAAGAAGGAAGTGAGAATGGTTTGTTCTAGGTAAACATAATCGCACTAGATAAACAACTCAATGCATACGTTCTATTGTTAATTACATCCAAGGAATCTTCATAACACATAAAAAGCATCAAGATGTTATCTAAACAATCAAAGGTTACAATATTTTACACCTCATAAGAGACAAAAGTTCATTTGCTCTTATATAAAAGACCACTGAACGATATCAGAATCTGATTTCAAAATTATTTTTATGATTTAAATGCCTACTGTCATATGTCAGAAAAAGAAAAGAATGGAAGGGGGGAAAGTTGGCAAATGTGTACATGGGAAAATCAAAGGCTATTCCATTAAATTTTCATTTCAAATACAATGCTACTTAAGTGATAATATTTACTTGTACTTCTTTAAATTGTACTTCTGTTGAGTAATAAAAAATGAGTTGACTTTATTTCAATATATTTCCCCTGTTTGAACATGGAATACAAAAAAACATGTCTAGAAGTCACTAATAGTTAAACTGAAAGGCAAATTAAAATTATTGCTCTGGAAATTCATTTTATTGTTTTAAAACCAAAAAATATTTTAAACCCTCCCAACTGAAATCCCTTTATTTATATTTATAAATGTACCTTTCTCCTCATAAGAAAAAACATTCCCATTAAAAATTTGTGATTGGTAGAATACATGGAGAGAGAATACGGAGGCTAATGCATAACCTGAAAATTTTATTAAATTTTTTATGAAATTAGTTTTACTCTCTGCCTCTTAAAATCTAAAGGGAGGAATAAATCTCAGGTAAGAATTTTGGACAACTCAAGGAAAATTTTGTCATATCACCAACAAATAAATTTTATGTAGTTATTTTTCAAAGATATAAACAGATTTATAAGTGATAATAAATTAATCTTATCTGGAAGTAATCAAAAAGTATACTTGTTATGACCATTTGCCCAGTGGCAAAATATGCTCAGTATATGTTAAATGCTATAAAAGAAAGATGAGTACTTTAGATCATAATTATATTCTTTCTTTTATTCCCTTTGTAACCATAATTCTGTTCTTAACAATTTTAAAGGAGAAATGTCATTTTGGAAAAAGGAAAAATTTAATACACATAGTATTGACTATGTTTTGTTCAAATCTATATGGAACAAATAATCACCAATTGTTTTGCTGGCTTGCTCTCAATTCCAAAATGTAATTCAGGAATATCCTTAGGACTCTATTCATACATTAAAAAAAAAAAACTTTTAATATAAGGCATACTGAATTTAAGTTGATGTAAAAGGTAAATTAGAAATTATCCATACAATTAGGGTCCTTTATCCCATCCTCCACCTATTGAAATTTCTTTAAATTCTTTTCATATGCAAGTAGTTCCTGATTTTATGATTTAAGTAAGAGTAATTTTTTACCTACTGGTATTATCTTTTATAGTATCAAGACCTGAAGCATCAGATACTAGTATGAATATGGTTAGAGACACTTTTCTGGATAAGCAAAGACTTGGAAACTAAAATCAAGGTTGGTAATTTCTATAAA
Organism: Paguma larvata; assembly: GCA_030068075.1. Lineage (NCBI taxonomy): Eukaryota > Metazoa > Chordata > Mammalia > Carnivora > Viverridae > Paguma > Paguma larvata. Next base: position 79,324,248 of record CM057826.1, on the reverse strand, counting down.
GGCTAGGCTAAAAATAAATTCAATTCATTTTCAAAAATCATGTCTCATTCTCTATATAACTTACGACAGCAAATCTTAAATGATTTCATGAATATGTAGCCTTATGAAAATTATCAACAAATTGCTCCATTTTTCAATTTGTGTTTTCTCTTCCTATTGCTAGCATCTGAATGAATGAGGTTTGTGGCAGCAAAGAAGAAAATATTCTCAGGAAAGAAAAAGCACTTTTTATTTCATCTGAGTTAAGCTACACTGCCAACAGACAAAAACAACTACACCTTCCAAAGAATCACACGCGATACGATAGTAAACTAAGAAACTACTTTAGTAACGCTATTATTAATATACACAACAAGATATTAAGCTAAAAACTACTAATACTAAAAAATGGATAACTTCCCTACCAAATCATCTGGTATTAATGCATAGCTTTTTAAAGTTAATTTTTTTATTTTGAGAGAGACAGAGAGAGTGCGAGTGGGGAAGGGGAAGAAAGAGAGAGATGGAGAATCCCAAGCAGTGCAGAGCCCCGAAGCAGGCCACAAATCGTGCCTAACCAACTGAGCCACCCAGGCGCCCCTTAATGCATCTTTAATAACATATGTCACTCAATGAATAAAGGGTTTAGGCCGAGTTTTGCCTGATCATTTTTGTAACAATATATAAGAAAGATCCCATATTCATTATTCAATTGGAAGCTTATAAATATAAAAATGTCTTGTACATACTTAATAACTATGAGTGCAAAAAAGGTACCCAAGTATGCCTTCTTATTTCGGTATAAGAGAAAGAAATACCCACCAAGGCTAAATAACATTTCTAGGTTCACAGCAAGTTAGTAACAGAAGTAAGTCAGCAAGCCAAGGCTGTTTTACATGTATTTCCAGTTAACTTTAGAAGCAATAGGAGGTAGCAGAAGGGAGAGCAGAGTGAGCAAAAGACCTAACAGCTACTCTTCTAAAATAATAATATTTAAGAAAAATGCAAATGCAATGAGAAATAGCAAATAAAATATTCCTTGTCCTAGCAGGAAAGTACATATTCCTTCCAACAAAGAGGTTATTTCCTGAGCCTGCTTCCTCACTCCAATTAACAGTTTTTTAACCATTTTTTAAACCATTTTTCTCAAACTTCCTTTCCTTCTCATCCCATACAGCTGAGCATCCTAACATCTAGCTTATGCCTTTATACACAGAAGGTATCTGTTTAACTAGATATGCACTGTTTACCCCATAATAGCTCTTCTCATTCAAATCTCCTCTTACAAGACCTTTACTTATACCTGTCTGGACATGGGTGAGCCTATTTATTGGCCGAACGTTTTGAATTGGGACACGTAGTAAATGAAGAGTTGATGAATGTGTTTTATGTGTCAGGTGCTTCAGTTCTACATTTTCAATTAATAGCAACACTTTAGTATAGCAATCTCCTCTCTCCATTCCCCAAGGAGTTAATGACCTCTTCGTAAATACATTACTACAAAAAGAATTCAATATCGACAACATCCCTGTGATAGATCTGTTGTAAAACAGTATCTTTTTATAATTAGGAGAAAATTCTAGTATTAGAAGGAAAATAGAAAGAATTAGACTAAATTTTGAGAAGTAACACCATATGTTTCCCATAGTTTGATTCCTTAAAGTGGGTAGGCATGGAGCCTGCTTGGGGTTCTCTCCCTCCTTCTCCTTCTGCCCCTCCCCCACTTGCATTCTCTCTCACACTCTCAAAAATTAAAACTAAATAAAAAATAAAATAGAATTATTGATGTCTTCAATGTTAAAAGGTCACTCCTCTTCAGGACTCCTCCTTCCTCAGGTAATGTTACTGCCATTTTCCCTACTACACAAGTCAGATACCCAGCTATCGTGTTTGAATCCTTTTTTTTTTTTCCTTTCACTTCCAAAATACAGTCAAATCATTGTAATTGCTTTTGTATCTCTACAGTTGTATACAGGCTCAATGGTTCCTCAGTTCAGTCTACCATTTTTTGCTCACATGTTACTTTAATAGTATCTTATCGTATGTCACCAAATCTACTCTTCCAACTTTGCCAGAATTAATTTTCCAAACACAAAAATGACCATGTTATTTCTCCTTTTAGAAAAGATTCAATGCTGTTCCATCATCCTTAAGACAATTTACAAATATCTTAAGTGGACATATCATGGCCTGAAGATCTCTGGAACCTTAGTCTTATATTCTCTCTCTTACGTCAAACTCTATGTTCAAGCTTTATTCAATTAATACCTTTACCTAGAATACCTCTCCCTACCTCAACTATGCCTACTCATACGTAAGCATTTCAGGTACATAACTCTTCTCCTGGGAAGTATTTCTACAAAGATGGTTTTAAGAGATGCCTTCAATTGCTAACCCATGGTACCCTCTGCTTACAGTTTGGGTATATATTTGGGACTGTACTGAACATGCCTGTATTCCCCATTAAACCACAATGTCTTGAGGGCAAGCACTATGTTTTATTCAGTATTGTATCTCTCTAAACAGTGGCTGGCCCTCAATAAAGATTTGATGGATCTATAGATGAATTGGAGGGTTGATGGATGAATCGAGGGATGGATTCTACAGGGTAGGAAGGTTAGAACAAAATTTTTGCCATTAACGAAATTGACTTTACAAAAAAAAAAAAAAAACATTTTCAGGATGCTTAAGTTTCTACTTGCTAGATATAGTTATACCTGGGGAATATTACATATTTGGCTACACCTCCAAGACACTGCCAACACCAACTTAATTCCATATCCTCTGTGTTCTTAGAATAGTTGGAGAATATGGATCCAGCAAAATAACTGCCAATACAATCAGATGCCAGAAGAAACCCAGTCAGACTGCTATAGGAGTGGGATAGACAGTGGCAGGAGTTATAGAGAAAAATGTAGAAAACAAACCAAAAATAAGACTAAACACTAAATAACTACCATCTCCACTTTCATTACTATTAACGTTTATTAAGTACTCATCATGTGACAGCTGTTATATTCAGAACTTGTACACATATTTCTATATAAGGAGAGCTGCAATCGCATACTATCTTTTAATAGACCTAGTATAAATAATGGTGTCTGTCAATAAGCCATCATATTTTTCTCTTTTGTTAATGAAATTCATTTATCTCTCCATCCATAGGAGTTTCAGGAAGTGCTTTTCAAACATTTTGTCAGTTAATTCTTCAGGATAATTCTATGAGTTTGGTATTACTATTATGATTACTTTATAGATCAGAAAACCAAAACTGAACAGTTCAAAACACCTGAACAAATCACACACAATTGAGTCACAAAGCTAAAAATGGTAACTAGGAATGTTTAACACCAAACATACTGCCAGACGATGGTGAAAATATAGGTCCTGCTTTCAATGAGCTTAGAGTTTAGTGGGTAACAGAAGCATACCTATAAAATTTCACAAAATAGGACTGCTATTATTAAGCAAGTTGTTACAGTTACAGCATGGTGCAATATATCCTAACCAAAGTAAGAGAATATTTCCCAAAGCTATAGTATTTAGGAGTCTTAACTGTATCACCTCTGTACATCATGAAAGTAACAAACTGAGATGCAGAAACTCAAGATGAGACAATGATGTAGCTTTCTTCTAAAGGCTTCTTCAAAACAATTCCCAATCTTAAAATTATTTGTCTTAAAACAATTCAAATGGGGGTGCATGGGTGGCTCAGTCAGTTGACCATCTGACTTTGGCTCAGGTCATGATCTTGTAGTTTGTGGTTCAAGCCCTGTGATGGTCTCTTTGCTAACAGCTGAGATCCTAGAACTTGCTTCAGATTCTGTGTCTCCCTCTCTCTCTGCCCACCAGCACTCTGTCTCTATCTCTCAAAAATGAATAAACATTAAAAAAGTTTAAAAAAACAATTCAAATGTATCTAAATGAAAAAAACTTTATATAAGCCTTTATGTAAGTCTTTATATAAGACTTTACATATATATATATATATATATATATATATATATATATATATATATATTAGAGCTAACAAAAAAAAGTTCTTGGGGATTAAAAACAAAGAATTGATACTATACATACTATTATTTACTATATATGTAATTTCTTAGAGAAAGCAAACTTAAATCCTATTATCCTACTATCTATGGTATTTATACAGATTTGAGCATCATTTTTTTATTTAAAAACCTTTTTTTTAAGGTTTATTTAATTTTGGGAGAGAGACAGCGTGAGCAGGGGAGGGGCAGAGAGAGAGAGGGAAATGAAGAACCCAAAGCAGGCTCCACGGTGTCAGCACAAACCCCGATGTGGGGCTCAGGGCCACCAATTGTGAGATCATGACATGACTGAAGTTGGACAGTCAATCGACTGAGCGCTACAGACTTGAGCATTATGAAGCACACCATATAATAGGTCAACACTATCATGCCAACTCTTCTCTCTCCTAAAAATCTGTTTCTCTTGTATGCTTCAAAAACATGTTTAAATAAAATTATCCATCTTAAGAGTAAAAATAAAACTTCTAATAGTCATGCTCTAATAGTTAAACTCCTCTGGCTAAATGAACTAGTTCAACTAATTTAGTCATCATAAAATACAAATACTACACTTGTTTTTCACTTTCAAGATTAAATTTTATCATTTTATTGGAGCAAAAAAATTAAAGGGGGAGACTTAAGAAATTACTAGGTCAATATTTTTAATTAATATAGTACTGACTACCTCAAAATACATTTCCCTTTTACAACTGACTCATGCTTTTAAATTTGTTAATTTTTTATTGTAAGTGCTTTCTACAGAACCCAACTTTTTCTCTAAAGCGAACACTGCAAGTTGCCTTGGATGGGCAATGATGAAAAAGCAACACCATTTATTAAAATTGTATAAATTATCCTCCACCCCTGAGATTCCTTGGAGGGGAAGGGGATGTCTGAATTTTACCATACAGTGCCACAGGCAGAAAGCGAGAGAAACCAAAACAACGTATCCTGGAGGGAGATAAACCACCTACAGCAGGGAACGACCTACCACATACCTTTCCACACAGGCTTTGATGTCATAATTGGTTAATTTCTGGGAAGAAAAGACAATTACCAAAAGTTAAAGCTTTTTCTGATAAAAGCGTTTCATTTCTTTAAGAGTTTGATCATCAACAGTACACACTATTCAAAAGGACAGCACCATGACAATACTAGGAAAACCTGCATCAAAAGCTCAACGGGAAGATAGTTCTTACTACCAGAAAATGCACACGGAGGAGCACGTCAAACTTGCCTTAAGAAAGTTTAGAAGTATTCTTGGCATGTGTTTCTCTGGATATATGTTCTCTTAAATATTTTTAAGACTAATTCATTATTAAAGAGAATTTTATTCAAACATGCAGCTCATGGTATGAATAAGCAAGTACTTGTTTCCGAAAAGAACTAACAAGTCTTTCAAAAAATAGTTTATTAAAAAACAAAACAAAACACTACTGGGTTAGGAATTTGGAATTTTAACATATACATATACTTATATGTCTGTTTGTATATATGGTATAGTTATGGCTATGTTTCAAAGCATATCTATTTTTAATAATAAAGAAATCAATTGATCTTAATTAAAGTGAGTTATTATTTAATATCCTATGTTCAAGCTGCACTGGAAGAGAAATACATAAATGCTTACACATACACTTTGTATCTCAAATAGTGTCCTTTATTTTCAACAAAGTTTCCAATCTCTATATGTAATCATAAAGATAACAATTTTTTATTTTCTTTAAATGTTTATTTATTTTTGAGGGAGAGATAGAGACAGAGTGAGAGCAGAGGAGGTGCCAAGAGAGAGGGAGACACAGAATCTGAAGCAGGCTCCAGGCTCTGAGCTGTCAGCACAGAGCCCGATGTGGGGCTCAAACCCGCAACCGCAAAATCATGACCTAAGCCCAAGTCAGACTACTCAGGTGCCCCATAAAGATAACAATTTAATAGAATTGTTTTAAGAAGGCGTAAGGATCACAACTTAATAGAATTATTTTAAAAGCTTCAGCCACACTATTAAATATGGTAAAACTGTGAAAATTAGAATAAAAGCAATGGTCTTCATTATCAAAAGGAAAAGCAAAGTCGAATTGCTTAACAGTACTCTCCCTGATTTTCTTAGTAAGTTTCTTTTGAAGACATACTTATATTATTTATCAATATCACTGTGTTACTGCAGAAATAAAAGGCCAAAGGAGAGCTTCTTAGACATATTAATTTTCTCTATAAAGACTTTAGTTTTGATTTACAAAACAATAAACTGTGAAACAACTTCTTTTCAGTCAGAATTTAAATTATGGCAAATATGATCATTATAATTCAAACTCTAGGTAACCAAAAATAATAGTTTCCTCTGCCGTTCTTCTAGACGGCATTCCTAACCTAAACTGGCTTAATCTCGCAATCTTATAAGATTAAATGTGAATGACCCTAAAACTATCAGTTTTTTTTAACTGCGGAATTTATACCTAACATGATACTACTTCTGTGTTTTTTGTTATCATAATACAATTTGTATTTTTTATTACTTTTTATTAACACAATACTATTTGCACGTTTTAAAAATCAATACTACTGGAAGCCTTCTTCCATGGCCTTCAGTCTTCAGGGGGTATATTCATCCTTGTATATCCGTTTCATAAGCAAGGTACCATCTCCTTTTCAATAAGATTATAAACACAAAGCAGCAACATAGATTCTAAAAGATTGCTGACATCTGAATGCTTACCTGACGGTAAAGGGATAACTGATTATATTTATGTCTGTAGTAAACTGATGAGTTTATTTATTTTAAAATATAAAAGCACATGATTCTAAATATATGAAGTATGCCAAAATATTCCATCTAATTCTTGTAACACCTCACTACAAATTCGAAGTAGTGATTTGCTTTATGACCAGGAAAACAGGACTATATATTTTATGTAAAAAAATTTTTAAATACTGGCCTGTTACTGTTGAAATCCAGTCTTCATCTTAAAAAGTTATATTATAAATAAAAAAGTAACAGATATATATTTTTCATATTAAATCTTTAAGTCATAATTAGGCATTAGATAGGATTTTTAATATCGTAAATAAAAATAGATAATTTATCTAGGAGTTAATATTTCTTAGAAATTTTTATTTTAAAATAAGCCTTTTATTTACATGACATAAACAGCTGAGTAAAATCATCACCAAAGAAGCATGAAATGCTACTGAACAATACCCCTGGAAACTAATAATTATTAAACCTTAAATTCAGTTAACATTTTTTTCTTTAAAAAATCATATTTTACTGATCATGTAAATATAATGCATTTAATCTATATAATGCATCTAAACATATATATTTATAAATATATATATAATGCATTTAATCTAGAGCTTGATGACTTAAACTAACAGTGCAACCTATACCATCATAAAGAACCTACCTTCCCTAATTTACTGTCTCTATTATTACAAGTAGCAGTTCATACTATTTCTTGCTCCTAAAGGCTGATATTCTTTTAATTTTAGTTCTTCTTCTCAAATTAAAGTAACTCAGCTCAACTGATATATGGAAGTAATTAAGTTTTAAAATCACGTTTAAGGTAAATAAAAGTACAAAGCTAAAACCTAAAAGAAACCAAAAGTACAGTGAAAAATGCAAAGTTGACCTATCTTTAATCCTTTCTTATTAAACCTAGACTATTCAAGAATTGCCAACTAATTATTTTATTTTATTGATGATATTTTTCTCTAGGGAAGTTCTTTTAAAAGTTTAACCCCGGAGCAAGTCATGGCTTCTCCGATCTTTGAAAGTGTCCAGAGCATTGATTATAACTGCAGGAGGTGTTACCTTCCACCCAGAGAATCTCACCCTGCGCAATCTTACACAGTCTCTCACTCCCCAAACAGCTTTGATTCAGCAATTCAAACTGCTTCAGCTGATATTAAAGGAAGAACCACAGAAAAGAGATCAGCAGTTAAGAGAGAATAAAAAGAGGGGAAAACACAGATCGTGGAGATAGTGACACAAAGCTCAAGAGTAAAGCAGATTTGAAAAAGATATCAGAGTGACTCAAAAAAGAACAACATGACAGAAATTAAACAAGTTTTTAATGTTTGCTTTCTATGCATTTAAACTACCTCGACCTCCATTAAAATTCTGATCATATACGAACTACAAACCCCAAGGCTTTTGACATACTTTCAAAACACACACCCTCTCTTTCTGTCTCCAGAGTCACTTCTTAGGCAGCCAAGGGAGATTAAAAACAAACAAACAAAACAAAACAGAACAACACAACAGAATTCAAATATGAACGTAACTGAGAAATAGAAAGACAAAGTCAAAACAAAACTATAATTTGACCAATAATTTTTCATGTAAAAATGGTGCCTAATCGTTTTAAAAATTCGGTATTTTTTTCCCCTTGCACTTAGTGAAAAGGCCTAGGTCTACTTTAAAAGTTATTCAATGTCAGTTATAAATACAGGTTGAAAACGGATATTAAGGATAAGAGACCTTGCAGTATTTTTCTAGGGTTGATGTAAGAATATCAAGATGCTCTACGCTGTTACATTTTGCTCTCTACTTGACTGGAGAAAGCTTCAGTGTGTGCTTAATTATTTAATTAGTTCAGTAGTGGAAAACAATACAGATGCAAAGAGCCATCACAGAATGGCTTATTCACATCTATCTCAGAAATAGTGACCAAAATTCCAGAAGGTAATTGGATTTTCAAAACTGGATGTGTTTTTTTTTTCCCCCAATTCAGTCATGACAGGGCCAGAAGGTAATGATATATCTGCCATGATGCAACAAGCAGACCTGTCTTCTGTCAAGAGTTGAAATCATAAAGGAATAAGCTGTCGTTAACAACCTCTCTCCAAACACTAGAGCTGTCATTCCATTGTTTTCTTTTGCTGGCATAGGGGCTAGTGTGGCCTCATATACCTTGTCAGTTCAGTAATGTGTTAAGCTTTTTTAACCTTTTCTAAAATTCCTGACTTGAACAATACTTTATGAAGTCTATAAAGTAATAGCTTATATTTTCTTTGATTAATATACAGTTTCTCTCAAACTTTATTCTTAAAATTTAGAATTAGTGCTCTTGGTTTCATACTATAATTTAGTAGCCCATATTTCAAATAAGAAAAAAAATGCAGTTTTATTTTTAAAGTTTAAAGTTAAATTTCAGGGGTCTAAACTTAGCCAGTCTTTATGGGTGAAAAAAATCAATAATTATTTAAAGGAGTTGCTTGCAGTTTTTAATTTAACACTTAAGTTCTTTTAGAAATAGTTAAGTGATAGTTAAGTGATAATAGAGTTAATAGTTAAGTGATAATAGTACTAGGGTATATTTCATGAGTATTATTTAATTTTTTAAAATATTATCTTTTAAATTATTAAAGGAATACTTGCTTGAAGTAAAATAAAAAAACAAAAAGACAAAAAAAAAGGCAAAGAATTGAACATAAAAATTGAGTAAGTAAAAGTAAAAGATGAAAATTCCTGGTTTCTTGCCTAAATTTCCTGGAACATCAGTGTATACCCCTGTATATACAGAGGTGTACATGTATACATGTATAACTGTACTTTTTAACAAATGATCTCATTCTTGGGTTTTCATCTGATAACTCTCAGATATCTTATATGAATTAACACACATACGCACACAAACAACTCATTCTTCTTAACAGCTATATAATTTTTAATGATATGAATATACCATTATTTAATCAAATAGTCCCCTATTGGTGGGTATTTAGGTGATTAGAAGTTTTGTGTTATTACGAATTGCTTTGATGAGCATCCTTCTATAAATACTTTGTGTACTGCTCTAGTATAAATTCCTACAAATGGAATTTAGGATCAAAGGTTGATAAGCACATTTAATTTAGGGAAATATAACTAATTGCTTCAAATTACATTCCCAACATTATCCAAACTTGGTATTATCAAACAACTTATTACTAATTTATCTGCCAATCTTATGTTGAAAAATAGCATATTTTTTAAATAAGCTTCTTTCAACTCCACAAAACTCTGAATGGCTATCCAAAGCATTAAAGTATCAAAGCCTTTAAGTCTTTTAAACAAAAATATATACTTAAAGCTCAAAACAATTTTCATGTATTTGAGGTTTCTGAGACCTTACACACATATTATAAACTATATTCTGCTGAACTATATTCTGCTTGCACTATATAAATATTTAGTAATTTCCGAAAGCTGCTGGATGTCATTGCTCTAGTTAAAAAATAAAGCTATGTCCTGTATTGATAAAGTACTTTTTACTATAGCAACAACCACTAAAATCCTCTTAAAATGTCCATGTCACCAACTTTGTAAATATTTATGTTAAAATAGTAAGACTTTGCAATATGGAAGCGGAAGACTGAATTGATGGCAGGAGTTAACAAGATGTTACCAAAATTTAATTACTCGAATTACTGAGGAAAAAAAAAAACCCACGCTATTTTAGATAACTATCTATAATGGCTCCATGTACATTTGTGGAAAAAAAATCCTAATACTGTAATCAATCAACTTTACAAAATATGCCTGTCAAAAATGTGGGGATCCCAAATACACGAAGGAAAAAGGAATCAAAAGGTCAGAATAGAAAAGTTAAGTATAGCTTATTAAAAGGGAAGCAAACCATTTAAAAACTAGAAAGGTCTAAATCAACATTTAAGGTATGTAATTTATATCAGTCAAACAACAGTTTATAGATTCCTTAATTTAGCTACCTTATCATCAATGATTTAAATCACTTATTTAAATACTAAAACATTCCACTGCGATGCATATTGCTACATAAGGATATCACCTCCAAAGATTTACAAAGAATGTTGTTATACAGAAAATTGCTTTAATGTTATTTGTTTTAAAAAGGTATGAGTTGTAAAGTGACTACCTGTCCCTGGAAAACCAGATAAAAAATGTACAATGAAACGGCATACTGAATTCTTTTGATTACCTCCATTTCTTCCACAAATCACACTAAAATATTAAATATTAGTAAAAAAAAAACAAACGGTGGTATAAACAAATGAGACCAAATGAGAGTGGAGAGAACAGAGGACAAAGATGTCGATAAACTTTTGGGATACTGTAAACTGATGGAACTAGATTGGGATTATAGAGGAAAGGAAAAAAAAAACCTTATGTGCCTCCAGAGGGACATAATGACTCGGAAGAAAGTCAACTCATCCACAGAATTTCAGAAAAACTCAGAAATTTTGAGGTGCCATTTATCTTAGAAAGTAGGGGTAGGCCTTGAGCCCCAAAACAGAGGTGTTATTTTTAATATCACATAAGGTGCAATTATGCCATTCCTTAACAAAGAAACAAACCAAAACCCTCCAAACCAGGTCATAATTTCATATTGTACAGCTAGCCCTACAAGAAAAAAAAAGGTGTTTCCTTCTGAGAAACATCCAGAGAAGGTCTGGAAGGACAAAAGACCACAGAAGGGGAGGAGAGAGACACAGAGCTCATATCAGGTGTACTATGCAGAGGTCTGCAAAATAATTCAAAAGAGAACCTCATTCTAAAATAAGAGAAATTTAAAAATTCTATGAGTTAAAAGATAAAGTAGGTAACCTACTCGAACAAAACTAGGGCAAAAATAGATAGAAAATAAGAGAGAAAGCATTAGCAATTTAACAAGAGATTTACAGGTTCAATCCACAACTCCAAAACCAAGATATTAATTCTAGAAATAGAGAAGATTAAAATTATCAAGACGCAACACAATAAATTTCCTAAAGATTGAGGATCATGAGTATACAGTACAGAGAGAAAACAATCACCAACTGCCCAAAACAATAAAAAACAAAGAAAATAAAATACCAAGCATAGGAAATTTCTTAAACAGCAGAATGAGTGACTTCTTGACACCAGGCAGAAGGAAAAGAATCTTCCACAGAGGGAACAAAAGGATTCACGATCACAATGGTACTGGATTTTTCAATTAAAACACTGGAAGCTAAAAGACAATGATAACAAACCAAGTTTCACAGCGAAAATGATTTTCAACTTGGAATTCTATGCCTCGTTGAATTATCAAAATAAAGGGAACAAGTAAAATAAAGACATTTTCTCAGAAATACAAGGTTTTAGAAATTTATCTCATATTCACTTTGTGATGGCTCCAAAAAAAGAGGGCATCAACAGATCCAGGAAACAGGAGGCCAAACATAAGAGAGAATCTAAGGGGGAGTCCCAGGATGAGGGATAAGTAGACAGGCAGGCTTAGAAAGTGACCCGTCAACACTGAAACAAAAGTCCACAGGGTTCCGAAAGACAGTCTCCAAGCGAAGAAAACTGTGAGATTCTCTGATGTTTGGCCCTGTAAAATCATTACTGAGAAGCCAGTCAAGATCTGAATTAACGATTATCACAAAGAAAATTGAAAGGAAAGAAATTATCAATTCCATGAAAACAAACTTTAGCAAAATGAAACATAACCATAGTCCCTACCTGGCTCAGCCATAAAAAAGAGTTTCTTGTGTATCATAAGTATACAAGACTAATATCAAGTGATAGATAAATCAAAAGAAAGCCTTGTAATTTAAAAATATGGATATGGAACATGTAAGTAACACCAAAAAGTACTGAGTGACTATATCTAGGGAACAGAATAAATGAGGAAGGATTAGCAAAGGATACTCATTATTTTGATATATGCCTTTCGATTTTACTTTGCTTTTAATTTTTTTTAAGTTTATTTATTTTGAGAAAGAGAGCACATGCAAGTAGGGTGAGAGACAGAAAGAAAGGAGAAAGAGAACCCCAAGCAGGCTCTGTGCTGTCAGTGCAAGCCTAATGCCAAGGTAGATGGAGGCTTGGATCTCACAAACTGCGAGATCACAACCTGAGCTGAAATCAAGTTGGTTGATTACAAACCGACTGAGGCACTCAGGCACCTCTTACTTGACTTTTAGATGACATTCATGGTAAAATTAAGTAATTGTGGAAACATCTTCTAAATAATCCAGCTATGAGAAATTAGGAAAAATGCAGGCTCCGTGAAGTAATGAGACTTCTTACAAAATTATTAAAATCAATAAAATTTGTCATGTTGAATATGATCGCTTATATAGTATTTTGAAAGTATTCTTCATAAATTAAACTTTTATTTCTCTACTGATTTTATTATAAAACATTTTCTAGAACTTCTTATTCTTTTACTAAATATAATTGCCATCAAGTTCTACTTTATCCATTATACCTACAGACTGAAAAGTGTAAATAAACCTCAACCAATCCAAAGAGTGTTACCTACACCAGAGGTTCTAACGTTGTGCTCAGATTGGTGGCACAGACATCAAGTGGTATAGTCTAAGAAATTCTCAGGCCCCAAGCAGACCCTTCTGCATCAAAACCGGGTTTGGGAACAAGGCAATTTGTGTTTCAACAGCCTTCCAGGAGATTTTGATATATGGTAAAATGTGACTCTACAGACTAGTGGCTCCCGAACTATTGTCCATAAAACATTTTGACAGAACATCTCAATTAGTCAAAGCATGGACAGGGAGAGATCAGAGAGGTGCTTAGGATGCAAAATTTAAGGATTTTTAATTTAATTTAATTTAATTCACTCTCTGGGTCCTACAAATACTGTACAACCCTGAGAGTGACTGACTACTTAAATTCTGTACCCTTGCTCTACATCTGTAAATAGTAAGTAAATGACTTCAAGTAATATAATGACTTTACATTCCTTGCCCATTTTACAGAGACCAACTGAAATGCCTAAAAAGATACACATGAGAAAAGATCAAAGAAGAAACACGTATGAGTAACTCTCAAACTGCACAAACACTGAATAATTAGTACTTGGCTGTATGATATACGGTTTCTTACTCCAAGTAATATATTATGCAATGAAGACTGTTAAACGCTAAAAATACGAGCTACGGCAACCTCAGAGGTACTGTGGGGACAGAATCTGATGTGTACTATTTCTCCAACATGAAATCTTAATAAACTCTTTTATAATAAAGTTCTGAAGTATCTAAAACGCAAGGACTGGAATATCTGTTATTTTCAAACTGTGATCTATGGAGCCCTAGGGTTCAGGGAAGAAACCTCATGGGTCCTTGTAGAAGTTTCACCCCAACTTCAACCAAAATGGCTCCACAGATTTAAACCATTTTTTTTTTTTAATAGAACAGTCCACATAGAGGCAGGGTTTCACTGGTAGGAAAAAGTTTTAACCTTACAATGCTATGAATCCAATATTAGGACCTATAATCTTATCCTAAAAATCTGCAAGGGATACAGCAGAAATTGTTTTTCCAGCTGTGAAGGCAGGAAAGCTTAGTAACGCCAAGAGTAGACGCTACACGAGAGACGTGAGAGTGGGTGAGCTCGAGGAGAGGTGCCGTAGAGGAAATACTATAAACCATATCGAGTAGACATCATTTTGTCTACCCTGAAAAATATCAGAAGTTATTCACTTGTGATACGAAAAACTAACAGATCATGAAGAAAGGAGTAGTGACTCCTAGTCTTTTGTAAACTGTGAAAACATTTCTTTAAAAGCAATTTTAGAAATAAAGTCCACAAAACAAAAACAAAATAGAATTAATCTGATTAAAAGGTAAGGATGAAACAGCTCTTCTCCGAATTAGTCTTCCTGTGCCTGCTACCTAGAATACAACCCCTTTCCCTCTTGTCTCCTCCCACCCCACCCCCCACACACAGTAGCCCTTGAAGAACTTCTAGAAAAATACCATGAAAAGGTAAAACCAAAGTAACAGATTAAAGTAATTTAATCTTTATCTAGATTAAAGAGATATCCATTTTTAAATATTTACCATACAGAAATTTACCACAATAAAGTTCCTATTCAGGTTTTTCTATATAAAATAAAAAGTAAAAAGTATATTAACTAAAAATTTCAAAGTACATAACATATAAATTCTAAACACACTAAATGCTAAGGTACTTAGAAATCAGCTGCTTTAAGGAATCATGAGTTCTTATTATTGAGAAAAGCAGAAAACAGTCAAGGCAGTGAAATGCTGTTAGTTTCCAAACACTCCACTTCTACTTATAAGAACAAAATGACTGACGAGTCTAATGTTACCGACAAACTTCCTACCTCCTGTTTGGGAGGTCAACAACAGACAGCCTGTTCACAGATGTTTGGCACGACTTACCATAGTCTTTCACCTCGAAAAATGTTATACAAAACTTAAACATTCTAGGATAGGAAAGCTTAGTAGATCTATCAGTGGGGTCAATAAAATTACATAATATATTTCACCAAGCATTTATATGTACAAACACATCTAATTTTCTTTACTAAGTTATATTTACAAATATACACTGAATTGTGATCACGTTTCAGATACAACATTCTCAAAACCATTGATAGGATCTCTTCTAACCAGAAACTAATGTGTCAGAGAGAAAGTTCATTTCATGACTCATAACTAGAGATACAAATGTTTATAAATAATACAATATTTTATGTAAGTTACTTTAACTTAAACTTCAATTTATTTTACTTAAATTCTACTGTATTTTACTTAAATTATACTAAAAATGCACTGTTGAAGTTTGTAACCAATCAAAAGTAATGTCTTTCGTTCTCTGCATATCCATGAAGACTGAAAAAAAATACACAATTATCCCAAGCAATTCTACTTGAAGCCTTTTAAGGGCCTTAAAATCTATTAGCAAAAATATTCTCTAAGAGCTGGGCTGAGCCTTAATTTTATCATTTCAGAGGTAACAGAGCAGGAAATATATCTTTGACCTTTGCAATCATCAATGTATCGAACATTTCCTCTCCCATTGTAATTACAAAAATGTAATGATGGAGCTCCTATAAAGCACACATGCACACATATATTCCTAAATAACTTTAAGTTCTTACATGAAATCTTTTTTTACAAGATAGCACTTTTCTTTTTTCTGAAGAAAATCTCTATCCATATTTGAAAGAAACCTATACTTTGCAAAATTTGCCTGTTCAATGAGGAACTTAAGAATGAGACAGTAAAAAAAAAAGTAGCCAAACATTAAGATGTAACAATGCTAAGTGAGAAAAAACCAATTTCACTATTATAAGGAAAGAAAACCTTGAGTACAATTTTAAAATACCAGTTTCTAAACAGGTGGAATTCAAATAAGAATAAAGCCAGTAAATATTTCAATTTACCATTTTACAGGTCTTTGTCTAATGCTTAAAGCATTTTATTTGTGGGCTCTAGAGTTTTTAAAAGAAGTAACTGAGTTATTCCAACTCTTCTTTTAAAGAGTAAGACATTGATTTCAAGTAGATTACCTTTGGCTTCTAACTTAATTAAGGACACAATGATTTCCAAAAGCAGTCTTGATATTTTTAAGAAGTATTTTAAATAATACTGGTAAGTAACAATTTAAGTGATTTATCACATCATAAATTTATAATAAAAAGTATTCATTTCAAAGATATTATCTAAATTTTTGTACACTTAAGATACCATTTTTTCATTGTAACTGCAAAATAATGCAGAATAATCTTTCACTACAAATAAAAAACAATTTAAAGGTAGGATTATGTACTTTTGAAGAGACAGGATAAAATAATTTATAACACATAATAAAACAGAGCTACAAAATGTCAAAAAAATATAAAAGAAATTGCACTTACATCCATAGCTCTTTTAATAAAAGGTATCTGTGTGCCACTGTCCAGATCTTCATTTATAATAAGCCTTCTAGCCCACTGACCTGCCCTGACAACACCACTACCATGAATTAAAACCATCAGTTTCTGTGGATTTGTCAAAGCATCCTCACTCATAAAGATAAAACTCTTTGGTTCACTCTCAGTGGCATCTACCTGTAATTAAAAAAAATTAAATAATAAATAAATGCTTTCTGATCAGGCAAAGACATAAATGAGAAAACAACTCAAGGTTACCATAAATTATAGAACGGCTATTACAGAATTAGAGAAGTAAAAAGCTTTAAAAAAATTAAAATATTCATTATTCATTAGAGATTAACAATTACACATGAGATGGATGAGCATAAAACACATGATAATCATACGCAAAAGACCATTTGAAATATATCTCTCTGTATTATAAGTTTAGTATTAAAATACAAATAAGAATCAATGATTTTCTTAAATGCTTCCTACGGTCTAGATACTATGGTAAATGTTTAAAAAACATTATCCAGATCACAATCTCATTAAGGTAGTACTATTATTATAGTCATTTATAGATGAAGAAATTGAGGCCTTATGGAGTTTAAACAACTTGCCCCAAAGCACACAGTTAGTGAGTCTATAATTCTATATTAGAAGTATATTGCACCTATAATAGAAAATGGAAAATCATATATTAGCCAGAAATGCTACTGAGTTTTTAAAAGGGAAGAGAGGGCACTATTTAAAAATTCAATCACCTACTATTCTATGTCACTGGCCTTTGAAATTTCCTTCAGAATATGAACACAGGCTCATATAACAATTGTTTTCTGAAGGAATATTATTTATATATTCTTATAACCTTATTCACTAGGAATGGAAGCTCTTGTGCAGATGTCAGAGCCAGAAGCTGAAGTCTGGGTGCCTAATCATATACATCCTCAAATAATGAAGGTCAGTCCACATACGATATAATGAAACAGCTCTTCGCTTCATCAACACTATATATTCATAAATTTATAAAACTAAAAAAGAGACAAAACCTCTAGACACCAAAAAAAAAAAAAAATGTCCTGGATTCTAAATGTTCCCAGTCACTACACCTTGGAAGAGAAAGCTATTAAAATTTCTCTAATTCTAAAACAAACAGAATGGCAGTCATTTGTGTAAACAGCACAAAGAGCAATTATTTCAGCAAGAAAAGTACAGTCACAGGTATTAAAAAAAAAAAAACCCTCCTCAGTGAAGCCTTTCCTGACCACCCCATTTTAAACATCTCCCCAAGAATTCTCTAGCCCCTTTCTCTGTTTTATTTTCTTTCATAGTACATAGCACAATCTAATATATTGCATGCTTTACTTATTTATTTGTTTATTATACCTATTTATTAACCATCTCCTCTCACCACCAGAATGCAACTCCAGGAAGGCATGGACTTGTCTATTTGGACCCAGCTATATTCACAATGCCTAAAAGAGAGGCTGGCACATTGTAGGCACTCAGTAAATAAAGGAATGAATAAACTTTTGGAATAAGGAATGTTATCAAGCATCACCCTTGACCTCCTTTATTTATTTATTTATTTATTTTTAACATTTTTTTTAACGTTTATTTATTTTTGAGAGACACAGAGACAGAGCATGAGCAGGGGAAGGGCAGAGAGAGAGGGAGATACAGAATCTGAAGCAGGCTCCAGGCTCCGAGCTGTCAGCACAGAGCCCGACATGGGGCTCGAACTCACAGACTGTGAGATCATGACCTGAGCCGAAGTCGGCCGCCCAACCGACTGAGCCACCCAGGCGCCCCACCTCCTTTAAATAAAAGGTATTTAACTAAATAATGAGTCCTCTTAACTTGTTATAATACTTGCCTGATTCAGAAAGCATATAGGGAGATGAAAGTGATATATGACTACAAAGAATTTTAAAAGAGCTACACAATGCTAAGAATTAAAAAGACATAACTGTGGGATGTCTGGGTGGCTCAGTTGGTTAAGCAACCGACTTCGGCTCAGGTCATGATCTCACAGTTTGTGGGTTTGAGCCTCTTGTCGGGCTCTGTGCTGACAGCTCAGAGCCTGGAGCCTGCTTCGGAGTCTGTTTCTATCGCTCTCTGCCCGTACCCCATTCACGTTCTGTCTCTCAAAAATAAACATTAAAAAATTAAAAAAAAAAAAAGACCTAACTGTATATTAATAGTAATTAAATATGCAGTAAGAGAAGTACAAAGTGTAAAACAGTCACATTAGCTTCCCTTGCACACGTCCAGAGTCATGATGCTGACAGTAACTCTGACTGAAGTGAGAGGAAGGGAAGTAGGTGAGAGATGGAGAAAAGCAAATGTGAGAAGAAAATTCCTTTTAACTTCAGAATGTTATATGAAAAGAGAAGAATCGCTCATTAAAATGGCTTTAAAAAAGAGAAGTGGTAAGAACAAAAGAAAAATTCAAAAACAAAGCTGTCAGGTGTATGATAAAAAGGAGGCCAAAGAGGTTTCTAGTCATTCATTTACCAAAGACTAAGCCTAAATGTACATGAATGAAGTACCTCTTAAAATCATTGAAGCCTTAATGGATCCTGGAATGGGTAGGGAAATGGACATCTATTTATCTTAATAGAAAAAAAACAAAAACAAAAAAACAACAAAAAAACCCAAAACTCTATAGCTATAGACTTTCCAGTAGGTGCTGATGACTATTTCTTTCTCTGTTTGACTAAGTCCCCTGTTACCAAGGAACTGAGTCAATTTTTTAAGCAACGGAATGTTGGCACTTTAAATTCCAGAGTAATCACTTTAAAACTGGAAGAGGGCTTATTTTCAGAAGATAAAAATGTTTTTCTATATTACAATGCTGTTAAAGAATATTTAAAAGGCTGCCAATTAAGGTAGCCATGCATACATGAATAAAAGCTTTACTGGAACATGCAGAGGAATTGACTTTAAAAACATGAAAATACCAGAATATTCAGGGAAAAAAAAAAAACAATGCAAATGAGAAATGCAGCGATATTAATGATTAAGGCGTAAAAGCAGTATTTGAGATGGTCATTGGCTTATATTCATCTCAATTCAACATAGAATTCTAAAGTTGGGATCTATAACTTTCTCTGTATGAAGTTAGTGCTAAGTTTAAACAGTAAAATATCTATATGGTTATCATTAGCTTAATTAAGTTTGAGAATGGCTGTTCCAAGGGCATTGTCTTCAAACAGTGGTAATTCATTAACTGAGCTTTCATTAAGGAATGCATATAAAAGTCATTCTAGTGCACTACCTCACTTTATTGACCAATCAACTTCAAAGACCAACTGATCAGTGAGAATGAACAATGTTTAGCAGTTAACCATTATTTTAGGATACGCATGAACCCCACTAATTGTGATGATCATTTAAACATGACTGAATAAAATGAATGAAAATTTATAATCAAGTTATTAATTTATGTAATCTAAAATCCTACACGTGTGAGATACTACTATTGAGAAAAATTTGTACATGAGAATATATGTACGGTAAGGAGTAAACAATACATGATCATAATCTTTACCATCGAAACATGGGTTTCCACAGGGTGCTGTTAATTATGAAAGAAAAAAAAAGGGAAGAAAGAGAAGAGTCTTTCTTTCCTTATTAAATAGTTCAACTACAAAACTAAAACACAGTTCATCATCAGAGGGGAAAAAAAAGACTTTGGTGGTATTCCTACAATAAAAACAACAACTCTGATACAAAATATAACACGACAAAACAAAACATAAGAAAAAAACACTTTCAATGCTGGCTTTGGGATTTAAGAGAACTCAGGAGAAAATTAATAATTACAGAAGAAAAATTTCACACTATATAAAATATATGATGATAATTTAAGGAGAGACATTAATTTTCTAAAAAAAAACAAAACAAATTTAGGTTTCTTTATAGGTTATGAAAACAGGAAACCTCTGCTAACCAAAAATGGACATGACACTTACTACAGGTCTCATATAATGAAAGATTTCTCTACGTTTATTAGCTTTATAGCCTAAACTTAAATGAGAGGAAAATAATCAGATGTATAAAACAAAGTCTTCCTAAATCTAATCTCAGGCTTTCTATAAATGAAATTAATAAAACTTAATTCTATAACATAATCTATAGACCAATTATCTTCTGATTTCTCCTGGAAATCTAAGGGACAGAAGTGAGTTTAAAATCTGTGTAACTACAAGTATTACAGAGTTAAATGACTCAATATTAATTGTGTTATAACAATAAATCAACCTAAGTTTCTTTAAATATCATTCTTCAGAAACTTTGAAAGAAATAAAATTGAAATGAAAGGGAGACTGAACAAAAGGAAGAAAAGTTTCCAAATCAACGAGGGTTAGCCTAGCTAGTATACAGAATGATATTTTTTTCACTAGTACATCACAAGCACTTAGAACAGTGCCCAGCACCTAAAAGAAACTTAAACAAATATTTGTTGAGTAAATGAATAAATGATTAGCACTGTGACCTAGCATTTGAGCTTATTTATAAAAACTAAATAACAGATTTCCCTTTTACATATTGAACTATGAATTAATTTGTGAGGATAAATATTAAGAAATCCTCAAACCTTCCAATTCATAGTAGAATAACATTATCCAAAGAATTTAAAAATCTCATGCAAAATTTCATGTAAACAAAGTAATTATACACAGTTTTGTGCCTTAAATTAATTATTTTCATTAAGTCTTTCAGATTTTTAGATATAGAATCAGACAGTTGTCAGCAATGGCAAGGATCATCTAATCTAGTAATACCATCATTTCACACAGAAGATTACTATTTCTTCAGTTTTTTGCTTACCATCTCAGGTTTTACGATAAAAAAAAATTTTGTGAATTCGATACTGAAAACAAATCTCAAACTTTTTCATATGAAATGGCAAAATGTACAAAATTTGAAAAGAATGCTCTGAAAAATCAGAAAGCATGAGGAATGAATTGGGAACGTCTAGAGGAAATAACATGGAAATAAAATATAGAATTATAAACAATCGAGAAATATTTAAAGAGATGGTGAATTTCTAGTGCAACAATGAATACCTTATTTTATTTCAAATAAGTAAGTAAAAATAAATCATATAAATTAAATGAGAATGGGCAGAAAGGGTAGTCCTTTTAAATGCATCACCTTTTTCAAGAAAGACTGGTTATTAGTATTTTTTGCCTCTCCACTGAAAAGTACTACTTTTAAAGAACTATTGTGCACAATGAAATGCAGTATACTGATGGATTTAATATTACCATTATCAATACCAACATTTAACATTTAAACCTACCACAGTTAAACTAACGTAACCATTTTCTTCTGAATTGAAAACTATTTCATTTGGAAGTTTAAGGATTTTTAAAACAAGACTTACCGGAATAGAGATTTTTTTCAAATTACAGTCCTTTTCCAGGAGCTCATATACATACTTCGTGATGATCTAGGTGGGGGAAAAAAAAACACACATACACACACATTAAGATGTAATGTCATCCATTATCAAAATCCACATGAATTATTATGTTATTGCTCTGAATGAGTTTCTATCTTTGAATGTTTTCCCTCCAGTTTTATTGAAAAATAATTGACATGTGTCACTATGTGAGTTTAAGGCATATGGCATGATAGTTTGATCTACATTATTGTGAGATGAGTTCAGCTAACCTCCAACTTCTCACGCAGATGAAGCAAAAAGAAAATAAAGAAAAATCAATTTTAAAAGGAAAGAAAATTCTCCTTGTGATGAGAACTTTTAGCATTTATTCTCTTAAAAACTCCTCTATGTATCCTCCAGTGGTGTTAATCACAATGATGATGTTGTATATTACATCCCTAGTACTTATTTATCTTATAAATGAAATGTTTTGCTACTAAATATGGAGATTCTTTACTGATTACCTGTGATGGTTTACTTCGTGCTCTGTGTGAAGAACTATGAACCTTAATACTAAGTTTTAGGGCCAGTTAAGAACTCACAAAAATAGACAAGGACTTTCTGCTTTTCAAAGCAATACTCTAAAACCTTACTGTCTTTCTTCAGTGCTTCTAGAACCTATTTCCCTACAATTTCTATATAGGAATTGTATCTGATTTGGTACTATCTTGACGGAATCATAACGCCTCTTTTGTATTTACTGAATCAAAGAGCAGAAGACCAGAGGTTTTCTAAACAAAAAAAGGAAAATTATTCCAGAAAAGTCAGGCACCAGTTAGTATTATTGTCTGCAGCAGGCAGAAACACAGTTCCCCAAAGATGTTCACATTCTAACTCCTGGAACCTATTCATATTTTATGTTACATGATAAAAGGAACTTGGCAGATATAATGAAGGTTAAGGACCAGAGCTGGGGAGATTATCCTGGATTATCCAAATTGGCCCCATCTAATCCTTTAACTCCTTAAAAGTGGAAGATCGCTGAAGAACAAAGGGATGCAAAGTGAAAAGACCTTGAACGGTCATGGCTGGTTTTGAAGATGGAGGAAGGAGACCATAAACCAAGAAGTGTGGTGGCCTCTAAAAGTTGGGATAAAATTTAAACAGCCAGCAAGAAAACAAGACCTCAGTCCTGTATTTACAAGGAACTGAATTCTGTCAACAACTCAAATAAGCAGCGAATGGATTCTCTCCTGGAGCCTCCAAAAAGCAATATAGTGTGTGCACACCTTGATTTCAGTCTGGTAACAATCATACTGGACTTCTGACCTACCGACGTAGGAGATAGTATATTTGTGTGGTTTTAAGTAATTTGTTACCGCATAACTAGGAAGTTAATGTACTATTTCTATGAAGAGAAGCAAAGAGAGCAAGGAAAGAGATACCGAGTAAAAGCAATGATTTAATAGACTTCAATGGTCATTTTAAGGAGTGTTGCTCCCTGAAAACAAAATCTTTAATCATCTATGCACAATATCTCAGGGAATAATTTTAGCAGCAACATAATTAAGAGTCAGATTTTATGAAACAAAATCAGAAGATGATTTTTTAGAAAATTAAGATGTCGATTGCTTTGGTGCTATATTCTGTAATCTAAAATAGATTCTCTTCCTGCTTTCTTGAAGGAGTCTAAAATTCTTTCTTCTATGTATATGTATTAATTTATTTTGAAAGAGTATATTAGATGTATGCTAGAACATCGCTTCCTTGGCTAATAATGATAATTCCAAATGCTACGACACTCACTACTCTAGAATGAGGCAATAATTAATAGTTACTAATTTTTTTTAACTTTTTTTTTTAATTTAATTATTTTTGAGACATAGAGACAGAGCGTGAGCAGGAGGAGGGCAAAGAGAGGGAGACACAGAATCCGAAGCAGGCTCCAGGCTCCGAGCTGTCAGCACAGAGCCTGACGCGGGGCTCGAACTCACAGACCGCGAGATCATGACCTGAGTCGAAGTTGGCTGCTTAACCGACTGAGCCACCCAGGCGCCCCAATAGTTACTAATTTTTAAACAGTATTCCCATAACTTGATGTAGTAGTTCAAATTATGTTCATTACAGTACTTTAAACCTGAAAAAATAAACTAAAAATATGTAGATCAGACAAAAGTATGTATGAAGTTATATAAAGCTCTGCCACTTCAAGAAAAATGACTTAACTAAATGAGATTAGCTAAAATGAGTAGCTTAAAATTTCTCAAAATTTCCTATTACCCATGAAATCATAAAATATCCTTATGTTTAAAGCAATAATAAAACCAATGACACTTAGTTCAAACCCAAATGACTTCTACCACTAAGCAAAATACTTCAGAGACATAATTTGAGAATTAAATAATTAAACTATTTTGGCAGTTCATACCTTAAGTCAATATGAAATACAATACTACAATTAATTTTCAACTTCCATCTACACGACAATACAAAACAATTCAAAAACTGCTTACCTTTGGTTTCAAAATATATTACAGGGTAAGTGTCTTCACAAAATAGCAAACCAAATAATAAAACCATACATCAGTGAAGTTGGACAAACAGAACCTCAATTGCCCAATTTACCTTACTCTCCAATTCCTGACTGCAGAAGAAAAGCAATGGACTAAATCTTCTATCTCTTAGGCGATTCTATCTGCTTTGACTGTTCTCCATAGCCCCACTCACATGTCAACTGTTTCAGGCAACTTTTCATGCCTTCTCCTGAGCCTACAAGGTAAGACAAAGTATCCTACCTCTGTGCTCTGGACACGACTGAATATCATCATCTAACGCATGAGTTTGGTATCATTTCCCTTTGTGTTACCTGACTAGCCTTAGAACATTGTAATTTGGGTATCCTACCTTTAACCTTCCTTCTATCCACACAGGATAGTACCTGGCACACTGAAGGCAGTTCAAAATAGAACACAAATTCTCACTATTCATCCTGTCTACATGTTTTGAGGAAGAAAAGTGTTTCAGATATTAAAAAATCTTTTCTAATTGCTGAATCAAGATTTAGAAAGAAAGCATCAAGGGTTCATTGCCTTTCGGCTTGCGTAAGATTGTAGTCTCCATTTAGAAAAAATCGACAAATGAAATAATTTCAAAAAGGAATGAAAAAAAAAACCTGTCCAAATGTCATCTGTGTTCAAATATTCACTGGAAACACCATATCTAGGGAAATTCATACATGGAAAAGCAAAGGCTTAAGAGAATAAGCCTGCTCTTAAGTGAAATCTTCATTCTAATAAGAAACATAAGAACTTCTGCTTTCTTGGCCAACATGTAAAAAGCCTGGAAGCAGTCACTCCCATCTTCACAAAAAGAAAAAAGCTGAACAAACCAACAATTGACAACTCTTACTAGATCTATCAGAGAATCGAGGTCCTGCAAACTGGAGAAACAGACAGGCAGATACAGAGAATCAGAGCTTAGGGGAAGCAAACACCCAGGTGCAGAATTCATAGGCTGAAGACAGTATTGTGGAAGGAACACCTTAAAGTGTAATTGAGTAACTGATCAGACTCAGTATGGACAAGCATAAGAATTAAAAACAGTGGGAGAAACAGCCTCAAAGACAGGGCCCCCAAACTCTTGTGAATTTTATTTCTAGGAGCCCTACTAGGTTCTTACTGTGAAGACTAGAGAAAAATCCCTTCCTGCTTCTAGCAGTGTCAGGGGACACTTAGTAAGGCCTGCCCATAAGAGAAACTATTTTACCAGAGCCTAATTGACATGGGGGAAGGGAAATGCCCAATTCAGGCTCCCTAAAAGACTAAGACCGAATGAAGAATAGAATATTTACTCCCATACCTCCCCATATTATCAGTACATCTGTAAAATAAAAGGGAATTATAAAATTATTCCAGAAAAGTCAGGCATTATTAGTATTATTATTTGCAGTTAGTATTACTGTTTGCAGCAGATTAAAATTTAAGGTGGGGGGCGGGTACGGTGGATGAGACTAAGAAGCTACCCAGAATATATTTCAGATCCTTTTGGAACTGGATTTAAGAAAGGAAAGGAGATGATAAACATATATGAAAAGAGATATGACTAGTTAAAAGAAAATTAATATAAATAATTAAATGAAAACATAAAGTTCACTCTACTACTAGATTGTAGAGCTTCCATTCTTTCTTACTCTGAAGAAAATCCTCTCATTAGCAACAAACTAAATTTGGCCTGATTGACTCACAGCAATCACAATTTTTATTTCATGCCTTTATTAACCATGTAAGATAAAAACTTGTCTCTTGGGCTTATTAGGAGAGTAAGAACTTCAGCCCAAAACACAAAATGACGAATCTTGTAAACTGTTAGTCATAAACCCCTACAGAGAATAACTAAATGCTAAGAGTATCTTGATCTGAGACATAAAGGAAAATAAACTGAACTGAGAGAAAAATTCTGAGAGATTTAACTATACTTATGCCCCCTGCAATCAAAGAAGATATCAGAAAATAGATCAATAGGTTAGCTACCTGAAATAGTAAAATATGAATTTTAAAATGTTTGAAAAGGAACAACTTTTAAAGAGCCATAGGCTAATCGACATGGTAGAAATCTAGTTCTAATTGATAGAATGAAATTAAATGATTTGCACATTAAAACAACAGTTTACTCTTAGTTCTCTGCTTAACATAATTATGTACATGGTATTTTTATTAAATATTCATAGAACAGTTGAAAACAGCTTAGTTCTACCTAAGCATCTCCTTTTAATATTATTCATTTGCTTAGAAACCTGATTTCACAAATAAGCCAAGAGGAGTCAGTGTAGAAGTTTGATAAATGTATCACAAATGTAAACAAATTTTGATATGAAGAGGTTTTACCATATTGGAAGTTTGACAGTATTTTGAAGAGAGACTTTTGGTTTTAACGCAGTCATTCTAAAGTATATCTATTGTGTGTTACTCAGTTGAGCTTCACTTATTAATAAAAGTAGCATTTAAGAAACGCCAAGGTGGGGGTGTTTTGAGCAAAACGGCAGCTGACTAGGAGGACCCTAGGATCGTCTACTCCCACAAACACAACTAGATAACTATTGAATCATCCTCAACACCCCAGAAATCGACCTAAGATTGACAAAACAAACTCCACAATTAAAGGGAGAGAAGAGGCCACAATGAAGATGTGTGTTCATCAAAATAAAAATAAAAACAAAAAAAAATTTTTAATTAAAAAAACCCTCCATGGCTTTTAAGAAATCAGTCTGACTCATTTTGTTTCTAAACAAATAAAGTGCAACTGGTAGGAAATTTTAGCTCTAAGCAATGAGTATACTTGGAACATGCTGTCCCCAAAACAGAATGTTAGAAATATTCAGTGTAACTTTTAGGGCTGAACAATGATAGTTTTACTTAGGCATAAAATTCTAGATCAATAGGTATTTTCTCTGGTATTTTCTGGTTTCCATAGTTGCAGTTAATACTTCTGATATAGGTCTAACTGAGCTTGAAGATAAACAGGCTTCATTCTCTCATTTCTTTTATAATGTTCCATATGTCTTTTACAGACTGTAGATTCACTATCATGTCTAGGTGTGGATTTTGTCTTATTAATCTTCCTGAGGACCCAATGTACTTCCTGAATCTTTCACCAATTCAGAATACTACCGCTTATAGAACATTTCTTGAGAATAAAGACTATAGTTTGCACTTGATTGTACCTCACACAAAAGTCAGATTAGGTGTCCGATAATCTTTTGTTGATTAACCTTTTCTAATTATTCACTACTGAAATAGTAGAAACAAGCCTAAAAAAGAGAACCTTGTAACCCAGTTGATTATTCATTTAACCTCCCAATTCTTTCTGGGGATTTCTTAGTCTCATAAATTTCAGGCTAAAATATTTAATATAATAGACATGGTGTTCTCGGATTTTAAGGTGAAAAACAGTGGCTAATATGAACAAGATATAGTTTAATTTGGGGCATTTTATACTATTTTATTTGCTATTTGCAAAAATATTACAGTTAAAATTCAGCATGGCTGATTCCAAAGCTGGTTTATGTTACTATGAGAGTGAACTTTACCTCTAGATAATCAGAGTGTCTGTAGTACTTTCATTGCCAGAAACACTGAATGCAAAACTACGGTCCCCAGAGTATGCCACTTCTATAGCCCTTCCAGTCTCAACGCCTTCTTAATTAGTATTCTACATCCTCAGACATAGATACAAGATACCTAGTCACTTTACAGTGCTAGGAGTGGATTTCGGCATCAGTTTCATGTTACTGGCCAAGGAAGCGGGTAGGAGATTCTTGGCCATCTCTGAGAAAAGTCATCTCCCTTCAGTTTTTCAGGTTGTGGTTTGGTGAATGCACTAAGAGCTTAGTAGAAAGAAATCACCTACAGTTCTCTCCTTTCTAAGGTCTCATTATTCTGTCTTAAGTTTTCACCCGAGCTTTGATTAATTAAAACTTTCTTGGTATCAGGATATGCCCTTCTATTCGTTGCATTGCAAGTGCAATTTATATATATATATATATATATATATATATATATATATATATATATATATATATATATATATATAAATATCTTATTTATTACCACACTGACCAGTCTAGAGAGGCTAAAACCTATGAATATACATATGCATGTATATGCACAGACACAAACACATTTGCTGACAGACTAAGCAATGACAAAGCCACCAAGGCACAGATCTAGGTGTGTATGTGGTATATTTATATATGTATATATAGGTAAACGTTTTTTCAATAAAAGTAACCAAAGCTCATTGGAGAGAGGGTTGATTCAGGAGCTAGGGCTTTATATGCCATTCTCCATTAGAAGGAACCAAAAATCCTAAGATAAAAGGTTGATTCAGGGCTTGATGCACAGAAAATAGAAATCTGAAAAAAGGGTTTTCTTTGTACCAAAAAGTAGAAAGTACTGAAACAGCAATGAATAAATGTTAACAGAACACAAAAAAACTGCTTGACAAGAATCCTTCTGGCCAAATCCGGGATAATTTAGACATTAGAATGATGATATCAACAGAGTATACAGCTCAGTGAATAAGGTAAGAATCTATGAGTCCATAATAATACAAAGAACTGAATGAATAAAGTTAATTAAAAAAAGAGAAAGCTCTTTTTATTATTATTTTTAATTTAGAGAGAGAGAGAGAGAGATAGAGCACACAAGGTGGGGAGAAGGGGAGAGGAAGAGAAAGAGAATTTTAAGCAGGCTCCACACTCACCTCTAAGTGTGGGGCCTGATGTGGGTCTCCCTTCCACCACCCTGGGATCATAACCTGAGCCAAAACCAAGACTGGACGTGCAACCAACTGAACCACCCAGGCATCATGAGAAAGCTCTTTTCTTATGTAGAATGTCAACTAACATATATAGGAGAAATGATGGAAATTAAAAAACATCAGTGGATGCTAAAATTAATAGGTTATAGTTTCATAAAGAAGATAGTCTCAAGTATCTGCCCAAAACGTACTTATGTACAGAGAGAAAAATGATAACATATGGTACAATCAGATAGACATCAAGTATCAGAGCAATCAAACCAAAAATGTACTCATTTTTTAAAAAATTTGAATATACTTGACATATATTAGTGTCAGGTGTACAACATAGTGATTTGACATTTATATTTTTTGAAATGTTCACCACAATATCTACCCCACATCTGTCACCATATAATATTACTACAATATTACTGAGTATATTCAATCATTCAGAATCATGTACTCTTGATATCGTGCATGGAGGACAAAAAGGTACTTCCAGCACAATTCTGTCAAAAATGCACAACCTGAATGTAATCATAAGAACACATATATGACAGCTTGAACTCCTCAAAAAGAAAATCAATGTCAAGAAATATATAAAGAAAGGCTAAAGAATGATTCCATAGTAAAAGAGAATAAAGAAATATGAAAATCAAATGCAGTGTGTGAACCTGGATTTGATCCTGGACTTGAAAATTAACTATCAAGTACATTATATGACAAATAGCAAAATTTAAATGTGGTCTCTAGACTGGATTATACTGAATCAAAATAAAAAATTTCCCAAGGCACCTGGGTGGCTCAGTTGGTTAAGCATGCAACTTCGGCTCAGGTCATGATCTCACATTGGGTTAGAGCCTTGCCTGGGGCTCTGTGCTGATGGCTCAGAGCCTGGAGCCTGCTTCAGATTCTGTATCTCCCTCTCTTTCCTCCTCCTCTGCTCATGCTCTGTCTCTCAAAAATAAATAAACTTAAAAGAAAAAACTTCCTGATTCTGATAATTGCACTGTAGTTATCAAGATAATGTTCTTTTTCTTGAAAAATATACACAAATGTATTACTGGTAAAAGGGCATGATGTTTCCAACTTACTCTCAAATGGTTCAGAAAAATAATTATATAATACATAATATACATGACTCCTTATAATCATGCAACTTTTCTGTAAGTGTGAAATAATATCAAAACACAAAGTTATTTTAAAACTTCCCAAACTGTTCATATTCCTACTTCAGGTGCTACTGACACTGCATCTATTTTCACAAGTATTTCAACCGAAATGTGGCAGATGACAAATAGGGTAACAACAATTTGCTTTCATTAAAACATTTTAATTTCTTGAAATGTTATGACAAGACCACAACTATACTATATGGAGATAATTTTCATCCATTAGTGCTTGTCAAAAGCAAGGACTCATGGAGTAAGTTTTACAGTTTGCTAAGTTTGTGCCTGTGCTCATCTCCCACCTAAATTTCTAACATTCTCTTAACTTGCCCCATTATTCTTTAATTCCTCAAAACGCAATTCAAATGCTGCGTCTTACCTGAAGTTTTCACTTATTCTATCTTTCTAATGAAATTTAGCATTCCATTCTAATCATCTCACATTCTCATTTGCCTACTGAAGTGAGTACCTTAAAAGCAAAAATGACACCTTATTTTATCGTAGCATCAACCACAATGTAGATGAGCAATAAAAGACCAATGAAGGAATGAAAAATGATTGGTTGTGCTTGCAGACATGTGAGTCTTCAGTTTGTCAAGAACGGTAAGAAATACAGGACAGGTGAAAAGCTGCATGTAATGTCAGACTTCCTCAAGGCTTAACTGATATTAGCCTACCATTGACTGGAAGCCTTACCAATAAATACCATAAACAGTCAATTAAATAACACATATTTTGTTATATATATTTTGTACTGTATTCTTGCAATAAATTTAGCTAGAGAAAAGAGAATGTAACTAAGAAAATCCTAAGGAAGAGAAACTATATTTAGAGTTCTTTACTGTGTTCATTTAAAAAAGTCTGTGGTGGATTCGCACAGTTTCAAACCTTTGTTATTCAAGGGCCAACTGTGTTATCCTGGGTCTCAAAATCATTTAAAATACCTAGCCAGCAAGTCACCTAACTGTTTAGAAAACAACACATTCCCCTCTTAATACCCCATATATCACAACTCTACATCCCATCGTAGCTCCCTCCTAGGGAGAAAGAAAGGATGGAGGAAGGGAGGGTTGGAGAAGAGGGAGACATGGAGGTAGAAGGGATAAGGGGAAAAAAGGAGGAGGAAAAAAACATAAAATTTCTCAATAAAGTTTAATATTATTCAATAATGTCGGTTTGGTTAGACCTAGAAGTGTTCCTCTCACATCTTGACATTAAAGAGACTATGGAATGGCAATGAGTTGTCTAATTAGAACTAAAGTACATTCACCCCGGGTACATATCCTCTTAAGTCATAACTATCTCTTAAATTTCACTAAAACTGTCTTCATTTCATTGCTATTTTTCTTCTTAAAAGCTTTTATACTTCATTGTCAGTGGGTACATTCTAATCTTTAGCCTTTTAAAGTAACTGCTTTTTCAGCACATCTTTGAAATAAAATTCATTTCTCCAACTTTCCATTAGCATTCCCCGGAGTGCTAGTCTGTGTGCCCAGCTGTCCTTCATTTAGATCAGTTTCAGCTCAGATGCTCTCACAGTTTCCTTTTACTTCTTCTACAGAAGAGTCCTCCTTATTTTCATCTTTTCCCCAATAACTAGATTCTTAAATACCTTACCAGAGCAACGGATCTGTAAATGCATCCAACTGGTATCTCCTCCTAGAGATTTCACAGGCACCTCGAGCTACGTTCAAAGTAAATCCATCTATACATGTCCAAACTTATTTTCCTCTAGTACATTCATCAACTCCATAAATGGCATCACCCTCCACCTAACTGCTCAAGCTGGAAGCCTAAAAATCTTGAGTCCTTCTCCTTCACTCTCTACTTACAATCATTAAGTCTCTCAAGCTAAACCTGGAAGATCTCCACGTCCTCATTCTATTCTCACAATACTAGTCCAATGTAGTCTATCAAAAGGTATATCCCTTCCTTGAATTGGTTCTGTATCCCCCTTCTGCTATACATAATATTTACTTCCTTCAAATCCTATCTCCTGTTATCAGGCATACTTCTCATTTAAAAATGCAAATCTGGGGGGCTCCTGAGGGGCTCAGTCAGTTAAGCATCTGACTTCTGCTCAGGTCAGGATCTCATGGTTCATGGATTCGAGCCCCGCATCAGGCCTTGTGCTGACAGCTCGGAACCTGGAGCCTGCTTTGGATTCTGTCTCCCTCTCTCTCTCTCTGACCCTCTACCACTCTTACTCTGTCTCTCTCGCTCTCAAAAATAAATGTAAAAAAAAGAATTTTTTTTTTAAATGCAAATCTGGGAGTACCTGGCTGGCTCAGTCAGTAGAGCACATGACTCTTGATCTCGGGGTCCCGGGTATGAACTCCACACTGAATATGGGGCTGACTTTAAAAAGAATGAATAAATAAATAAATATTTACAAATGCAAATCTGATGACTTCCCAGTGCTATTAGAGTAAGACCCCAATCCTTAAATTGTGTGACAACCTGCCGGATCTGGTCCAGTCTACTTCTCAAGTTTCATTTACGCTGCTCTCTTTTCTCATTTTCTGTTGTGTGTAGCCACAGTGACTTTCTTTTGAATTCTCAAGTGCATCAGGATCTTTTCCAAGCCACGAACTTTGCAAACAATGGGGCTTTCTTTGGAATGCTCTTCCTATTCTTTGCTTATTCAGTTTAACATCTTCTTTGCCTGGCCCCTAACCACCCACAAGACACAGCTAAGAATCTTGCATTCCTCTTTCCTAACACTTAGATCATTAATGATGTTTTTTCCCAAAATCTGTCTTTGCCATTAGGCTTTGAGCTTTGGAAGAGGAGCAACTATGTATATTTGTCTCAGGCTGAACATCTACAGTCTAACGCAAGTAATGGAAACCAAATTATTTTTTGAATCAACAGTAATAATAATAGCAAACACTCTAACACTCACGCTAACAAGTTCCTTTAATAAATCTTGATTCCTTTAATCTTCACAACTCTATTGAGTAAAGGAGGAAACCAAAGTTTTTAAAGGGTTATGTAAACTACCCATGGTCACATAGCTAAGTAAGTTTTGGAGTCTGTACTCAAACCTAGGGAATCTGTCTGCCCTGAAGTCTAGAATCTACTCTAACTTCATATGACATATCTCATGTCGTATGTTACAAAGTCAATAAAGATGTTAAGAAAGAGTTTGAGGTAAAACTAAAATTAAAAGGTTTTTAGTAACCTAATACCAGCAGGCAAGAACAGAAACACGAGAGGATGTTTAAAGTGGTCTAAGTCTCTGTGGCAGGTAAAATAAAAGTAATTTTAATTGCTTAATTAGGCATTCTATTTTTTTACATTCCCTTGGAGGTTTTATTTTTTATGGTGATTTTTATTTTTTCCTTTTTTTAATTGAAATTTTAGTTAGTTAACATATACTGCAGTATTAGATACAGGAGTAGAATTCAGGAATTCATCACTTACATACAACACCCATTGCTCATCACACAAAATGTCATCCTTAGTACCGATCACCCATCCAGGCCATTTCCCACCGACCTCCCTCCATCAACCCTGTTTGTTCTCTACCTTTTAAGAATCTCTTATGGTTTGTTTCCCTCTTTTCTCCCCCCTCCTCCCCCTACTTCCCATATGTTCATCTGTTTTGTTTTTAAATTCCACATATGAGTGATATTATATGGCATTAGTCTTTCTCTGACTTACTTCACGTAGCATAATAGATTCCAGCTTCATCCAAGTTGTTGCAAATGGCAATATTTCATTTTTTGATGGGTGACTAATACTCCATTGTATACCACATCTTCTTTATCCATTCATCAGTTGATGGATATTGGGCTCTCTCCACAGCTTGGCTATTACTGATAATGCTGCTATAAACAATGGGGTACATGTACCCCTATGAATTTGATATTTGTATCTTTTGGGTAAATACCTAAGAGTGCAATTCCTAGATCGTAGGGTAGTTCTATTTTTAATTTCTTGAGGAATCTCCATACTGTTCTCCAGAGCGGCTGCACCAGTTTGCATTCCCACCAACAGTGTAAGAGGTTTCTCTTTCACTCCATCCTCGCCACACCTATTGTTTCTTGTGTTGTTAATTTTAGCCATTCTCACAGGTGTGAGGTATTATCTGATCATGGTTTTGATTTTTTATTTCCCTGATGACGAGTGATGTTGAACATCTTTTCATGTATCTGTTAGCTATCTGGATGTCTTTGTTGGAAAAGTGTCTATTCATGTCTCTGTCCATTTCTTAACCGGGTTATTTGTTTTTTGAGGGTTGAGTTTGATAAGTTCTTTATAGACTTTGGATGATAATCCTTTATCAGACATGTCGTTTGCAAATATCTTCAAGACTGCTTTGGCTAAGCAGGGTCTTTTGTGGTTCAGTATAAATTTTAGGATTGTTTGTTCTAGTGCTGAGAAACATGTTGGCAGTATTTTGAATCGGAATGCATTAAATGTGTAGATTGCCTTGGGTAATATAATCATTTTAACAATGTTTCTTCTTCCAATCCATGAACATGGGATTTTTTTTTTTAATTTCTTTGTATCCTCTTGAATCTCTTTCACAAGTGTTTTGTTGAAT
Source organism: Paguma larvata (assembly GCA_030068075.1). Classification (NCBI taxonomy): domain Eukaryota; kingdom Metazoa; phylum Chordata; class Mammalia; order Carnivora; family Viverridae; genus Paguma; species Paguma larvata. The sequence continues at coordinate 79,289,203 of CM057826.1, read as the reverse complement.
TTGATGGCAGTTATCTGTGATCCTTGTATTTTGATGTCTGTATCCTTTGCCAGATGACGGAAGTTTACAGCTATAATTTGCTCACATAAACCTTCTGCTCCATTTTCTCTCTCTCCATCTTCTGAGACTCCTATGATATGAATATTATTACGTTTTAATAAATAATGGAAAGTTTGCTTTTGTGATCCCTGACCTTTGTTTCCCTCTTCCTTTCAGCTTATTTATTTTCTATAATTTATCTTCTATATTGCTTATTTACTCAACTGCCTTGTCCATCCTCATTTTTATGGCCTCTATTTGGGTTTTCATCTCTGGTATAGCATTTTTAATTTCAGCCTGACTAAATTTTAGTTCTTTTTTCTCTGCAGAAAGGAATTCTCTGGTACCTTCTGTTCTTTGTTTCAAGTGTAGCTAATATACTTAAATCGTTGTTTTAAATTCTAGTTTAGATTTATTACTTCTATCTGCATTGGCTAAATCTTTGGCCATCATTTCTTCCTGTTCTTCCTTTTGAGGTGACTTCCTCCAGCTTGTCATTTTGGAGGAAGGAAAAAAAAACAATAGTGGTAATAACAGAATGAAATAAAAATTTAAAAAATGTTAAAAATCCAATAAAGGAAGCTACATACTAAATGTGTTTTGTTCTTCTTAAGAGAAGCTGCCTTGTTTACTCCCTCAAATTATGCAGATTGTTCTGTTAATCCTCAGATCAATTTCCTAGGTGTTCAAAATGATTTGATGTTGATCTAACTGCATTTGAGGGATGAAGTAAGCCCAGGATCCCCTTATTACTCCGCCATCTTAACCACTCCCTCAGTTTTCTTAAGTTCGTGAACCATAACCTTTTCAGTTGTCTAATGAAGTCAACAGTCTCTTTTCAGAATACTTTAAAAAAAAGTTAATAAAATATATAGGCTTAGGAAGTAAACAAATTAAATTGAAATAAAGTTGTTCAAATTTTTCTAAATACCAAGTTTGTAGTATATTGTATGTCCTTCCTTATTAATGCCTGTTAGATATATCTACAACTAATATATCATATAAAAACATAGTATATTTCTATCCCTGCAAAGTCAAAAGACTGCTAATCTATTCTTATGCCTATATTTCTAATGAAAAGAAATTTAGTTTAGAGGTTAGTAAAATAAAGATGTAACCGTTATCCCATTGAGGCTCACAGATCCTGCCCCTCAGTCCTATCCCTCTGGTTTAGACTCCCTGGCCTATGCATTATCATCTGTAGTTTGTAGAGCTTTCCACAATATACCATGCATCAGGCTCAAAAGGGAAAACTGTTCTGAATGCACATTATAAAAAGCAGAGCTCTAGATTCATTTCCTGGCTATACAAACTTATATGATTTTAGTTTTAATATTGGGTATCTTCAGCTGATTTGAGGTAAAATATCAGCACCCAATCTTTCCTGCTTCTCTTAACAACATCAATTGTCTATGTTTCAACAACAACAAGAATAAAGATTCCATGGTTCTTGAACTCAGGGACTCAGGGTAACAGGATCACTGTGTCCTAGGCGTAAAGAATCCCACTAACTTTTCATGATCCTTTCCTCTGACCTTCTAACTGTGTTTAAGTAGACATCTATAAAAACAATCACAAAGGTAAATAGATGTGTTTGAATGACTTTGTGCTGATTTTTATAAGCATATTCAAAGAAATACATTACAGTTCACACATGGTTTAATATACTTTAGTAATAACACGTATCGGAAAGCCAGAAGAAGAAACAAACTACACACCAAATATCATACATTCAAATAATAAATTTGCTATAAATTATTTACTCTACTGAATGAAAAACACTTATAAAAAATAAGACCACATTGCAGTTAGTAAAACAAAACAAAACAACACAAAAAACAAGTCGCTAACAAACTCAGAGTAGCCTTTGCTATGCCATCTGAAAACTTCTAGTAATTTGTAAAACTGAGATAGTATCAGCAACTTTATTATGGATTAATATTATTCCTCATTATATCTTTTCAAAACAAGGTAACTATTCCCTGCAGTGATAGCAGGAATAAAAACAATACTGTTTTCGCTGATCTTCCTTTACCTTCTCATACAGAGGGTTTTAAGAATTTAACAAGAAGGTCTAGAAAAGAAACAATTCTATTGAACATTATAATGTAGATTCTACTGGGAACCACTATTTAAGAAAGGTGGGCTACTTTAAGTCGAGAGATACTGTCTTTCAGATCTCTTTTAACTGCTGGTAGGAATACAAACTGGTGCAGCTACTCTGAAAAACAGTATGGACGTTCCTCAAAAAATTAAAAATAGAACTACCCTACAACCCAGCAATTGCAGTATTAGGTATTTATCCAAGGGATACAGGTGTGCTGTTTTGAGGGGACACATGCACCCCAATGTTTATAGCAGCACTATCAACAATAGCCAAAGTATAGAAAGAGCCCAAATGTCCATCATTGATGAACGGATAAAGACAATGTGGTATATATATACAATGGAGTATTACTTTGTAATCAAAAAGAATGAAATCTTGCCATTTGCAACTACGTGGATGGAACTAGAGGGCATCATTCTAAGCGAAATTAGTCAGTCAGAGAAGGACAAATATCATATGATTTCACTCATTTGAGGACTTTAAGATACAAAGCAGATGAACATAGGGGAAGGGAAGCAAAAATAATATAAAAACAAAGAGAAGGACAAAAACATAAGAGACACTTTAATATGGAGAACAAACAGTGGGTTCCTGGAGGAATGGTGAGGGGGGGATGAGCTAAATGGGTATGGGGCATTAAGGAATCTACTCTTGAAATCACTGTTGCACTGTATGCTAACTTATGTAAATTTTTAAAATAATAATAATAAAAATGAAATTAAAAAAAGATATTGTCTTTCATAACTACTCTCATTGAGGGAGATGGAGAAAACAGTTTTCTCCCATCCTCCTGTTTCTACTACTATTATAAGCAAACCAAACAAACAAACAAACAAAACCAATAAATTGTCAGTTTTCAACTTCCAGCCATAGTGGAATTACTGGTATTTGTATTTGCCTTCTTAGTATCGACAAATAGACAATTGTGTAAAATACATTAAATTGTTTTCGTACAGTGGAAAATAGGTGGTATAGATCTGTGATCCCTAAGAGAAAGGAGATGAGACCCATAATCACCTTGCCTTTCTGCCTGAAGGCAGAATTTCTGGGCTGTGGCCCATGGACCATAAAATCCAAGCAGAACATAGTGACCTTGCTGAGTTCAGGAGAAAGAGATTCAAGTTCAGGGAAAATGAGGCAACTAGAATACACAGGCAAAACATCAGAAATAAGGGAGTTATGCAGAAAAGAAGCTCTGGAAATTATAGATGAGTTTCTTTCCTACAGTCTTTGGCTAAGCTGTAGATGAAAGCATGGAGTGAAATTTCCTAGCAATTAGAGAAAGAAAATAATGGGGAAAAAAAAACTGGCAAGCTTAGATGTGAACAATTTCAAAAGTCTACAGAAGGCTTGAAGACACTGGAGTTAAAATCAGCCAGAGTGACAGGGCACCTGGATGGCTCGGTTGGTTGAGGGTCCAACTCTTGATTTCAGCTCAGGTCAAGATCCCAGGGTCGAAGGATCAAGCCCCAAACTGGGCTCTGCACTACATATAGGGCCTGCTTAAGATTCTCTCTCTCCCTCTGCCCCTTTCCCCTGCTTGTACATTTTTGCTCTCTAAAACTAAAAATAATATAAAATTTAAAAAAAGCAAACAGAGTGAAAAGCCTTCACTGAATATTTAGGGTATTCACCAGTGATCCAATAAGGATAAAACCTCAGAAGAGAACTAAAATATTGCTAGAGTACTAACTACCCCAGATCTTACCTTAGCAAAACTTAAAAACAAATTTATAACTAATCAAGCTCCTCCACAATAAACTTAATGGCTCCCAAAACAAATTCAATGTTCTTTAAAGGGAGACAACAGTATCAAGACACTCAACAATATAATGTTTCTAACATCCACCCTGCAATACATATTACTACAGACATTCACAGAAAAGGGAAAATGTGATCATCAATGGAAAAATAATCAGCTTTAAAATTAGGTCTAGAAATGACAAGATGATGAAATTAGGGGGTAAGTATGTTAAATAAGTTACTATAAAAATGTTCAAGGTCATAATGGAAAACATAAATACAGTAAGAAAAAAATAGGAAAAAAATGACCAGAAAAGGAACCATAAAGAAATGAAAAATACCGTATCTGAAATAAGACATTCAATGGTTAAGTTTAACAGGAAATTAAACACTGCAGAAAAGTAGATAAGAGAATATGAAGATACGGCAAGAAAAGCTCTCCAAAATGAGAGAAAAGGCTGAAAAAATGAAAAGTGCTTCATGACCTATGGGACAATGACAAGCAGTTTAACATGCATATAATTGGAGTACAGGAAATGAGAAAGAAGGAAGAAGAAATATTTGAAAAAATTATGGAAGATTGTTTTCCAGTTTTGATAAAAACTATAAACCCACATGACCAAGAAGCTCAACATGAATATAACCAGAAAGAAAAGAACCCCAAGGTAGAGTTACAATCAAATTACTGAGAACCAGTGATAGAAAATCTCAACAGCATCCAGAGAAAACAATACATTATACTGAGGGGATCAACGATAAGAAAAACTACTTCTCAAAAGAAATAATACAAGGTCCTAAAGAAAATGAAGAAAGACCTCTAAAGAAAAAAAAGAAATAATGATCACTTGGAAGTCTACATACAGTGGAAAATATCCTTCAATAATGAAGGCAAAATAAAGACCTTTCTGGACAATAAAAGTCAAGAAAATTAACTCCCAGCAGACTGGAACTAGAAATATTAAAAAATAATTTTTATGCTAAAGAAAATGATTCCAGATAGAAACACAGATAAAAGAATAAATGGAAGCACAATGTTATGAGGCTCTCACATTATATGTCAAGTGGCATGATGTTATTTGAAGATAAACTGTGGTAAATTAGGGATGCCTATTGCAAACCGCAGGGCGATCAAGAGCAAAGTTAAACAAAGTACCAGAGTTAATAATAGCCAAAAGGAGGTAAAATGGATTACTACCAAAAACACAATATATTAAGTTAGATTTATTACTTTATTTTTTGTTTTTATTTTTTAATGTTTGTTTATTTTTGAGAGAGACGGAGTGTGAGAATGGGAGGGGGAGAGAGAGAGGAAGACACAGAATCTGAAGCAAGCTCCAGGCTCTGAGCTGTCAGCACAGAGCCAGATGTGGGGGTCGAAACCACAAACCATGAGATCATGACCTGAGCCGAAGTTGGACACTTAACCAACTGAGCCACCCAGGCGCCCCTAGATTTATTACTTTTAGCTAAGGTTTTTCTTAAGATTGAAAGGATGACCTTCTAATGAAGAATCTAATATACACTAGCCCTTTGCCTACTTCTTTTCGTATAGACATTAATTATAAGTTTCTCCCTGTATGAAAACTAAGGGGACTCAGAATATAGGCATTCTAGAAATTCAATAAAGACCATTCTGCCAAAAAAAAGTCACAGATTCCTACTTAGACAAAATATAACATTTTTACAAACCCAAATATTAATTTTTATCAGTCAGAATGACAATATCAAAAGAAAAGGAATCATCAAAATTTAAATTAAGGCTCAGAGGTAAATTTTTTCTCAGAACATGAGAAAATAGTCATTTCGAATATAATTCGAGACATTTTAAAAGTAGATTTCATTCTGGAAAAGATCTAGCATGAAAAAAATGTTTCTACTTCTAAAACCCAAGTAAGAAAAGAAAAACACCTTTGCAATGATCCCTAGACAGTTTCAAAAAGTAAACTCTAAAGGATAATACATTAATTTAATGAGTACATGCTAAAGAGATTTAGTTGTCAATAAAATACAAAACTTCTTAAACTGAAAAAATAGCTTGTGTTTTGATTGTTAAAAGCAAATGAACTAAAAAAAAATCTTAAATATATAACATATAAAATGTAATTTCAGTAATATCTGAAAGCTTTTTTATTATATAAAATATTTTGCTTTGGAAAGCCTTACCAGCTGGTACCATTTGCCCAGAGAGACAGCTGTTTTTTAGTTTTCCTATCTCAGCACGTTTCCAACTGTCAGTTCTAACTGTATGCAATCCCATAGTGACAGAATACTTTAAGAGAAATGGCTCATTAACTGTGAATCTACGAAGTCCACTCTCTTCAGTGAATTCAAATTAAACCCACAGACTTGCTAGCTCATAACAGAATTCCCCACACATTTTTGTTGTTCTTTTGCACTGTCGACTCAAAGTAAAATATTCACACCATCTACTGTAAAATATTTTGCTCAATCCTATTAATGCACTGATATAAAAAATGTTAGTGAAATTATATCTTTAAAAATTATGAATTAAGGAGCTATTTTAACAAAATAAGAATTTCCCAATTCTATTACAATATAAATAGATTACAACTTTTCAGAGAGAGTACTGTGACAGTACTCTCAAATTTGAAATGTACAATAGGTTCTTAGAAAATTCACAGTAACAACTCTAAAAGGAGACAGATATTAAAAGGAAAGAAATAAGTAGGATATCTCTTTATTATCTTATAGACTGCATAATTCCTGACTAAATCTTTCACCTCTTGTCTGTGCGAAGTATTACTGCCAGCTGTTTTTACTTCCCAGTTGTCAATACTAACACTGCATTTTTCTTTTAATATTTCTACCAAATCAACCATCACCAAACATCAGTTGTTTGAGCAAGTTGTTGTCAAGCTCCAGAAGATAACTAGTACAGCCACACTAGGTTTTAGCAAACAAACGTTTTATTGGACACACTACCTGTGCCACTGAGCTGATTTTAACATTAGCATAGCACAAAAGCAGTTGTTCCAGGAGCTAGATGGGAAATCAGTACAAATGAGCACTAACCATGTTTTCTAAGCACCCAGAGAGAGCTTCAACTAGTTGTACTGTACTATTGTATTCAGAGAGATATTTTAGAATCCTAAGCAACCTCAAAAATATACAGAATCTTTTCACATAGTATGCTCTACATACTTTGTAGCAATCAAAATCCAAATTTAATCTTAGGTTTCCAAAACCTAGTATCTGTAAACATTTTCAAAAACCGGTCTTTTCTGTTTCAAGCTATATTTGCTCTAATTCCTAGACAAGGTGACTCCTAGAAAAAGTAGTTCAAATACCCTTGAAATATATCACTTTCTAATTCAAGATTTGATAATCTCATGTAATCAACGAACCTTTTCTCAGACTATTTCACCTGTAAAAATAGGCCAGACACACCTTTCAGCACTGGAAAATATTTTTAATTGATTTACAGTCAATGACTTATGCTATTTTTTGTTCAGGTATTCCCTACAACTTTGAATATTGTTACTCTGACTCCCAAAACTCATTCAGAATACATTAAATTCCAGAATTCTGTCTAAATTCTATATCATACTGCAAAAAATATCAGAATCCCTCTGTTCTGATCAAACAGTTCACAAATGCCCAAGAAAAGATTCTCAATAGTGTATGTATCTGTATACACACATAAGCTTACATATATGAATATGGATATGTGTAGACGCATGAGTGCATTCCCAAAGGAAAAGAGGTTCAAGTAACAATTTGTGCAGTCTTTTCTTTAAAAATTGGGAAAAAAAAAAAACCTGACAAATTCATGAAGAAGAATAAAATAAAGAGGGTAATGAGAAGTCCCATCTGCCTATGACATAATAGCCAAGCATGATTTTTTAGAATCTTTTTCCTTTAACTAATTTAACAAAATGTTCTTAAAACCTAGAGAGTATTGAGATGGGGGTGGGGGTATCAATTAGCATATATTTTGGAAGTCAAATATAGTTTATTGGTAACAGAATTTAACCTAATTTTCATTTCTATTATTTCTAAAACCCTAATCAATTTTGAGGAAAAGAAGAAAATAAAAGAGGTACAAGCTTAGAATATATCCATTCTTCTTCTGGCTCATGAAAGATATATTTGTAAAATATTTGTATGTAAAAACATCCCTATGTATGTTACAAATTACATTTTATGCAATATATAGTCTGCATTATATATCTACCTGAATAAAGATTTTTTTTCTCAAGGGTGCAGGAAGATAAAAATTTAGTATAAAAGGACATTGGCTCAGAACAACATACCAGATGAACATAAAAGGTTAATTTTAATAATCAAATTCATAATTCATCTAATCTAGGAAATGCCAAGAATAGTTTAAAGAGATATTCCATTTAACATGAACTAATGCACCAACTGTCAGTAACAGTGAAGATGACTAAATGATTCTGAAATACAATATGCTTGTGTTTAATGACATCAGTAGACATGTAGGAAATTTGCAGTAGATTATTTGCCCAGTTACTGTGCTGCCTGTAAAACCATTACTAGACTACAAATCTTATTCTACTTTTAGAACTGCCCATGATCCAAGAAAAGAAAAAAAAAAGCACAAAACATATTATTCTTTTCTTAGACAGGTACAATTCGGTGAAAACACAATTTTAAGAATGTTATGCTTTTGTTTCTGGCACAGAAAAACCTCTCTAAGCATTATTCATATTATTTCTCTCCCCTAAAGTTAACATACTTTAATGCCATATGGGCACAAATTTACTTCTGTTCATTTAAACTTGCAATTAAACTTTATAACATAGAAAACTGCTAAAGTAAAATAATCCCATTCCACTAAAAGGCTTTTTTTTCCCTCTAAAATAACATGGATGATGTGCCAAATGGCTGGGGTGGTAGCTCATTATACCTTCAGAGAGAATCCAAGTTTGAGGCTTATCTTGGGTTCTCACACGTAGTGGCAAAGCCTTGGAGTGCTACGAAGGGTTAGAAAGGGCAGATCTCATGCTTCAATTCAGTGAATACATTCAGAAGGCATTGGTTGTTTAGTAATCTAATGAGCAATGGATTAGTATATTCATCAATGCATTTTAGCTTTTTAAATAACAAAGTCCTCTGTATCTAAAATACTCAAACCATTTCACAGAAAGAATCCTTTATGCTACTCAGGAAATATTCTTATTTTTCTTTAATGTATGTCTGTTAACTTTTAAGGTCATGAAATCCATTTAGAGACTCAAAGAAATAATTTGTGAAATTCCAATTAATAGGGAATTAGAAAGTTACTATATTGTTAAAGAAGTAAGCAGCAGGATCTGGTCGAGCATATCAATAATCCTAAATATATATTCATAAAATGAGTGGATGAGAACATAAGGCACCCACAGTTATAGCAGGAAGATCAAAGAAAGATTTCTAAGGAATCAGACAGAAATATGGAGGGAAAAGCTGGACACATAAAACAACATTCTCTACTGTGTCTTAAGTATCAACACTGATAATTTTTTACTCTCTACATAAAGAGTCTGAATAATGTTGTTAGAGCAATTGTTCAGTGTTAACAACTGTACACAAATTCCAGCTGTCAGTAACATGACAAGTAGACCAAAACATAGGTGACTTCAAAAGTAAAAATAAATACTGCCTTTTTGAAATTGAAATGCAGTCACATGTCTAATTATATTAATCAACTTCATAAAAAGCATCCACAAAAAACCTACACTTAACATTATACTTGATGGTGAAAGATTGAATGCTTTCTTCCTAAGACAAGGAACAAGACAAAGATTTGTACTTTTAACACTCTTATTCACAACACTGTGTTAGAAGTTTTAGCCAGTGCAATAAGATAAGAAAAGGAAATAAGAGATATACAAATCAGAAAGTTAGAAATGAAACCATCACTATTTGCAGATGATATGTTATTTACATAGAAAATCCCAAAGATTCTACAAAAGGAAAAAAAAATCCTGAAACAAATAAGCGAATGTATCAAGGAACACATGATATAAGGTAAACTTACAAAACTCAATCATATTTTTATATACAGCAATGAAAATATGAATGCTTAAGTCAAAAATATACTATCATTCATAATCACTAAAACAAATGAAATACTCTGGTGTACAATTAATGAGTACTGGACTTATATGATGAAAACTAAAACATGGTGATAAAAAAAATCAAAGACATAAAGAAATGCAAACTCCTACTCTGTTCATTTAAGAGTCAACATAAAAAGATGTCATTTCTCTCATTTCTCCACAAATTGATAAGCAAGTTGATGCTTACATGTTATTTAAATCCAAGGAAGATTCTTTTAAGATACAGACAAGACTATTTTAAAACATATATGAAAAGGTAAAGAAGCTAGAACAGATAGAACAATTTTGAAAAAGAAAAATAAAGTGGGAGGACTCTGTCTAACCCTAGCTATGCAAACTATGGGGTATTGTCAGAATGATAGAAATATACATCGAAACACAAAAGAAAACTCATACATTGACACACACTTACGTCCAAGTGAATTTGAGATAGATATAAAAGCAATTCAATGAAGAAAACATGTAGTCTTTTTAAGAGAGGGTCCTGGAGTATTTGAATACCCAGAGGCAAAAAAATGAACCTTTGTCTAAACCTCATACCTATACAAAACTTAAATAAAAATGGATAAGAGATTTCAATATGACATGTAAAACTACAAAACTTCTAGGAAATAAAACCAAAAGAAAATATGCAAGATGTAGGATTAAGCACAGTCCTTAGATTTAATACCAAAAGCATGATCCATAAAAGAAAAAAACTGACAAACTAGACTTCATCAGAATTAAAAACTTATGCTCTGTGAAAGATCTGTTAAGAGGATGAAAAGACAAACTATACACTGGAAAAATATACAATTGATTCGCATTACTCAGGGTACATACATTCTATGAATTCTCCATGAACAGTGAAATAGTTAATACTGAAATACAGGCTCCTGCAAGACTCTAGTCACAACATTTTCATCAACCAATCAATACATAATCCTGTTTTATGTGTGTTTCTGTTTAAAGTCACCTTATTTAACATATATTGATTCATTAGCACTGAACTCAAAGCCAGTAGCACCATTAGGTCATGCTTGACAAAGCTTATCTAACACACATATTTGCTCCATTAGGTACTTCACAGACTCCATGCATTCAAAAAGAGTAGACGGCACTTCAACACTACCTTGAAGGTCTTTTTACAGAGAAAAACCACCAATAAAAAGCATAAAAATGGAGGAAAATGCGGCATTAAATACTCTGCAAAAAGTACCCTAGTTTACAATAAGAGAGTTAAACCAGAAGGCAGAGCATCAGCTTGCTTGACCGCAGCTGAGCACATGTAAGTGGATTCAAAATTTTCACCACTCTGTGCATATCTGTAAATCACTGCAAAAGCAACACTGTATTGGTATTGTTACAAATTAATTTTAGCAAGTAGGTGAATCTGCAAATACAAATTCTATAAATAATGAACACTGACCATATTTGCAAACCAAATATCTAAACAAGACACGAAATTTAAGAGTAAAAATATCCAAACAATCCAATTAGAAAAGGACCAAAAGACAATGAGACATTTCACTGAATAGGATATACAGAGGTCAAATAAGCATATGAAAAGATGTTCAACCTAATTAGCCATCGGAGGAACACAAATTAAAACGACAATGAAATACCATCACACATCTATGAGAATGGTTAAAATAAAAAATAAGTGACAATATCAAGTACTTGGTGAAGATGAAGAGAAAATGGATCACTCACACATTGCAGGTGGGAATGGAAAATGATAGAGTCACACTGGACAACAGTTTGGCAGTTTTTTAAAAAAATTAAACATGTAGGGGCACCTGGGTGGCTCAGTTGGTTAAATGTCCAACTTTGGCTCAGTTCATGATCTTGCAGTTCATGAGTTCGAGCCCCACATAAGGCTCTGCGCTGAGAGTTCAGAGTCTGTACCTGACGCTCTGTCTCCCCTTCTTGCTGCCCCTCCCTGGCTCACGTGAACACATATGCTCTCTCCCTCTCAAAAATAAATAAACATTAAAAATAAATTAAACATATAACTACCATACGAGCCAGCAACTGCATTCCCGGGCATTTATGCCAGAGAAATAAGCAATTAACCTGACACAAACACCTGTACACAGATGTTTATAGCAGATTTATTCTAATAGTCTCCAACTGGTGGAAAAAAAAAAAAAACAGATATTCATTAACAGGTGAATGGTTAAAAAAATATGGTATATCTATGCCCTGGAATAATGCTCAGCAATAAAAAACAAACAAAAAAAAAAACCCCACAAATATTACTACATGCAACAATTTGGATAAATCTTCACAGAATTATGCTGAATGAAAACAGACAATCTCAAAAGGTTATATACTAACTCTAATCCATTTATTTAACATTGAAATAATAAAAGCATAGTATTGGAGAAATGAATAATAATTACCAAGGGTTAAAAATGGAGGGCATGAGATGGGCAGGAGGTAGGTATGGCTAGAGGAGGACAATATAGGAGATCCTGGTGGTCATGGAGATGTTCTATATCTTGACTGTATCAATTTTGCATTTGTGGTTTCAACACCATATTATTACACGTAAGATGTTAGCACTGGAGGAAATGGGATAAGGGTCCACTTTTCTATATTATGTCTTATATGTGCATATGAATCAACAACTATTGCAAACTAAAAAGCTAATTAAAACAGTGAAACACAGTTATGTTTCTAACTATATTATTTAGTATGTCACACTGTTTTTTTAGAGGTAGAAATTTCTAAGTTTTAAAATTCATATTATTTACTTCAAATAAATAAAATATAAGTTTAAAGAGGAGTTATGCAATTTAAAAAGTGAGTAAAGGAGTGCCTGGGTGGCTCAATCGGTTGAACGTCTGACTTCGGCTCAGGTCATGATCTCACGGTTTGTGAGTTCGAGCCCCACATCTGGCTCTGTGCTGACAGCTAGGAGCCTGGAGCCTGCTTCAGATTCTGTGTCTCCCTCTCTCTGTGCCCCTCCCTGGCTTATGCTCGGTGTCTCTCTCTAAAAAACAAATAAAAATTAAAAAATATTTTTAATAGAAAAAGTGAAAGAATAAATTACTTTATAGAAAATTATGAAATAAAATATAGAAGTGCTTACACAATAAAAATGTTTTTAAATGTCCAAAGTAACAACACTAATAAAGTACTTCATTACTGTTTCTTCCTCAACAGAAAATGATTTACCTATTTCAAAATTACAACTATAATAAAGGTTTAGAGTGCAAGTACAACACTAATTTAGTTCTATACAATCTGATGTTACATATTTGATCCAGTGATGAGAAACAGTCATTGTTCTGTCTCCTGGCCCCTGGATGCATTTCTAACAAACCATCTGACAACTGCATACCCCATAAGAAAGAGGGAAATAATTTTAAAATCTCTTTTTTTTCCTTTTTTTTTAATGTTTACTTATTTTTGAGAGACACAGAGATAGAACGTGAGCAGGGGAAGGGCAGAGAGAGAGGGAGACACAGAATCTGAAGCAGGCTCCAGGCTCTGAGCCATCAGCACAGAGCCTGATGCGGGGCTCGAACCCATGAACCATGAGATCATGACCCGAGCTGAAGTCGGCTGCTTAACCAACTGAGCCACCCAGGCGCCCCTAAAATCTCTTTTTCCTTCCAGAAAAAGAATCAAGGAGAAAAGAGGAAAAACAGCCTATAGATTTGGGGATGGTGCACTATCTTTTCTTGCACTATCATGCAAGATCCATACAATTCACCAAGACAAAGATAATCCATTGCCTATTTTTAAATGATATGGCAATGATATATGTTAATTAAAAGCATAAAGTTATTTTAAAAAAGGAATAGTTGCAAAAAAAATCTTTAATATGTAGGGGGTGCCTGGGTGGCTCAATTGGTTAAGTATACAAGTCTTTATTTTGGCTCAGGTCACGATCTCATGGTTATGAGATTGACCCCCATGTCCGGCTCCGCGCGGAGTGTGGAGCCTCCTTAAAATTCTCTCCCTCTGCCCCCACCTGACCCCCCCCACCTCTCTCTCTCTCAAAAATAAAATAAAATAAAATAACTTTAACATCTATACCACAGAATACAGCAAGAAATTTACATCATAGCTTAAGTTGATCGAGTTTAACAAAAACTGTCAAGAATTGAGAAGGGTCTGAGATTTTAATTTTACTCTACTTGCAGACTAAAAAGGTAGCACATTACTGTTCAAGGATGTTGACAGAAGACACAAGACTGTAGGATCTGAAACCTTCCGCTACTCATGGCATAGCAAGCATATTTGTGTCAGTCCTCCTTCCCCTCAAGTCCCATATAGGCAACACAAAAGGCCCAAATGACACCTGCACACACAGGGTTGCATTATGAGATGGGCCTTGCGCCAAGGGCCCAGCACTTTTTGAGAAGCTGACATTACTGCAAACAAGCCAGGCCCACTCTCCTAGGAAACTGGCTCAAATCAGCAGATGGAAGTCTTCCAAACTGACAAACTCGGCAAGAATGTGCAGGCAGGGTCCAGCTCCTCCCCAACAAGAGCACTTATTTTTTATTAGTGAACAGTGTTTACACCAGACAGAAGAGTTCAGAAAAACTTAAGATTTAAGTATTGATTGAACAACTGAATTACTACAAAACATAAAAGTTTTGTATTTTATTTCTTTTAAGTGAAATGCACGATGAAATTAAGTATTAGCCAATATCAACACCACATCAAAGATCTAGTACGTATGTTTTCTGTAAGCTACATTAGTCTGTGGCCAGAATGGACAAACGGAGGAGCACTTCTCTGCCACCTTTTGTTTACCAGTGAGGCTGTCGATTGCTATAAAATATGACTTAACTTTAGAAGTGCGAAACAGGAGTTGAACAAATGGTACGAGAAGTGCATAAGAACTATCTGAGAATAAATAAGGTTAACATTTCTAAAATTATTTCCAAAGACCAAGCAATATGACCCACAAAATCTCACGCCTCACCAAACGAAGGTGTTTGGTGCTTCTCAAATTTTAATGTGCATATTAACCACTTGGATATAGTATTAAAATGCAGTCTGATTCAGTAGGTCTAGGGTAAGGTTTGGGAATGGGAATGGACATTTCTATTTCTAGTAAGCTACCAGACATTGTCTATACTGCTTAGACTAAGCATACTTGGAGAAGCAAAAATTGGAAGACTTTCACCGACTGCCAAACCATTGCCTAGGCAAACTCTGTGGTGCATTACTCTCTAAACTTGTTCAACAATGAGATTTTGAAACTTTCTGTCAATGAAAAAAAAAATTTCATATTACTCATGTACACTGCCTTTAAGTTGTGACTAATAACAATTAAAAATTTTTCTTTCCAGTAGTGTTAATTCATATGATTATATGTTCTATATAGTATATCTGTGTGCTTTTCTCCACATAAAAATATTTGCAGCATATTGGCCCTCAAGATTATCTTAATGTAGTTCTTAATTATCTTCTGGTATAAGATCTATGTATAAAGGTGGTACTGATTCCAACTTCAATTAACCAATTTAGCTCACAATGTGCTCTTCCTGCTGCTAGTATTAAGAATAAACCTAAATATACAATTCAATTCTTGGCACTTTTTAAAAGGTCTTTTGATAACATTTCAGCAATATGTAGGTTTCTGTACAAGTTCAGAGAATAAACTCATTTTAAGAGGGTTGTGAAAAATTGCATCTTGAGAATAAACTAATTTGATTTCTGGAAAGAAATGTCAGGATCATGTATTAAGTATTATGCCTCTCAAAATTAGATTTGTCTTTATAAATCCTTAATCCCTAGAAATATGACTCTTTCAGAGATTAATGGCGAATGCATCTGCTCACATTCAAAAAGTTTGTCTACCTTCCTCAAATACCTTCCTCAAACTATTTAGACTATTAATTTAAAGGATATTATTCAGAATTAAGCATTCAGATACAAAAACAGCATAAGAGTTACAAGTATAATAAAAAAGTATAATAAAAAAGATACACTTAAAAAAGAACAGCTTACACATGCTTTCAACAAATGAATCAATTTATCAACAATATACTATAAATTGTCATTATTTCTTCTTGTGATTTTTGCTACTCAAAATTTTTCAATATAAGAAGAAAAGTCTAGATAACTAGATCTCATCAAATAAAAATACTGCACTATGACCTGACCCTCTAAAATTTTTTTAAAAGAGCTAATAATCAATATATATTCAATTACTTTGATGAATGATAAAATAGCCCATTCCCCACCCACCTCTATCGTTCTCTATAGTTAAGAATCTTTTATGGTTTGCTTCCTTCTCTCTTTTTTAGTATTTATATAACACATATTTAAATACACTATTTTTTCTCATACTAAAACTAGACCCATCACAAAGAGTTAAAATCTACATTAACATAAGTATAATTTCTTCAGTGTGACCTTTACAAATGTTTGGTGGTTTACCACTGATGCTAGTCTGTGTCTATAGTTTTGAGAAGGGATTTTTAACTGTTTCTTTAATAATATAAAGTTAAAATAACCTATTCAGGTTATCTCTTTCTTCTTTAGTAAGATTTTATAGTTTGTGTTTTTCAAGGACTTTGTTCATTTTATCTGTGTTATTGGATTTATTGGCATAGGTATTCACAGTATTCCCTTACTATCCTTTTATTATCTGTATAACATGTAGTGATACCTCTTCTCTTACACCTAAAATTATCTATTTATATCTTCTGACTAGGGCTTTATCAGAGTTTTGATAACATCAAAGAACCAGCTCTTGGTTTCACTGATGTGTTTTTTTAGTGCCTTTCAGTTTTATATTTACTTCATTTTCACTCTTTATTTCTTCTACTTACTTTTGATTTAACTCGGTTTTCTTTTTTAGTTTTTTAAGTTGGAAGCTTAGGTCATCGTTCTTAAAACTTTTTACGTTTCTAATATAAACAGTTAATGCTATAAATGTTCCTGTAAACACTGCTTTAGCTGCAACCTATTAGTTTTAATATGTTATATTTCCATTCCCACTATATTACATAAATTTTCTAATTCTCCTTGGTATTTCTTCTTTGGCTGTCAGATTATTCAGAATTGCATTGTTTAGTTTTGAACAATAAAACTGGGTTTTTCCATATAACTCTTCATCGGAGAGAATGCACTATATGTATGGTCAGAGAACACACTTTTTATGACTCAAATCCTTTTAAGTTTGTTGTGACTAGCATTACGTTGAGAACGCGGTCTATTTTATTTTAGGTGTATTCTTATGTTGTTAAATGGAATGTTATAAAACTATCAATTTGATGGTGATACATAATATTGTTGTTCAAATTTTCTATATCCTCGTTGATTTTCATCTACTTTTCTTATGAGTTATTAGGAAGGATACTGAAATCTTTGATCGTAATTGCATTTTTCTACTTCTTTCAGTTCTATCATTTTTTTTCTGCGCATTTTGAAGGTCTGTTATTAGGTATATAAACTTTTGAAATTCTTATGCACTCAATAATTAATCCATTTACAATGATTAAATGACCTTGTCTAGCCCTAGTGACAATACTTGCTCCAGAATCTAATTTGTTTGATATGAATATAATTGTTCCAGCTTCAATTTGATTACTGCTAACATGGTATCATTTTTCCATGTTTTTATTTTTATACTTTGTGTCAGCATATTTAAAGTAGGTTCTTGTAGATAGCGTAAGGCTAAGCTGCCTTTTTAATCCAATACAACATTCTCTGCCCTTTATTGGGGTTTTTAGACCATTTATTTTTAAAATAATTGTAATATTGTTGAATTTAAATCTGACTTCTTGCTATTTCTGTAATGTCTTTTTTGTTCCCTTTTTGCTCATTTCCAAGCTTCTTTTATACCGAGTTTTTTAGCTATATCATTTTTTCTCCAATATTAATTTATTAACTAAATATTTGTGTTCTTTTTTCATGAAGTTAGTCCAAAAATCACTGTATATGTTTTTAAAGTATCAGAGTCTATCTTCATACTATAACACTTCACATAGAGAAGAAACTTACAGTACCTTCTTTTCTCTCTTCCCAACTTTGTGCTAAAATCATACACTTTATTTGTACACATATTTGATAGTCTACAATGCATTATAATTATTTTTGTTTAAAAAAGTCAATTTTCTTTTGTTATCAGCTTTACTAAGTTACAATTTCACACAATAAAATTCATCCTTTTGAACTGTACAACTTGGTGGTTCTTTTCTTTTTAATGTTTATTTATTGAGAGAAATAGAAATACCCTGAAAGGGGCAGGGGCAGAGAGAGAGGAAGAGAGAGAATCCAAAGCAGGCCTCACGCTCTCGGTGCAGAGGCCAACACAGGGCTTGATCCTATAAACAGTGATATTACGACTTGAGCCGAAATCAAGAGTTAGAACCCTAACCGAGTGACCTACCCAGGCGGCCCATAATGGTTCTTGAGAAGTCACAGAATTATGAAAACATCAACACTATCTAAATTTAGAACATTTCCATCATCCCTCAAAAGAAATACCTGCCCATGAGTAGTCACTCCCTATTCTTCCCTATTCCTACTGCCTTGTAATTTATTTGATGTTTCTATTATATTTGCCTCTTCTGGACATTTCATACACTACACTATTACATGTGTGTGTGTGTGTGTGTGTGTGTGTGTGTGTGTGTGTGTGTGTGAGAGAGAGAGAGAGAGAGAGAGAGAGACTGGTTTCTTTCATTTGCATAATCTTCTCAAAGTTCATTTGTATTCCAGCACATATTACTACTTCATTAATTTTTAAGCCTAATAATATTTTACTGTATGGATATACAACATTTTGTTTATCCATTCATCAGTTGATAGACCTTTGAGTTGTTTCCACCATTTGGCTCTTATGAATAAGACTGCAATGAACATTTATAGACAAGTTTTATGTGGACATAGGTTTTCAATTCTCTTGGATATACATTTAGGATTGGGATACTGGGTCATACAGTAACTCTATGGTCATATGGTTTAATACACTGAGGAACTGCCAGACTACTTTCCAAAGCGGCTTCACCATGTTACAATCCCACCTACAATGTACGACCTGATTTCATCAATATCCTCACCAATATTTGTTATTAACTTTCTATTTTGTTATAACCATGTTAGTAGAGGTAAAGTGAAATCTGATTGTTTTTATTTGGATTTCCCTAATGACTAATGATGTTGAGCATCTTTTCATGCATTTAGTGGCTATTTGTGTAGCTTCTACTCAAAAATATTTATTTTATTCAGACTTTTTGTCTTCTGTAATTGTGTCAACTCTCTTAAAGAAACTTTGTATATATTATTTACCCACATATTTAACGTTTACCATGTTCACCACTCTTTTGTATAGATACCAGTTTCCATTTGGTATCATTTTTCCTTCTGCCAGAGGACCTACTTCAATATTTTGTGTAATAATTATCGGATGTCAGTAAATTATTTCAGCTTTTAGATGCCTGGAGAGTTGTTTATTTAGCCATCAGTTTCAAACAGAGTTCTGCTGGTAACAGAACTCAAGACTGATTTTTTGCTTTTGGAACTTTCAAGTTGAAACTCTAGGATCTTCTGGCTTGCACTACTTCTGCTGAAAAATCTATTATCATTGTTATCTTTATTCCTAAATCTAAGGTATCTTTTTACCTCTACCTGCTTTTAGGAATCCATAAAAGCATGGATTACCTCCCTATCAGTAGTTCTTAGTAATTTTATTTTTAAGTAGGCTCCATACCCAACATAGGGCTTGAACTCATGCCTCTGAAATCCAAAGTTGGATGCTCTACCAACTGAGCCAGTTGGATGCCCCCAACAATTTTATTACATTGTGACTATGTGATTTTCTTCATGTTTATGCTGTTTGTGGTTCACTGTACCTCTTAACTGTGTGGTTTTATAATTTCCATCAAAAGTGGAAAACTTTCGATCATTATTTCCTTAAGCATGTTTTTCTGTCAGACATTTCCTCTCCTGCTGAGACTCCAATAATAAATATCTAAGGCCTCTTGATATTGTCGAACAGCTCTGTTCCTTATTTTCATTCTTTTCTTTTTTTCTGTTTCATTTGGGTAGTTTCTATTGTTGTTTTAAGTTCACTTATCTTTATTTTTGGAGTGTCAAATCTGCTATTAATCTCATCCACTCTATTTTTCTTTCACATCAGTTACTATTCATCTCTAAAAGTTCAATTTGGATCTTTATTATATCTTGTATTTCTCTTCTTATCATGCTCATGAGTTTCTCTATCTGCTTGAAGTATGAAGTATATCTGTGATAAACGTTTTAAGGTTCTTAATTACTAATACTATCCTATGTATCATTTTGAATTTATTTCTATTGATCCAAATTTCTCCTGGTTATAGGTCGTATCTTCCACTTTTCTTCCTGCTTGGTAATTCTGATTGGATGCCAGACGCTGTTTATGTTGACTGCTGGATTTTATCATATTCCTTAAAATATCCTGAGGCTTTATTCTGGGATTGTGGGATGCAGTTAAGTTACTTTGATACAGTTTAGCTCTTGTGACGATGTTTTTAAGCTTTATTGAAGCAATTCTTGAGCAGCCTTTAGTCTGCAGCTAATTTGATTCCAGTACTAGGCAATGCTCTTCTGAGAAATACCAAATGTCACATGTGTAGATCATTTCACTGTCGTTCATGGACACACAAACGATTCCAGGCCCAAGGAAAACTTTGGAAATTGTTTTGCCTGCTCCTTTCCAGTAGTTTATCCCTGTCTTTAGCAGATTACTAAAGCATACATGTTAGTAGATTATTCACATGCACACACTGCTCAATACTCAGCCAAAAACTGAAGGTAAGCCCACTAAAGATCTCTCGAGCGTTTTCTCCTTTTGGTTCTGGCCAGCTTTTTCCTCTCCAGTATATTGCCCCACAGATTTCAGCAAGTCCCAGCCTGCTTGGCCTCCAAACTCTGAACTCTGTCTCAGCAACTCAGTGACACCTCCAGGCTATGTTTGGGTTTCCTCTCCCTATGCTGTAGCCTGGAGCCTCTCCACAGGCAGTGAGCTATGGTGCCTAATCTGAAAACTATTGTTTCATACTTTTCTCTGCCTTTTTAAGCCAGGGAAAAAATTCTTTCCCTGTTACTCTATTTTGGCTGGGAGTAGAAGTCCTATACACTTTTAGGAATATCAACAATTCGTTTACCACTGTTCTGTCATATAACCAAGGCCTTTTCATTGAGTATTATTCTACTGCCTGGAATTCTGGGATGTCTGTCTTTCTTACGTATGTCATACCCATTTATGTTACATCTATGATTTCTAGGTTACTTTCTTTACAGTGGGTAGAGCACACTGTAAACATTTAAAAAACACTCACAATGAGTGAAAGTGTCTTTGGATTTTATAATTTACCACACACACAAACCACAATTTCTTACAGCAATTATATGGACAGTTTCTTTCAGTACTTGCTTTTATTCAATCTTTCCTAATTATTCAATGTTAATTTCATAAAAATAAAAATTCTCTTTCAGTTTTCTTGGGTTTATAGAATTATTTAATTTTTTTATAGTCTTTTATTTATTTTTGAGAGAGAGACAGAGTGCAGGTGGGGGAAGAGACACCTTTGGAGACACAGAATCCAAAGCAGGCTCCAGGCTCTGAGCTGTCAGCACAAAGCCTGATGTGGGGCTTGAACTCACAAATGGTGAGATCATAGCCTGAGACAAAGTTGGACCCTCAACCAACTGAGTCACCCAGGCACCCCTCGGGTTTATAGAATTATAATGAAAAGCACAACCGGAGTACATAAGTTTAGGAATAAAATCATCGGGAGATAAAGAGATGTAGACTACTAGAGAATACCCAAAACTAGCCACAATATTCAGGGTGAATTAGTCATTCAATAAGTTAGTGAGACAAGAGTCAGAAGTTTGTTATAAAGCTTCCTGTAAATAATCAAATTGTATCTGATAATTTAAGGACTATAGCCTTTTATTAAATACTTTCCTAAAGAAAGTCTCATATAAAATTGCATTTACTTACAAAAGCCTATAACCCAAAAAGGAGACCGTACCAAGAAATCCCACCACCTTTCCTAATAAAGGTAATAATGTGAAAATTAAAAATACAGGTTCTGGCAGGGATTCTGAATAAGACAAAAGGTGAAGTTTGTGTGATACTGATTATCGGCATTATAAAGAATGACTTGGGGCACCTGGATGGCTTAGTCAGTTGAGCATCTAACTTCGGCACAGGTCATGATCTTGCAGTTCAAGAGTTTGAGCCCTACATTGGGCTCTATCTAGCTCAGACCCTGGAGCCTACTTAGGATTCTGGGTCTCCCTCTCTCTCGGCCCCTCCCCTGCTTGTGCTCTGCCTGTCTCTCAAAAAAAAAAAAAATAAACATTTAAAAAAAATTAAAAACAAAAAAGAATGGCGTGACCTAAAAATTTTAAAAAACAAAACAATTATATTAAAATAAAAATTGTGTATTTTATTACCATAATACTAGCTAGGTCTAAGATACTAAGAAATATCTTATGAATAATATATCACTGGATCAAAGTTTCCAATGTTTGATACTGGATTAAGAACTATGAATATGGGATCTCATAATAGCACACTAAATATTCTTAGGCTGTCATTTACCTTTCTCTGGCTTTACCTAGTCATATCTGAAATCTGTACAGAAAAATTTTAAAAGCCATGCAGCAGATAAGTTCTGAATATAAAATAAATTAAATACGATCCATTCTTCAGAGTATCACAAAAGAAAGCAGTACTTCCCTAAGGCTATAGGTAATTATTTCCTGACCGTGGTACCTTCAAAATTCACTAATCTCAGTGCTTCTAAGGTTTGTGCCACTGCCTACCAGTTCTCTCAATGTATAAGCAGAGAATTTTTTTTTTTTCATGTTCAGCTTAAACATTTCTTTCCTCAGCTTCGGGCAACTGATGCTTTCCCACAATCTTCAGAAAATAAAATAATTCCCTTCCTTCACTGACAGTGTTACTTTAAAGGGATCATAAAGTATGATCAAGTTCTCTGGAATATTCTCTTTTCCCATCTATATGAACATAGGAATACCTTATACCTTATCTCTCAATATCACATATTTTGGATTTTGCAGATATTTTTCCCTGTTAGATTTTTATACCAATGGGTATAAAAAAATGGATTTGTGGGATGCCTGGGTGGCTCAGTCGGTTAAGCAACTGACTTGATTTCGGCTCAGGTCATGATCTCACAGTTTGTGAGTTAGAGCCCCATGTTGGGCTCTTTATTGACAATGCAGAGCCTGTTTGGGATTCTCTGTCTCCGGCTCTCTCTGCGTCTCCCCTGCTCATTCCCTCCTTTCCTCTCTCTCTCAAAATAAATAAATAAACATTTAAAAAAATGGATTCATTACCACTTGAATGCCAAACCTTCCCATTCTACATAAATACATGTGAAGTCACAATAGGAAAAATGCTTCAAATCCCGTAAGAATACTCAACAGAAAAATCTTATTGTCATTTTATTCAGGATTCAGTTAAAATATAATATTGAGTTATGGCTCTGTGCCAGGCTGTATGCTGGGCACCAGGAACAATATTACAAACCAAGTGAAGAGCCTCTGACTTCAATCACCTTACAATTTAGAAAGAAAGAAGTATCTAAGAAAGACAGACATTAAACACAAGAAAAAAAAGTGCTATAAATTATGGCAGTAAATATTGGCATCTGTATTAATCTAAGCTGACCCTGGATCAGAGAAGCTCTCACTAAAGAAGTGACACTTAAGTTATTACCTGAAGGATGACTAGCAGTTAGACGGACAAAGGGAGAAAGAAATGTTTCATGCAAAAAAGAGAGGCCATATTAAGGTTATGAGAAAAATAACTTCAAATAACTCATTAAGTTCATAATGGCTTGAGTTTAGACGAGGACAGAGGAAATGAAGTTACACAGTTCTGCTCAGACCTTGTAATCCACACGAAGTAGTTGGACTTTTATCCTAATGTCACCATGAAATAGAAGGTATTACCGTTTCTAACTCTGGAATAACATTCTGGTTTCAGAGTGGAGTTGGCAAGAATTACACTCAGCCAGGGAGATGAGTCAAGGAGAACTACCTGAAGCCCCTCCACTGACCTCCATGTGGCTTCAGTCTACAGAAATCATCATTTTTTCTCCTTGATAGATATTTTTGCATGGCTTTAAGGACATCACACATCTCCTGGTTTTCCTACTGCCTCAATGACTGTTCTTTTTAGTCTCCACTGCACTGTAGATAAACCTGATGTTGCTTTCAAAGGTAGGAAAGTTTGGGTTAAAATCAAAAAGAAACCAAAAGAAGAAATAGTAGTTGAAGGTAAATGAATGAATACATAGGCAATAAGGAAAATCTAACACTACAGTGGTACCTCGAGATAGGCTGATAGCATGAGAATTATGTTGTGTCTCAGAATATCTATACCAGATACTCAAAAGGGTGAAGCTATGTTTGTCAAGACTGTTTCTGCTTTGGAACCTCACAAGATCTAACCTGAGTAGCCTCATACTGGAGACGTTTTGGTCATTTACTGTGACAATGATCAGGATCAATTCTTAATGAATAAATGTAACTCTAGTATTATACCAGTATCTTTTTATTATTATTTTTCAGGTTACATGTATTATGAAGGATATCATTTGGTAAGAGATTACTAGGAATTGCTCCCTGCTGGGCCATCGAATCATTCAATATGCAACTCGTAGCTGACTGATCACTGTGGAACTGTACACTTTAATGACTGAAAGCTTAGAAAGGTTCATGGCTATAATGGACAAAATATAGTTGCTGCATGCCTGTCATGCCATAGTGTGCTTTGTGCAAACATGTATCACCTTGCTTTTGTGGGTGGAAAGCTAGTGAACAGGATAGAAAGAAATGGTGGGTTTCTTGTGGGAACAGAGCAGGAGGCATCACAAGGTGGGCCAGATTCCCCGCAGGGAATGACTCCCCCCCGAGCAAGAAGAAGGTGATGTGAAGTCTTACAGCACATTCACACTAAACAACATGCAGGTGTGATCGCCATCTGCAATGGTTAGTATTATGTGCCACCGTGGCTGGGCTATGTTCTCAGGTGCATAGTCCAACATTATTCTGGCTACTTCTGTGAGGGTGTTGAATGAGATTTACATTGAAATCGGTGGACTTTAAGTAAAGTAGATAGCCTTCAGTAATGTGAGTGGGCCTCATCCATTCAGCTGAAGGGCTTAATAGAATGAAAACTTACCGCCCTCCCCAAGCAAGAAGTTATTCTGTCTGTCAATTGTTTTTGGAGTCGAAGTGCAAGATAAATTCTTCCTTTACTCTGCAGCCTGTAGTCACCAATCAGATTTTGTACTCACCCAGCCCCCAGAAGTTCAAGAGCCAATTGCCTAAAATAAACATATTTCTTTACATATTGTATTCTTTCTGTTTCTCTGGAGAACCCTGACTACACCGTTTCCATTTAGGCTTAGTTTAGCCCCAACACATCTACTAAAGAGAGAGAGAGAGGTTAAACACTTAAGGGAAATAAATATAATACCTGCTAAAATAGAATCATTTTAAAAGCACATGTGAGACACAAAGGAGAGACATGTCCATTCTAGTCTATATGGATCAGAGTAAGTTTCCTCAGAGGTTGATCTAAGCCTGAAAAACGAATAAATACTCTGCAAGCTGATGGGAGGTGGGTGGTGAAGCAACACCCCTGGCAACAAATGGTCCCTGCATGAGAAGAAAAAAGCCCAGAGATAGAAAACAGACTGCCATATTCTGAGAACCACAAGTAGCTTTCTACAGCTTTAAGCACAGGGTGAGTGAGGACTAGGGCAAGAGAGGAGGCAAGTGATACTCAAACCAGAAAAATACAAAAGGACCAACTCATGAAATGTCTGCTTTGAGAATGGAAGCAGTTTGAATTTTATTTTGTAGGGAAATATATAAAGGTTCTAAAAATAGGCAAACTTGATCATAGTTGCAATCTTAAAAGGTACCTCTGGTAGTAGTGGTAAGAACAAGGTCAAAGAGATAGAAATGGTGGGAGGAAGGCAGGCAAGGATGGACCATATTGGAGGTAAGTGCCTTGGTCTAATTAGGCTGCCAAAACAAAGTACCAAAAACTAGGTGGCTTAAACCACAGAAATTTATTTCTCATCTTTCTGGACAAGATCAAGGTGCTAACTGATTAGGTTCCTAGTAGGAGCTCTCTTCCTGGCTTGCAGACAGTCACCTTCTTGCTATGTCCTCACATGACCTTTCCCCAGTGTGTGGAGAGAGAGAGAGAGAGAGAGAGAGAGAGAAGGAGAGGTCTTGCACTCTCTCCTTTTTTGTGTAAAAATACCAATCCTAACAATTAGAACCTGACCCTTTATGACCTCATTTAACTTGAATTATCTCCTAAAAGTCCTATCTCCAAATACAGTCACATTTAAGGTTTAGGCCTCCAACATGTACATTTTACAAGGGGACGCAATTCAGTTCCATAGCTGAATTGTAGTGATACAGTTAAGAGGTGATATATACCGAAGCGGAACCAAAGCAGTGGAGATGAAGAAAGATGTGATGCTAAGAAGGTAAAATAACAAGACCTGGTCACAAGTTAAATATGAAAAGTGAAAGGACTATGAAATTTCTGATTTACAAAACTGGATAAATGGTAATTCCATCCACTAAAACTGGGAAAGCAGGTTATTGGTCCAGCAGAACTACTCCCAGTGAAAAGCAGAAATGAGATGTCAGACTGAAAACAGATGGTTTACTGAAGAATGTATCTACTGAAGACTCAACAACAACATCTTAGATTTGATTTTGCCATAGTTACTAACTAATCTGTTAGCCTGTTACTGTTTTGTGGATGCTGACAGCAGATACAGAATTCTGGGTCAGAGACCTAGGCCATTATTAATCATGACATAGCACAACCATGTATACATTGGTTCCCTGGATCCTAAATTGCTAGGGGGTAACGTGACATGAGCCTGGATGGCTGCTGTGCCCACAGAAGTTTGACTTGAAGGTGAGGAATGTGAAGTTTGAGGAGCGTACCACTTTACAGACAGCTGTAGGCAATCCTGTTCTTTGTCTCGCCTTATCCCTCAAGACCCCTTGCTACAAATACAACTCTCAGAAATGGCCTATGTAAAAAGCAGGCAGGGCCCTGCATTCTTAGCATACATAGAAAGACATGTAAGAACATGAGAAAGTCGTGCCACCACACTCACCAACCTAGTTATTTCCCCCCTGGGCTCCAAATGTATTTGTGCCCCAGGCAAAATACTAAGTAAGGTATCCCTAAAAAATGGACTATTTGAAGACAACCCAAATCCTAGAATGGATGCTGTCATCCTCAAGAAAAGTATTTCAATTCTAATATTTGAAGGGTCCCAAACAAAACAGTACCTGTACTATTCAAAAACACTAAAGTAAGGCCTGCCAGTGAATTAGCCCCACTCACGTATGAGAAGCTCAAGCTCCTTCAAGTTTCCTATCATCTTCCATTTTTCCCTCAATATTTAATTGTGAAACTATTCAAACATACAGAAAAGTTGAAAAATAATACAATAAACACTTTACACTTACCACTTTCATTGAACAACTGTTAACATTTTGTCACATATATGCTTTCTTTTTATTTCTGTAGGCTTTTCTGCTCTCTTTCTTAAGAAACATTTAAAAATAACATGCTTTGTCTGATATACTCTTGGTATCATTTACTTTTTTCTCTATTTCCTATATTTCATGAAAATTGGAAGATACATCTAAAGGTCTGATTAGAGTCAGATTTAACATATATTACCAGAATATTCAGTTAATGCTGTGTACTTCAAATTGCATCACATCAGAAGAAATCTCAAGGTCAAGTTATTCTATTTCTAGTAATACTAACGGTTTACTTAAGTGAAGTGCCCATAGTTAGATCTCTATTTTAAGGTACATATTCCTCCCTTTACAATTGCAAGAAATCTCTGAGGTGATACTTTGGTACTATGCAAATATTCAGTGCAAATATACTGTGCGAATGAATAGTCCCTCACATCCTTTAACCTGATGAAATTAGCATCCACTGATGATCGTTATCTGAATCCATCAGTTTGTGGAGGGGTTGTACATTAGTCTTCTATTATTAATAGAACAAAATTAACACAAACTTATTGCTTCTCGGCCTTTTGGCTAAGATCAAGTGCAAAATTATCACAAACTTAAAAGCTGGAAATAACACAATTTAGCATCTCACAGTCTGTGGATCACAAGCCTGCATTGGTTCTACTGGTTTCTCTGTTCCAGGTTTCACAAGGCCAAAAATAAAGGCATCAGCCTATAGGTTCTTATCTGGAGATTCTAGAAGGAATTTGCTTCCAAGCTCGTTCAGGCTATTGGCAAAATCTAGTTCAGTGAGATTGCAGACCTGAGATCAACATTTCCTTAAGGGCCGTCAGCACCGGAACGCCCTTAGCTCCCAAAGGCTTCTCTCTGGTCCTTGGGCCCTATACCTCAGGGCAACAATGGCATATAGAATCCTCCTCATGTTTGGATCTCTCTGGCTTCCCTTCTGCTACATCTCTCTTAATTCTTCTTCGGCCAAATCTCTGTCACTGAGTCTTCTGCCTTTCTTGTCAGTTTTCAAACTCCTGTAATTGCCCTGGGTCCAGAATAATCTATAATATATTCTAAGATCAACTGAAGAGTAATCCTAATTACACCTGCAAAGTTCCTTCACAGTAGTACCTAGGTTAGTGTTTGATTGAATAAGCAGAAAATGGAACTTTCACCAAACCATTTTTAGAATTATGCCATAACAGATAGCAAAATGGTGACTTTCTAATTCTATCATAGTTACTACTTTTACTAGTACTACTTTTACTAGTACTTTTTACTACTTTTACCAGTCTTTCTTAGGAGAAGAACATTCCTTCTTCACCAGCAAATGAACTGTAGTTCCTTATAAAAAGACTAACTGCTCGATTCTTTTCTTTTGATAATCAATTTTTACATAATTTTCATCTGATGATGGCAAATTAACTATATGTTTCAAAAATATTAACACATGGTGATTTTTTATTAAATGTTTTATAATCATTAGAAGGCTTATTCTGTTTTATCCTCAAATTGTCCAAATTTTGTATAAAAGAAGCCCTTTCCTCTGTCCTTTTCACATACTTCCATTAGACTAAGTGGTTTGTGGTAAAACATGATGCGGTAGGCTCATCTTATATTTTTCCAGTTCCTGAGCTGGAATCAGTCTTTTCTCTGATGCCCCCTGGCTCCTTTTACCAGGCATTTAGACACCAAAATGTTACCACTAAGTGCACTCATTGCCAAGAGGGAGCCACTATCTCCAGGCCTTCTTAGTGAATAGAACCAGGAAGTATATTTTTAAAACATAATGACTATGTAGTGATACTCCAAAAACTAGATTTGTCTCTACATGGGTTTTTCTAACTGCTTTGTTATAGTTTGGATCTCTCTTCTCTAATCCTGAAAATCATAGCTCACAATTACATTTATATATTTACTTATTTGCTTTAAAAACCACATTCATAAAATAGCATCAAAATTATTATACCAGTATCATGATTACCAATAAAACTAATGAGTTAATTGTAACATTACAAAGGCCATCTCAACCATAGGACACATCCAATGAAGGAAGGACCAAGTACTATATCCAAAAGGCCTAAGAAATATTTCTTCTTTTCCTCTTTGGTTATGGTGCTAACTGCATATGCACTTCTTTTAAATTTTGTAGTATGTTTTCTTCCTTAACTTACTAAAATGCTAATGGTTCAAAAATCAAAACGATACAAAAAGGTATTAGAGATTTCTCAATGCCATCCCTCACCTCATTCTTCCAAATTCCCCATAGATAAATACTAATCTCAAGATTGTTTTCTAGTTGTTTTTTTCCAGAAAAATAAACAAATAACAAATACATGCATTTCCCCCCTATTTTTTCACACATAAGGGAAAATACATCTGTAATTTTGTAAAACACTGACAATTTCTCATCTAAAGAGATTATACTACTTTATTTTATATTCCCATGAGAAACATATAAAAAGGTCCATTTGTTACCACAGCCCGAGTGTGCCATCAAGCTTATAGAATTTTGTCAACCTGACAGGCGAGAAATGTTACTTTAGCACAGTCTTCATTAACATATCTCTTGCTATGAGTGAAGTTAAACACCTTTTCATGTGTTTAAAGGCTAGTTGCCTTACTTTCCCTGAACTGCTTGTTCATGCATATTGCCCACTGGTGGGGATTTTTGTGGAGTTTGTTTTGGTTTGGTCTTTTTCTTTTCAAGTTTTAGAAGAGCTAGTATTCTTGGGCAACTTCCTTGCTATCTAATATTACAAGATATTCCAGGCTCCTGTCATTTGTTTCTGGCCACACGCTGAAACATTTCTCCAAGGAATTTGTGTTGCTTTAATGAGAAATAGTATTTCAAAACCACAATCATTGATAGTGGGTTGGTATTTCAAAAATACAATCAATGCTACTGGGTTCATAGGTTTTATTTAATTTTTTGCGTTTAGACCTCTGATCCATTTGGAGTTCATTCTGGTGCACGTTGTGATGAATGGTCAAATTTTATATTCTTACAAATGATTATCCATCAGTTACTTAAAGTTCCTTTCCCCCCATTGATTTACGACTCCACAATAATATAAACTATTATTTTCATGTGTATTTGAACTTTCAATATATTTATGAACTTCGTATTCTGTTCAACTGGTACCTAAGTTTCTTCATGTATCAATGCCACATTGTTTTAAAGAGGCTTACAGTTTTTCTCAACTGGGTTTTCTCATTATTTCAGTGACTACTTCTTCAATTCTAAGATGTCCAATTACTAACACCAACCTAGAAATAGTATTGCACTTATAGGAATAGATGCTAAAAGAGATGGAAACCAAAGGAGCCAGCTGATCAACTCTGGTTCTTCCTTTCTACCAGAGAAAAATTAAATTTGATGTCAGTAATAAGTAGACTAAGAGAGAAAAGGGGGAAAGAAAAATTAGAAATTAAACCTTCATAATATTAATGATAAAGTTAAATTAGAAATCTTATACAGTGCAGTTCTATTTTTATTCCATGCTCCTAGCATTAGCATGGCAAATTCAGAATATAAAATGATATCATATGTATGCATCTTAATTGTGCATCACAATAGTATGAATAATTTTATTTTCACTTTATAGTGGTATACCAAAAATATTATTTTTCTAAAGTCATACAAATAGTGCTAAGCCAAAACTAGAACCCATATTCCTGGATGGCTAGCCGTTTCTTTCTGTCACAACATAAGATCTGTGAATTTCACATTATACGAAGGTATTAATTATACACACATAATCATTTTATATTTAAAGATTTTAATATTAAAGTGGTGATTCATATTATTGTTTCTTAAGTAGTTCCAATTTGAAATACCTAAATATGGCCCTTGAAAAAAACCCCAAGAGAAGGAGATGGTGGCGGAGTAGGACAACCCTAGTCTCACCTCATCCCATGAATACAACTCGATAACTATCAAACATCCGAAATACCCCAGAAATCAACCTGAAAACTGACAAAACAAACTCCACAACTAAAGAGAAATAAGAAGCCACAAAAATTAGGAAACGCAGATACATGGTTTAGGGGAGAAACAGATTCTCACTGCTCTGGAGGGGAGGAAGCTGTGGTCATGGAGAAGGTAAGAGAGAGGAGCACACACAGGAATGCACAAGGAGAATGTTTCCCCATAACCACTGGCTTGGAAACCTAGAGGGATTGAATTACATTATTTCTTGAAATCAGAAGGGCTTAAACCCGTTTTAAAGGTCAGTGGGGGGGGCGTCTGGGTGGCTCAGTCGGTTGAGCATCTGACTTCAGCACAGGTCATGATCTCGAGGTTCGTGAGTTCGAGCCCCGCATCAGACTCTGTGCTGACAGCTCAGATCCTGGAGCCAGCTTCAGATTCTGTGTCTCCCTCTCTCTCTCTCTCTGACCCTCCTGCTCATACTCTGTCTCTCTCTCTCTCTCAAAAATAAATAAACACTAAAAAAAAAAAAATAAAGGCCAGTGGGATTGGTTGGAATACAGGTTGGAGGAAACTGCAGTGCTTGAAGAGAAGGCAAGCAAACAACTTGGGGGAATAAATCCTGGAAACAGCAATCTGAAGAGTGCCTAGGGCACACAATGGGGAGATTATTTGCTCTTGTCCCTGAGAGGCAGTATTCACAGACACTGCTCCTGAAATAAAGGAGCTGGCCAGTGCCATTTCTCTCCCTCACCCCTTACCATGAATACAGAATCACCTGTGAGAAGCAGCACAGCATGGACACTGGCTGCCTAACTTACTCATATGAGACCTCACCTCCCAGCAGTCAGTGGAACTGCCTTTCTCAGTCATGCTTGCCTGAGTTCCAGTGTGGTGTCCCTACCCTAGAAGACCAGCACAAACCCCTGCCTACACCATGTCTCTAGACCATAGGGCTCTACAGGGTCTCAGTTCTAGTGGAGGTGATGACTAGTCTCATTTCAGAAGCAGACCAGAGTACGCCTAGTTAAAACTCGCCACATTCAGGCCAAGAAACAACCACTACCAACAGCAGGCAAGAAGAGCCACTGCAGAAGACTAGCTTAAAGGTCACAGCAGGGAGAAAACAATAGAAGAGCACACACAGCGCACACTCCTAAAAGAGCCAAGCCCTAGGCACTACATGACCTCTTCTTCATAAGGTCATTGCTTTCAGTAACAGGAGATATAACTGGCTTTTCTAACACAGAGAAGCAGGCAAAGACTGACACAAAATGAGAAGAGAGAGGATTCTATCCCAAATGTAAGAACGAGATACGGTCAAGGCCAGAGATCTAATTGAAAAAGATATAAGTAACATGCTTGAAGCAGAATTTAAAGCAACAATCATAAGGATACTAACTGGACTTAAGAAAAGAATGGAAGACATCAGTGAGACCTTTAACACAGAGATAAAAGACTTAAAAAAGAATCAGAGATGAAGACAGCAAGAAATGAGATTAAAAACATACTTGATGTGGACACCTGGGTAGCTCAGTCTGTTAAGCAACTGACTCTTGATTTCAACTCAGGCCATGATCTCATAGTTCATCAGATCAAGCCCGGTGTTCTCAGTGCAGAGCCTGCTTGGGATTCTCTCTTTCCCTTTCTGCCCCTCTCTTGCACATGCTCTCACACTCTCTCTCTCTCTCAAAATAGATAAACATGGGGGAAAAAACACACTTGATGCAATGAACGACAGGCTAGAAGAAGCAGAGAAATGAATTAATGACATAGAAGATAAAGTAATGTAAAGCAATGAAACTGAACAAAAGAGAAAGAACTACACAAAAGGATAAGACTTAGGCAACTCAGTGACTCCATCAAGTATAATAATATTCATATTACAGGAGTCTCAGAAGAAGAAGAGAGAGAAAGGGAGGCAGCAAATTTATTTGAGGAAATAATAGCTGAAAACTTCCTAATCTGAGAAGGAAACAGACATCCAGATCCACGAAGCACAGAGAACTTCCATCAAAATCAACAAAAGGAGGCCAACATCAAGACATACTGTAATGAAATGGGCAAAATATAGTGATAAAGAAAAAAAATATTAAAAGAAGCAAGACAAAAGAAGTCATTAATTTACAAGAGGAAACTCACAAGGCTAGCAGAAGATTTTTCAATAGGAACTTGACAAGCCAGAAGGGAGGGGCAAGACATATTCAAAGTGCTGAATGGGAAAATGTGCAGCCAAGAATACTCTATCCAGCAGGACTATCATTCAGAATAGAAGGAGAGATAAAGAGTTTTCCAGACAAACAAAAGCTAAAGGAGTTTATGACCACTAAACCAGCCCTACAAGAAATGTAAAAGTTGACTCTTTGAATGGAAAGGAGAGACCAAAAGGGACAATATAAAGACAGGAAACACAAAAGCAGTAAAAAAGAAAATTTCTGTAAAAAATCAGCCAAGGAACTCCCAAAAGTATATAAAATATAATAACAGATACCTAAATTGTGGGGAGGAGAGGAGAAAAGAATGGGTTCAAATTTAAATAACCAGCAACTTAACACAGATTGCTATATACAGAAAAGGATATATACAAGCCTAATAGTAACTATATATCAAAAGCCACTAATAAACATGCAAAGAATAAAGAGAAAGGAATCCAAATGTATCACTGAAGAAAATCAGCAAAACCTGGAAAGACAACAAAAGATCAAAGAAAATCTCCAGAAACAAACCATAAAACAAGCAATAAAATGGCAATAAATACATATATATCAATAATTACATTGAATGTATCTACTAAAGGCTCCAATCAAAAGACATAAGGTGTCAGGATATTGGAAAAAAAAAAAAAAGACATCTATATGCTGCCTGCAATAGACCAATTTTAGACCTGAAGATATCTGCAGATCAAAAGTGAGGGAATGGAAACATTTACCATGCAAATGGATGTCAAACGAAAGCTGGAACAGTAATATTTATACCGGACAAATTAGACTTTAAAACAAAGTCAGTAACAAGAGACAAAGAAGGGCAGTGTATAAACATTAAGGAGACAATCCAACAAGAAGATATAACAATTGTAAATATTTATGAACCCAACATAAAAGCAGCCAAATACATAAAACAATAACAAATATAAAGGAACTAATCAACACTAATATAATAATATTAGGGGATTTTATCACCCCACTTACATCAATGGACAGATCATCTATACAGAAAATCAACAAGGAAACAATGACTTTGGATGACAGACTGAACGAGATGAATTTAATAGATATATTCAGAATATTCCATCCGCAAACATCAGAATACACATTATTTTCAACTGCACAAGGAACACTCTCCAGAAAAGATCACATATTAGGCCATAAAACAAGTGCCAACAAATTCAAAAAGATCCAAGACATTCCATGCTTCTTTTCTGACCACAACGCTATGAAACTAGAAATCAAACACATGAAAAAAATCTAGAAAGAACACAAATACATGGGGGTTAAATAACAAGCTACTAAATAATGAATGGATAAACCAAGAAATCAAAGAAGAAATAAAAAATTACATGACTAAAAATGAAAATGAAAACAAATGGTATAAAGTCTCTGTGATGCAGCAAAAGCAGTTCTAAGAGGGAAGTTTATGGCAATATATGCCTACTCCAAGAGGTAAGAAAAATCTCAAACAACCTAACCTTACCCCTAAAGGAGCTAGAAAAAGAATAACAAATGAAGCCTACAGTCAGTAGAAGTAAGAAAATAATAAAGATGAGAACAGAAATAAATGACCTAGAAACTAAAAAGAAAAAAAAGAATAGAATGCATCAATGAAATCAGGAGCTGGTTCTTAAAAAAAAAAAATCAATAAAAATTTTAAACTTCTATCGAGCCTTAGCAAAAAAAGAAAAAGGACTCAAAAAAATAAAGTCACAAATGAGAGAGGGTTAGTAACCACCAACACCACAGAAATACAAACAATTGTAAGAGAGTATTAGGAAAAATTATATGCAAATAAAATGGACGAGCTAGAATAAATGGATGAATTTCTAGAAACATATAAATTACCAATTACCAAAACTAAAAAAAGCAACAGAAAATTTGAACAGAACAATAACCTACAAAGAAACTGAATCAGTAATCAAAAAACTCCCAACAAACAAAAGTGCAGGACCAGATGTCTTCATAGGTTTAAACAATTATGCCTTTAGTTGTTTTCCTGTGATTCTATCTAAAAATAAAAAGCCACGCTCCGTAAGACTACTTACTTAATCACTGCTATTCTCTTATTAAGCACATTGACAATTTATTAATTCTCAAAGAGGTAATGAGGATAAATATTAAAGGAAATGTAAAGACCCAAATTAGGCAAGAAAATCTAATCTCTGCTGGATTATAAATTCTCCACTTAACGGTAATTCAGGAATGGCATGAAAGAAATAGTTGGGAAAATTTTAAAAATTACATGCTGAGTTTTCACCATTCTACTCCCTACTTAACATGATGGCCTTTCCAGTCTTACTGACTGAGCCTACCAGAAACATTATTCTCTGGCATTCAACTCCAGTATACAGCATATATTAAAGAATTCTATTTTGAAAGTTATTCTTTCACACCACTCTCTCACCTCCTTAAACCCAGACAGTATCTTTCTAAATTTAGATAAATTATCCAAACTTATTATAGGCTATATATTTTTATCAAGCTATATGTAGATAGTAAAAAAAAAAAATACATATTAGCAAAAGCATTTGTTTGACTATAAAAATCTAACTATGTGAATGTAAGAAGTATTCTTTTGTGTAGTTATGGAACTGCATTCTAAAAACAAACTGACATCTCAGTTTATTTTACTTACACAATAAGTTTAATTTACATAGAAATGACAGAGCATTTCAGGAGCAAGTCTTAAAAACAATTTCTACTGAATGACTGCTATAATAATCTCCTTAAGAGAGAAATAAACATAAACTAAAACGGCAGTTGCGAAACATGCATAGAAGCTTTCCAGTAAAGACAAAACTCAGTATTTAGTAGGAACGTACTAAAAAAAACAGAAGGGGTTTTGGTTTAGATGGTTGGCTAAAGTCAGAATTTGTTTCCTTAAAACTTCAAACTCAGGCATATCATAAGTTGTTTATTAAGGCAGGCTTCTAGGCAATAAATTCAAATTTACACTATCTTCCGTATTCCACCCTATCCATCAATGAGGAGAAAGGTTTTTAAGTGCTTCTATATTCAGGATGTGAGACACTTTCTACAGGTTCTCACTTAATGGAACTAGAGATCTGACTAGTAACATGAAGTACTAAATTATTTCCAAGATTTAAATGCGAAGGTTTATTTATGTTCTAGGAATTTTAGAAATTATACATGAACTTATATTTTCTGAATTATAGCAACAGAGGTCTACAGTGTGAGTATGAAGGATAAAACTTTTCCAACAGAAAATGCCATAAATATGGACTACCTTTAAACAAATAATATTAATCAGCAAAGCAGTAAAAATCTAAAACTTAGAAATTAAATGGCAATTAGAATAATAGAAAATAGTTTATTTTTACAAGTAGAAAAGTTATCATTGGCATATCATTTTCCTTTACTCTGATATGAAAATATATCTTTATGTTCATACTCCTAAAATTAAGAAGTATCCTAAAATGCATAGGTCTAGAATTCATACTTGTTTATATATTTAACACACTCATTTCCTATTCAACAAATATCAGGAGAACACAGAAAATTTTCCCAAATTGCTTAAATATATGCATTAAAAAACACTGTGATACAGAGTAAAGTACCTGGGCAGAAAGAAAGCAAACTCATCCCATTAGTTTACTAACATTATTTTCTTTTTTAAAATCTATTTTATTATTTTTAATTTAATTTTTGACCTTGCTAAATGGCACATTCATATTTAAAGTCACCTTAAATCATTCTTGGAGTAAGGCAAGATAGGCAGAAAGAATGAGAAAAAAGGAAACTGGGAAGAGAGGAAGGAAGAGACAGAGTAGCAAAGGCGATGAGAAAAGGCTTCCTAGAAGAAAAGACATCTGAGCCAAAACCTAAAGGCAGGTGGAGGTAGGAGTATTGTGATTAAGGGAGAGGGGGTATTTCAAAGAGAGAAAACAGTATGAGACAAAAGAACAAGGTATGAATGAAAGATAGTAAGGTGGTTAAATCTAACTGGAAAGCATAGCTCAGAAATAGAAATGAAGAAATACGGACGAAAAGATAGATCCACCTACATATTATTAAATCCCACCACAATGAACACCAAACAAATTCACCATAGTGAAAATTGTGTTCCTATTCGTGTTTAACTAAAACACATACATCTCAATCCTAAAATACAGGAAATGAAATTCAATTAATAATCAAACTTCAATAGTGAGATTAGTAATGAAAACAAGTATTTCAAACAGGACGTGAGAAGCAAGATGGCATGGAACAAAATACTGTAACAACCAGACTTCCCTTTTACCTTCCTTGGATGTTTTGTTGCGACAAATTTCATGCTAGAAAGTTATGTTTACTTTCAATATCTATATTGGGAAGTGACTGAGACTGGTACTTTCAGCTCAGGGGTCCACTGATCTGAATTTGAGTCAAACCGCATTACAGAATAAATCCTGTGATTCTGGGTTATCATTTGGGGCCAACTTGATCATAAACACAAATGTGAATGGAGGCACAGGAGGTATAAAATTTAGACAATGTAAAATATTTTCTCTATATATAATCATTAAAGTGAAAATTCAAAATACAGTAAAACCTTAGGTTGTAACTTGTTCTGCAAGCGTTCCACAAGATGAGCATTAGTTTACTTTGCTAAACTAATGCAAAATTTTCTAATAAATTTTAACTTTATAAACAAGTGATGTCTTGCAGTACAAATATTACATGATGCCGAATGCCATACGATCACAACTGAGCTAATGGTT
Source organism: Paguma larvata (assembly GCA_030068075.1). Taxonomy (NCBI): domain Eukaryota; kingdom Metazoa; phylum Chordata; class Mammalia; order Carnivora; family Viverridae; genus Paguma; species Paguma larvata. The sequence goes on along the minus strand of CM057826.1, from coordinate 79,250,852 downwards.
CTTCTCTGTCTCTCTGTCTCTCTCTCTCACTTTTGTCACGGGATTGTGGATAATCATCTCTCATGCTCGGATTCTTGGTCTCAGGCTGCGATGTTTGGCAGAAATCAGTGATTTTTTTAGAACTTTGGCACTAGTGTATTTTTCGTCACTTCAAAGTACCTATGGACAGTCCTTTGCTTTTCCATACATTCCATGAATGCTTTGCTTCATCCTAGGTCAGGCTGCCTGCAGATATATAGACTCTTTACACTGCTGACAAACTGCCAGTTACATTAAATACAGTATATGACCAGAGTTTATTAATACTGTACTGTAGTCACATCCACACGAGCATATAAAATGGCTCCCCTTCAGAAAAAGATTCCCATGAGCCAATAGAAAGCAGTGATCCCATTAGTGATAGTGAAAGTCGTCCTACACAATAACCCTCCTCCCTTTTGTCTCCCTCACATCAGCCACAAAGTTTTCAAAGGTAAGTGCAGGTTCATTTGTTTATTTTTTTTTTATATTTTGTATTTTATTATTTTGTATTATATTATAGTACTGTAATCATTTTTACATGAATATTTTTAGGTTGTGCAACGAATCATCTGAGCTTCCATTAGTTCTACTAGGGGAATTCACTTTGATATAAAAGTACTTTGGATTACAAGCATGTTTCCAGAAGAAATTTTGCTTGCAAACCAAGGTTTTACTGTATTTTGATTATCATGGAGTAAGGTCCACCAAAAGTTAAATCTGGAACCCTCCCTACATCCAAAAAATTAAGGCAGCAGATCCTAGGAGAAATTAATCACTTGCACAGGGGATTATTTAATAAGACACAGTTGCTAAATTTTGAAAAAGATAATGTTACAGGATACAGATTAAGGGTGAAAAAGATGCAGATGCCAAAAAGTTTGTTCAGAGAACTGCACCTGTCCAAGTGAATGAATACACATGGTTTATGGAAAAGAGTAAAACGTAAGCCCCATTTACAAATAAAACAAGCAAACATCCCCAGTTCCTCTCTCAGGTCATATACTATGAATATTCTATTATCAATATTCCCACTTTGCAGCATACAATTAATTCAAGTGGAAATGGGCAGCAGCAATTACTCAGGACATTAAATACACTTAAGATATAAATGCTGGAGAACAATGTCAGGAACTTTGAGGGATCTGAGATTTTGTCCTATTTGCAAGCTGACAAGTTAGTCTGCTACTGTTTCATGGATACTGCTTAAGACACTAGACTCCTGTGTCAGAGACAAGACTATCACTCAGTGTATACCAGGCAGCATGAGCTTATCTTCATTTTTCTCTGGTCCCTCAAATCCCAAAACGGCAATGTGAACAGGCTAAGGATGGAGGCTGAGCACACTGGAGAGCTGAGGAACCTCAACATTTACGAAACCCACTCTTATAAGCAGTTGCTAGCAAACCTGCCCATTCCTTGCCACCAGAGTGGGAAGGGAGAAGCATTTTCTTGAATACAAAAAAAACTTCTCTCTGCCTTGGAGGAAGACACAGTCTCAGTCTTCCAAGTTGTTTCCTATATAAAGACCCTCAAAAAGATAGTCCACATCAAAAGCTGTCAGTGACTTTGCTCAGACACAAGCTAAATATAAGCTAAGTTTCATGTATTCTTTATGCTACCGTTCGACCAATTTTTAAAAAAAAAATCAAAACAGGAATAGAGAAACATCAGCTTTTCCTTAGAAACTAAACTAGTGTGTAGTTACCACACTAAGCAAATGTGTCCAAACACATTTTATTAAAAATACTTAACATGACATAGAATGAGTAAAACCTCATTTCTCATTCACCTGAATGACAAAAGACATTTTCAATGTTCCTACCATGTAAGGAACCTAAATGGTCACAAGGCCTAATCCTTTATCAAGTCAAAGGTAAGTAGGTTAGATCCAATTTATTAACCAAACAAGAATCAACCTTCTTCACACAGATAAGCACTTTTTTTCTGGCCTTTATTGAGGAATAACTGTGATGATTTGATACACACACACACACACACACACACACTGTAGAATGATAAATAAGATTCATATTAACATATCCATTACCTTATATAATTAACATTGGCAATTTTTTTTTTGAAGATAAGCATTTAAAAGAACACTTTTTCCACCTGGTGCAGCAGAGATTTTAGCTCTTTAAAAACATTTAAAAGATAAAATCTGGCATGAATTTGTTTTCTGATGTAATGACTCACTGCCAAATACTAAGGTCATGGGAAGCATATGTTTACATAAAAACATAAACTTTTAAACTTAGAATATGTTTCAAACATAACAATTAAAATAATCAAACAAAAAAGCAAAACCTAATTTTTAAAATCATTTTTTTAGAAAGACTTCATGAACTGTTTTAGCTTTACAACCTTTATTCTGGCTATTCAAAATTGGGGGTGGGAAAAAGTTAAAGTTGAATATCTCACCATACCTCCCCTAGAGCTTCATATCTTTTCTGGTTCCATCTGTGCAAGTCTTCTCGGTAGTTAAAAACAAATGGTTCCCCAGTTTTTGTGTGTCTTAACTGCCCCTCTAGAAGATAAACAAACAGTATTGCTATGACTCAGAGTATATTTATAATAATATGAAAAGTACGACAAATAATGTCTGATAAAAATTTAAAATAACTCTCTCGGAACAGTTTCATTTTTTTCACTAGACCTTTTCTTCAAATATCAACACGATGCAAACATCTGAATACTCTCAAAGAATGGCCCCATGTACTCAATGTTGTATTTTGACCTCCATAACTCTAAAGCAAATTTTGATCTTGATTACTCTACGCTAAATTAACATTTGAGGGCCTATAATGTACAAGGGTCCTTGCTAGCTAGCAGCTGTGAACATGGTCCTGGTTCCCAAGCTTAGAAGTTACCTGAGGAGTAAAAGTGTAAATATTAAAAAGTTAAGCAACTTTTCGGGAAGTTACACAAGAATGTGGTAAATGAACAATCTAAAATATGCCACAGGCTACTGACTATAGACAATAAAGTCTAAAATGAATTTGGAAAAATGAAAGATCCCTATAGGTTACAATAGGTCCGGTGCGATTTCTCAACCAGGCCTTGAAGTATGGGTAAGAAAACTGGAGAAAGAAGTGAGCCAAAACAGGTTTGGACTGTCAAGTTGGGCATACTCAATTCTGAGATTTTACTGATAATACTTTTACTAATAATATCAAAGGTATAAACAATCAAGAGTCACAGGCAAAGAAAAGCAGGGAGAGGTCTGGGACAGCCCGGGCATTTCTTCCCAGGTCCTTTCCTCGCACTAGCAGCACTCTCTGGTACAGAGTAGGTGAAGTCTCTAAGTGAGGCAAAAAGGTTGCTCACACACTGGTGACCATTTGGGTTATAAAATACTTCAATTTTATATGCCAGAGGCTGGTACTGCTTATATGATATTCTTCAGAGAAATACAGCTCATATTTCCACAGATATGTTTGCTATAAGTTTGTTTACTGTAAGTAATGCCAAACCAGTCATCCTGCTCAAAGCATTCCATAGATAAAGACTCTGCTCATAGCAAACATTAGTTTGTATTCACTAAAAGATTATAGTATCGGCATGTTTATAAGGAGAAAAGATTAGGACACTTGTCTTCTTTCTGTCCCAGGAATATTCCCCCGGTAGTCAGGACAGAAACACACCACAAGCCGATTTATGTTAACCTACTCTCTGGTGCCTCTACCCAGCAATTTAAAGAAAACTGTGAAAAATGGACAGAAAGTTCAAATAACAGTGAACAATCCATTTGAACAGAAACAAAAAAAAAGTACTGAACTAAACTGTGTAACACTGGAGAGCATGTTGGGAACCAACAGTAGAAGGCTCAAACCACTGGGTCTGGACTGTATGCTTAGAGCTCAGGCACAAGAAAGTTTCGAGCCCAAAGAAGGACATGATCATTCAGAGTTGAACTTAGCATTTGATTTTTATTCAATGAGGGCATGAAGGAGTGGATAAAAACAAAAGGAAACTGACAGCACTGAAACTAAACCCAGGAAATATACTACTCCAAGTAAAACCACTTCACTATTTTTATGAGTCAATTTCACTACATATATAAAAATTGACTTTAATATGCAAAATAAGGGCTAATCCTTATTTGTAAAGTTCTCTAATACTCTCAACATGAGACACTGTGTTGGATCATATAACACTCCTTTTTGGTCAGATGATGCCATGTAAATTACAAGATATATCTGTTTGTCTCTTTAGAAAAAGGAAATACCCATTTAAGATACTAATGCAGGTAGGGGTGCCTGGGTGGCTCAATCGGTTAAATGTCCAACTTCACCTCAGGTCATGATCTCGTGGCCCAGTCCATGGTTTTGGGCCCCGTGTCGGGCTCTGTGCTGACAGCTAAGCCTGGAGCCTGCTTTGTATTCTGTATCTCCCTCTCTCTCTGCCCCTCCTTGACTCATGCTCTGTCTTTCTCTCTCTCTCTCTCTCAAAACTAAATAAACATTTAAAAAAATTAAAAAATGAAAACAACAATAACTTGAAATAAAAAAGAAAACTACATGTAATTAGTAAATCTGAAAAAAAAAAAAAGATACCAATGCAGATAGATTGAGGGCATCTGCTAATCTAAAACTTAAGATTTTGACTAAAGCAACCTTAAAGGTACCTGACATATAGTAATGTGTAATATTTCTCCAGCTGAAATTTAAAATGTATTTTATGGGAGACTACTGTGTGAAAGGGAAGTCACTTACCAAGCCAGTAAGAAACTTTTAATAGACCACTTAGACCATTTGTACCTACATCTCAAAGAAAGGTTTTTTTTTTCTTCATTTAACTCTATTCTTTTTTGGATATCATAATTCTCATAAAGTGATAAGGATTCTGATTCTTCAGGAAAAAAGGACCCTGTCGAAACAGCCAACTATTAGCACTAGTGTTAAAGATTAAAAAAAAAAAAAAAAAAAAAAAAAGGTTAAGAGGCAAAGAATGTGAGCAGTGTTATCCAGAAAAAAATATCTGATCACATTTGCAAATATGGCATTTCTCAAAGGTTTGGACAATCCTGCCAGTGAGTGTCAAAGGTCTGACTTAGGACACTTTAGCTTAAGGTCCCCTAAAATCAGTTGTAAAGTTTCACATGTACACCTAAAATATGTGCTATTCTGGGAAGTGTATCCATATATTTTTTCAGATTGGTTATGGAGTCTAGGACCCAAAAGATGCTATCACTTGCCTAAATGAATTAATAAGTTGAAAGTATTTAGGGAGCACCTGAGTGGCTCAGTTGGTTAAGCGTCCAACTTTGGATCAGGTCACGATCTCACAGTTCATAGTTCGAGCCTCAGGTCAGGCTCTGTGCTGACAGCTCAGAGCCTGGAGCCTGCTTCAGACTCTGTATCTCTCTCTCCCTCTCTCTCTCTCTCTCTCTCTCTCTCTGTCCCTACCCTGATCATGCTCTGTGTCTCTCTCTCAAAAACAAATAAACATAAAAAAAAAAAAAAACTAAAAAAAAAAAGTACGTAGGACACTTCTGGGCATGTGTTCAGAGTTCAATAAACATCAGGTATTATGGAAGACAATATTCAAACTCAAATAGTTTGCCACAAGTCCAATTATTTTTTAGTGATACTAAAGTGTGCTTCCTCATGATACTGCACCAGGGCAGAGAGAGTGTAGGTGAGTGTAAAAGGGAAAAAGCCTTCAAGTTCTTCATCCGCAAGGACATTTGAGCTAGGCCTTACACAAATGCAACAACAGGAAAATTGGCTAAGGGGGCATTTTAAACACAAGGAGTATTTGAAAAGGCACAGTTATTTGAAAGAACAAGCTAACAATTTGATGATGGTAAAATACAATCTCTTCTCCTTCGTTACAAATTGTTTGGCTTAGAGTAAAATTTGTATCCAAAATTCTTCTTTTATCCAACTAACTACTTTAAAATCCTTTACACAAAATTAGAAGCTTCAATCAGATAATGAAAATTTAATTTCAAAGTCTTCATAAGAATTTTTGTCATTATAAAGCTAAAAAAGAAGTCCCTAAAGATACTCAGTACAAATTGCCCTTTTAGGGGGTTAGTATTGAGACCCAGTTTCCTGTTTCCAAATCCTCACCTCTCTTAAAAAAAATTCACCATTAACCCGAATTCAACAGTGAACTATATCATACTAAAAATAAGATTCTTAAAAGTGACATTCCCTCCTTAGAATTCAACCTTCTCTGCCTCATTTTGTTAGTCTCTATTTATGTAAGACAGTGTCCAGGATACTTAAAAAATAAATGGCAGGTGTGTGCAAGGGTGCATACCCATTTGTGGTATATATACACAAATGGGCACGCGTGCATGCAAAGTTGTAGGTATGTATAAAAGTCTGAATGCAAAGTATGTGCATCCAAGGGTGTCCAAATGTATGAAGGGATATGTGTGTATGTATTTGATAAGAAAGGGAAAGATTAAAAGTGTATTCCTTGTGGGGGTACTTCACTGGCTCAGTTGGTAGAGCATGTGACTCTTGATCTCAGGATCATGAGTTCAAGCTTCATGCTGGGTGTGGAGCTAACTTAAAAAATAAAAAGAAAGAGGGGCGCCTGGGTGGCTCAGTCGGTTGAGCGTCCGACTTCGGCTCAGGTCATGATCTCGCGGTCCGTGAGTTCGAGTCCCGCGTTGGGCTCTATGCTGACAGCTCAGAGCCTGGAGCCTGCTTCGGATTCTGTGTCTCCCTCTCTCTCTGCCCCTCCCCCACTCATACTCTGTCTCTCTCTGTCTCAAAAAAATAAATAAACATTAAAAAAAATATATGATTAAAAAAAATAAAAAGAAAGAAAAGTGTATTACTTATTGGTTTTTTAACTCACTTTTGGAAATATTCAAGGAAGATGAAACACAGACTTTAATGAAAACTGATGTCCGATATCCATAAAGCAAACATAGTTCTATGATTTAGCCACAATACCAATATCCCAACCCATCCCTGTTCCAAAAGAATCTAGTAATCATTTTAAAGGAATAGAGGCAATGTTAGTCTCAGCGCTCGTTTGGTTCTGTCAATTAAAATATGAAGAAATTAAAAAAAAACAAAATATTATTACTCATATATATTTTGGCATAAGATATCCTTACTAAAAAGCATGAAAATATCAGAAAAGAGATCAAAGTTTCTAAGATCACTTGTTTAAATCTGCTTAATTTTCCAGTACACAGAGACTGTCACTATATAAACTGACATCTACAACTGACTGCAAAGGGACATCTACTATGACATGATAACAAATCACCAAGTTAGTTGATGTGGAGCAACAAACAGAAAGCTACAACTCAAATGCTACCGAGCTTGTAACAACAACGCCCTTCAGGTATAACAGCATGTTATCAATTCAGTGAATCATAATTCTTTGTTCCAGAAACATCCCTGAAACTTATGGTATGTCTCCCAAAACCCAAGTGCAAAGTTTATCTTATTCAGAACTTAATTAGTAAATTTTAAAATAAGGATGTTGCCTGAAAAAATCATGGAAAATTGAGTATTATGTTTTAAAATATTGTCAAAGATAATAATTGCTAATCATTTCATTTTAAAACTGTGAAAAAGTAGCATCTTTCTATATAATTGAGAATTACAACCAAATGCCAATCAGTTGAATATTCAAGGCTGAAATGCATAAGTCAAATCAAATTCATGTCCATTGGTTTAACCGATTGGACAATTATGGGAAATTACAATTTGGTGCTTTTGCCTGAGTGAAGAATTTCACCATGAAGGGACAAGTCATGATTTCTTAAAAGAAATACACAAAACACACTAACTGGAAAATAAAAGTAGCAGATAATATTTGTCTTATGATTCTATTAGCATAATACATAGATCTTATATGTAGCATACAACCACTTACTTTCATTAAAAGCATATTCGAAGCCTTCCAGGGTATCCGGAAAATCAAGAGGTGGTTCATCTTTTTTCATTAGTTCATCCAAGTCAATCCTAGATAATAAATCTAGAAAAGAATGCAAAATTTACTTATATTTCCATAGTTAATAACAAATATTATGCTTTAAATTATTTTAAGTGTTCTTTTGTTCTATTAGATTACTTCCTATGTATTGCCTTATTGAAAATGCTTTTAAAGTTCCTAAGTTTTTAAAATGCTGTATCATGACAATATCAAAAGCACTTTCAAAATCATAATTCCCAAAACAATCACAATTTGAGATCCTGTGTACCCCTATCGTAAATTATTAACTTCTTCCCCTGAAAATATTCAGCTATTGATTTGTACCTTATTAACCTTCATCTACAGTTTAAAAGTTTCAGGTATTAACATGATTTTTAAATGGTCACTAGATCTTACTTAGAGATGACACTACTATTTATGAATAAAGAAACTTACAAATTTAAATAGGGATAACAGAACACATTAATAAATTTTTATAGGAAAATTACAATATTAAAATAATATATATATATAACTGGAGAAATTTGGTTGACACAAAAAAGTTTTTATTCTTCACACTATCTGATTCCCATACAATAAAAGAAATGGTCAACAAAATTTTTTAAATAAATAATCATTTTAGATTTACAGAAAAGTTGAAATATAGTACAGAGAGTGTCTGTATACCCTTTGCCCAGTTTCGCCTATTGTTAACATCCCACATTACCAGCGTACATTTGTGAAAATGAAGAAAGCAAAGTCGGCATGTTCCTATTACCTAAGCCCAGATATTATTCATCAGCTTTTTCATGAATGCCCCTCTTCTATTCCAGAACTCCATCTAGGATATCACACTGCATAGTTGTCATGTCTCTCTAGTCTCCTCTGGTCTGTGACACATTTCAGTCTTTACTTCTTTTCCATGATCTTGGTGGTTTTGAGGAATACTGGTCAGGTATTTTGCATAATGACCCTCAATTTAGGTGTGTTTGATTTTTATTTCTTGTGATTAGACTAGAGTTACAGGGTTTTGGAAAGAATACCACTTTTGGTATTCAATAAGAGGTGAACTGCTCCTCTTATCACATCATAGCAAGGGGAAAACGGTATCCATGGAACATCGCCGGGGATGTTAATTTACATCGGTTGGCTAAGGGAGTGTCTACCAGTCTTTTCAACTATAAAGTTACAATTTTTCACTTTCCATAATCTACTCATTGGAAGTGAGTAAATATAGCCCACAATCAAGGAAGAATAGGTGGAATGATGTCCTACCTTATGGAGCAGAGAATGTCTACATATATCTGTAATTCTCTTATATGAAATTTATGTCTCTCTTCCTCTATTTACACACTTATTCGATCTTATTTACGATTCATGGATATTTATCATATACTTTGGGTTACAATCAATATTTCATTTATTTTGTGGCTCACATTGTTCCTGCATTGGCCATGACCATAAGCTCTTTCAGCTGGCTCCTATAATTCTTTGACATGCTCTTATCTTTTTGTTTTGTAAGTATCTCCTTACTTTGTGTTACCACAAGATGCTTGCTCTAGCAATCCCTATCAAAATAATACCAGCATTCTCCACAGAGCTAGAAAAAACAATGCTAAAATTTGTACAGAACCAGAGAAGATCCCAAATAGCCAAAGCCATCCTGAAAAAGAAAACCAAAGATGGAAGCATCACAATTCTGGACTTCAAGCTGTATTACAAAGCTGTAATCATCAAGACAGTATGGTACTAGCACAAAAACAGACACGTAGATCAATGGAACAGAACAGAGAACCCAGAAATGGACCCACAAACATATGGCCAACTAATCTTTGACAAAGTAGGGAAGAATACCGAATGGAATAAAGACAATCTCTTCAGCAAACGGTGCTAGGAAAACTGACATGCAGAATGAACCTGGACCATTTTCTTACACTATACACAAAAATAAACTCAAAATGGATGAAAGACCTAAATGTAAGACAGGAAGCCATCAAAATTCTAGGGGAGGAAACAGGCAACAACTTCTTTGACCTTGGCCACAGCAACTTCTTAGCTGACATGTCTCTGGAAGCAAAGAAAAGAAAGGAAAAGTGAACTATTGGGACCTCATCAAGATAAAAACTTTCTGCACAGCGAAGGAAACAATCAGCAAAGCTAAAAGGCAACTGAGAGAATGGAAGAAGATATTTGCAAATGACATATCAGATAAAGAGTTAGTATTCAAAATTTGTAAAACGTATAAAACTCAACACCCAAAAAACAAATAATCCAGTGAAGAAATGGGCAAAAGACATGAATAGACACTTTTCCAAAGAAGACACTCAAGTGGCTAACAGACACGTGAAAAACTGCTCAACATCGCTCATCATCAGGGAAATACAAATCAAAACCACAATGAGATACCACCTCAAACCTGTTAGAATGGCTAAAATGTTCAACTCAAGCAACAACAGATGTTGGTGAGGATGAAGGAGAAGAAGAATCCTTTTACAATGCTGGTGGGAATGCAAACTGGTGCAGCCACTCTGGAAAACAGTACAGAGGTTCTTCAAAAAATTAAAAATTGAACTACCCTACAACCCAGAAATTGCACTACTAGGTATTTATCCAAAGGATACAGGAGTTTGTTTCGAAGAGGCACATGCACCCCAATGTTTACAGCAGCACTATTGACAATAGCCAAAGTATGGAAAGAGCCCAAATGTCCATCAATGGATGAATGGATAAAGAAGATGCGGTATATGTTCAATGGAATATTATTCCGCAATCAAAAATAATGAAATCTTGCCATTTGCAACAACGTGGACAGTACAAGAGTGTATTATGCTAAGTGAAATAAGTCAGAGAAAGACAAATATATGATTTCACTCATATGTGGAATTTAAGATACAAAACAGGTGAATATAAGAGGAGAAAAGCAAAAGTAACATAAAAATAAAGAGGGAGATAAACCATAAGGAACTTTTTTTTTTTTTAATTTATTGTCAAATTGGTTTCCATATAACACCCAGTGCCTAACGAACTCTTAAATACCGAGAACAAATTGAGGGACGCTGGACGGGTGTTGGGTGGGGAGATGGGGAAATGGGTAAGAGATATTAAGGAGGACACCTGTTGGGATGAACACTGAGTGTTATATGTAAGGAATGAATCACTAAATTCTATTCCTGAAAAGGAGAGAAGGGAAAAAAAAGATGTTTGCTCTAGGCTTATCTTTTCCCTGCCCCATCCCTAGAATCAGTCTGTCAACAAGTATTTAATGGTATCTTTTAGGCCCTGAATAAGGGATGTGGCAAAAATTCTCACTATCATCATAGAGTCATACCAAAGCTCAGAAAAACAAAAAGATAAACTTAAAATTTATTCAGTTCTGAGAAGATGTTTTTTAAGAAAGTTTAGGTTTTGAGATTTTTCACTCTAACTCACATTCCTGAAGAGAAAACAGCTCTCAGGATGTGTAATAAAGCAAACCAGTCCCTTTTCCTACAAAAAAATTATCTCAGAAGTAACACTTTATTTCCGCCTCTTACTTAGAGATATAACAAATCCAACTGCATGTAGCATGAAAATATGCCAAAGAAAAAAGCAGTCTCCAGTCTCTAGTCTCTCTCTGTAGGACATAGAGATAAGCCATCAAAAAATCATTTTTTAGTACTCTTCAAACAGCTATATCAAATAAACCTCAACTCATAAAAATATACCAACTTCAACATTCAAAAATAATAAAATGTTTGGAAATGTCACAAAACATGTATTTGAGCTAAAAAAGGATATATGCTGACAAACTTCTGATTCATTCATAAAGTTCTAAACACCATGTAATTCTTTGCAAAACAGAGTAAAAGAGAAGATTTTTTTAATACCAAAAATTGGGTTGGAGTAACTAGAAAATGCTTCCTTCTTTCCAATGAGCTGAGGTTCTGGGGCAAAACTGACTCCTTCACTTCAGTTTTCTTCTACAGTTCGAAACTTTGAAACCTTTTAATCAGACACACAGCAATGATCCAATATATAAGCAGACACATATATCATGTCTAATAACGATTTTCTCTACCAGCTCATATCATAAAATGTCACCTAACATCTACGTACCAGTCTAAAGTTTTCACACACTGTACCTCACTTGATCGTCACAACCCTATAAAATAGTAGCATATATTACCACCTTCACTATCTTTCAGACAAGCAAATGTACTTAGGGAGGTTAAATGGCGTGACCGAAATCATACCCTAAGAGAACAGCGCGATTAATAGAATAAATGTATTTTCCAATACCTAACTCAATTGTTTTTTCAAAATTACTATACTTGCTCTATGTGCTATGCAACCCTAAAATATTTTGCCTTCTCTCTTCATTGTCTTATAAAAAATGAGGTTATAAATAAAGAAATACGCTTTTATTTTGCTCAAAATGTTCTTGTGAATGACAAAATGTACTAAATAAATAGGCAATCTTCAAGCTTCTCTGTTAACTACGAAATCAGATATAGATTTTTTTTTATTTCATTAGCACTGAGAAAACATGTAGAAAGAAAACATCAGGAATTATGTTTTCTACTTTTTAAAATAAAAAGCCTTGGTTCCAAAGGCAGTGGATTAGGCAAAAATCAAGTATAAAAAACATTTCCATTAAGAATCCCTGCAGGGGCGCCTGGGTGGCACAGTCGGTTAAGCAGGCGACTTCAGCTCAGGTCATGATCTCATGGTCTGTGAGTTTGAGCCCCGCTTCGGGTCCTGTGCTGATGGCTCAGAGCCTGGAGCCTGCTTCAGATTCTGCGTCTGCCTCTCTCTCTCTCTCTGCCCTTCACCTGCTCATGCTCTGTCTCTCAAAAATAAATAAACGTTAAAAAAAATTTAAAAAAAAGAATCCCTTCGATCACCTTAAAATACAGTACAACTGATCCATATAACTTAAATATGCATCAGATGTAACACAAGTGTTTTTTCTAAAACATGCCTCTGGTGATTAAAGTCATTCAGCAACTAGAATTCTAAACTTCAACTAAGCATATGCAGTAAACGGATAAAAATACCGCTTGATATCCAGAAAAAATTGAAAACAGAGACATAGATATTTGTACACGTATGTTCATAGGAGCATTATTCACAATAGCCAAGAAACAATCCACTGTCCAAAGACGGAGGAATAGTGTGATGGTTAATTTAATGCGTCAACTTGACTGAGCCATGTGCCCAGATATTTGGTTAAACGTTACTCTGAGTATGCCTGTGAAGGTGTTTCTGGATGAGATTAACATTTGAATACGGGTGAATATGTATATGATACTTTCAAATACTTTTGGAAAACTAATGAGCACAATGAGATTGGCTGTTGCTCCTAAAGTCACCGAACAAAGTGGTAGAAAAAAAGGATAAATCCAGGGATTTGAATTTCCAGCTCAAGTGTAGCATATATAACCTGTAATTTTCTAAGTAGGTCCTAAAGGTGACCCTTATCTCAATCATGGACTCTCACCCTGCAACTAGCTGAAATACAGTCCAAGCAGAACCACCAGCCTCACAGGTGTCTATTGTCCAAGTGAGGACACCGACTGGGAAAGAATGGGATCCTGTAAAGTGGAATGGTGACATGTGGGAAAAAACCCTGATGAAGTTGGAGATGAGCCTCTAAATTGTAACAATTCTTTGTCAATGGAAGAAGCCTTCCCATCCTCAGTACTAGTGGTCTCTCTACCTTTGAGAGAACTAACCTGTGTTGCCTAAGGAACTCCCCTGTCCCCACCCCAGGCTGCTGCCAGGCAAGACAAAGTTGATTCTCTTCAAGACTCATCCCCCAAAGCCCTCTTTGCAACCAGACTTTCAACTACACTCAAGTCATTGCAGGCCCCTAAAGATGAGGTATACAGTGTGACTCGTGAGGCGGAGCACAACACCTAACACTCCAAAAGAACTACTTGGATTTTCTCATTTATACAGACAGATCCAGAGAACATGTGTGGGAATAAATATTAAGGGTATAGGATAATGGTGGAAGGAACAATCAGATCATATTTATTGATATAGGCTCACTAAGCAGATATTCTGTATTTAACGTTGAAGCTTGGGGAATTAGGAAGGGTTGCATGATTGATTAAATGCCAGACTTGCTTTGGTTTAATACAGAAGAAAGGATTCAAAGGTTTTGGAAGACAGAAATGTTATAATGAATTTGTCATTGAAGATGTACTCACCCACAGTGGGAGAGTCCAGAAGACATACCTTTCCTTATTACAATGAGAAATAAATTTGTGCGGAGAACCCTGGCATTCTTAAAGGGCTCTGCAATGACTCTTATCCTATGCCAGACATTACAGTGAGAACTAAGTCAGTAAACTAGGAAACCTGGGATGCTATTTGGAATCTTCAGCAAGCCCCTGGTGAATCCCAGTGCAGGCTCTTAGGATTTTGGAGTAAAGCCCTGCCATCTACTGCAGAAAACTACTCCCACTGGCCTGTCATTGGACCTTAGTAGACACTGAATGCTTAACCACAGGCTACCAAGTTACCATGTGACCCTAGCTGCCCACTATAAACTGGGTGTTATCTGACTGACCAAGTCCTAAAGCTAGACGTGTACAACAGCACTCCATCATCAAATGGAAATGGTGTATCTGTGATCAGGAATGAATAGGCCCTGGAGGCAAAAGGTACATAAAGTAGCCCAAATACAAAAAGTCCCCATTCCTGCTACAATGACCTTCTGTCTATCAGCACGCACCTAAGGCCTCATGGGGAGTTCCGACCACCAGTTGATAGAAGGCAAAACCAGGTCTGGTTTACAGATGTTTCTGCATGACATTCAGGCACCAACCATAACCAAGAGTTAACCCAGACTGTTTCAGGGATACTACTGAAGGAAAGTGGTGAAAGGAAATTTTCCCAATGGGGAGAACTGAGAGTAGTGCACTTGGCTGTTCTGTTTGCCTGGAAAGAGATATGGCCACACATGTAACTATGTAATGATTCACAGGTTGTAGCCACTGGTTTGGATGGATGGTCAGAGACTTGGAAGGAATATAATTGGAAAATTATTGATAAGGAAATATGACAAAGAGGTATGTGAATAGTCCTTTCTGAATGGGCAAAAGATGTGAGATATCTGTGTCCCAAGTTAATGCTCACTAAAAGGTTACCTCAAAAGAGGTAAGATTTTAATTATCAAGTAAATAAGATGACTCTTTCTGTGGACACTTGTCAGCCTCTTTCCCCAGTCACCTCTGTCACTGCCCAATGGGCTCATGAACAAAGGGGCCATGGTGGCAGGGATGGAGGAGGCATGGGCTCATCAATATGAACTTACATTCACCAAAGCCAACCTTGCTATAGCCATTAATGATGGTCCAAATGGCCAGCATCAGAACATAACACTGAGCACTCCAATTGGGTGCTATTCCCAAGAGTAATCAGTGAGCTACCTCGTGGTAGTGGATTATATCAGATTACTTTCATCATGAAAGAAGCAGCATTTTTTGTTCTTACTGGAATAGACACTTTCTCTGAATACATATTTGTTTTCTCCAACATGCAAAGGTTCTGCCATATCTACTATTCATGGAGTTATAGAATGCCTTATCCACCATCATGGTATTCCATAGCATTGCTTCTGATCAAGGAGCTCACTTCACAGCAAAAGAAGTGCAGCAACGGTCCCACGTTCATGAAATTCATTTGTCTTACCATTTTCCCCACTATCCTGAAACAACTAGCCTGAGAGAATGGCGAAACGGCCTTCTGAAGATTCATTTACAGTGTGAGCTAGGTGACAGGACCTTGTAGGGCTGAGGCAAGATTCTCCAGAAGGCTGTGTATACTCAGAATCAGTTTCAAATATATGGTGCTGTTTCTCCCATAGCCATAATTCACAGGTCTAAATATAAAGGTATTAAAAATGGGAGTGTTACCACTCACTATTACCCCTGGTGAACAAGGAAAGAAAGTCCACTTTCTCACTCTTCTTATTCAACATAGGATTAAGAATCCTACCAAGTACAAAAAAGCAAGAAAGGAAATAAATGGCATATTGATTGGAAAGGGAGAAATGAAACTATCAAATGTACAAACAACAGAATGGCCTGACATAGAAAATTCCAAGGAATCTACATCCAAAACTCCTAGAACTATTAAGTGACTTTAGAAAAGCCATAAGACACAGTATCAAAACACAACACTTGATCACATTTCCATAAACTATCAGTAAACAAGTCTCAACTGAAATTAAGAATACAACACTGTTTATAATCACCCTAAAGAATTAATACTTAGGTATAAATCTAATAACAAATGTTTAAGACTTATATGCTGAAAATTACAAAATGCTGATAAAGGAAATCAAAGATCTAAATAAATCAAAGATGTACCATGCCATGGATTGAAAGACTCAATAAAGATGTCAATTTTCCCCATATTCATCTATAGGCTTAAACAGAATATTAATCAAAATCTCAGTACTATTTTTTTGCCGGTATGGATAATTTTACTCTAAAATGTATATGGAAAAACAAACAACCCAGAATAGCTAAAGCTAAAAATTCTGCGAAAGAATGAGATGGAAAGAATCACTCTGCTCGATTTTAAAACGTACTATACAATACAGTAATCAAAAGAGTGTTACAGAAGAAACAGAGACAGAGCCATGGAAGAACATAGAGAACGCAAAACAAGGCCACCCAAATACCCAAATATACCCATTTTTGACAAAGATGGACAAAGTAATTCCATGGTGGAAAGACAGTCTTTTTCACAAATGTGCTGTCACAAATAGAGATTAATAGGCAAAACAAACAAACAAACAAATAAAAATCCCATGACTTAGGTCACATATCTTATATAAAAATTAACTCCACATGTATCATTAATTTAAATGTAAAATCTAAAATTATAAAACTTTTTTAGAAAAAAACCCAGGAGAAAATCTTCATGAACTAGGGTTAGGCAAAGAAAAAGAATATGACACCAAAACACAATCCATAAAACATAAAACTGGTAATAAGTAGACTGTTTGAAAGATAGTTTTAATCAGTTTGACAATTTGTTCGAAATATATTTTGCTATGCACTGCCATTTTGTTTTCTAATATTTCCAGTTTAACTCCTTCATTAATTGTTACAAGTTCACGTGTCCTAAACATTCTTATTCCTATAGTACTAATGAATTAAAAGATTCAGAGAAGCTAGGCAACTGGTTCACGGTAAGTAGAAAAACCTGAGCTTGAATACAGATAGTTCCATCTTTAGACCCTATCCATACTCTTTTTACATAACTGTACTACCTCTAAAATCCAGAAGACCTATATAAACTCTTATATACTGCTTGAGGAAGTGTAAATTAGAATCGCAATTTGGAAGATTCAAATTTTCACATTATGGAGTAAGGTTGAAGACGCACAAAATCCATCTAGGTAGAAAGCCAGCGAGTCTACTTAGAAGGAAATTTATACACATTCCTTGACCTCTCTCCTAAATTAACCATTATTCTGAGAGTCCTAGTCATTCCCAGCAGCATATAAGTATGCAGGAAAACCTTCTACAGGGTTGTCCACAGCTGTCTCCAATTCCTGTCTTCCCATTCTGTATTGAAACTCTCCAATACAGCTTTCATATCCATCAATTCATGAAAATAGCTTTTTATGATGGTTACCAATGACCTCCAAACTGTCAAATCCAAAAGTACTTTCTCAGTACTAACATGAATTATCATCATGACTAAATTAGTTACTCCCATTTTCATCATTTGGCATTCAAGATCTCTCTCTTGCTCCTGGTTCTCAGCCTATCTTACTAGAAATTCATTTTCAGCTTCTTTTGCTAGGTCCTGGTCATGGTCCTAGCCCTAGAGATGCGATGCCCTAGGGCTCAATCTACGGAACTCTTTTCTGTCTCCATTGACATCTCCAGTGATCTCAATTAGGACCTATGGTTCTTTAAATATTACCTCTATGCTAATGATTCCTAAAACTTTTATCTCTAACCCAAATGCTCTCCCCAACTCCATATTCAACTTCTCTACTTTCCTGTTTAAGTAACACCCCAGTTTAACATTTACTATATATGAAATCGTACTCTTGCTTTCCACTACCATCACCACAACCTGCTTTTCCCAGTTTTCTTAATCTAATATATCTGAGAATTCTTAGGCCAAGGACCTTCAAATTTATCTTGGTTTCTCGCTTAATATCCCATGTTGATCTAACAGCAAATCATGTCATCTTTTCCTTCAACACATAACCAGAATCTGTCACCACCCTTTTTGCTACCACTCTAATCCATTACATCATCATCTCTCACATGTGTGAGCAAGAAGTAATGCTCTTAGCCATTTTCCATTTTTGAAGGTAAAGGCTAGCTTCACCATTCCCTTGAGAGAACATTAGCTCTAAAAGCAGGGAAAAGATAAGGCAAATTGTGAGCAAAGAAACTGGCTTCTTTATTACATACTTATATGCTTGAGGCTTTCAAGAAAAGAGATAAAATAAGGTAGTAGGAGAGAATCTTGAGGTATCTTTATCATCCAACCTCATCAAGCAGGGTAGGATAGCAGTAAGGGATTCAGAGAAATGGCTGCAGCCAAGATGGTCTGGTACACATTCATTTGGGCCATCACCTACAAAGCATCTTGAAGACCACAAAGACTCTACATTGAACAAGAGATTCAATATCTAGCATAGATGGCACCTCAACATTTAGAAAATCCGTAAGATTTTCTTCCACCATCAAAGAAATTAACTGTGAGAGCATGCACAATTTACTTAGGTAAGCTGATCTGGGGTAAGTCACTAGACAGTTAGATTGAAATATATAATAATGAAGAAATCTTTCGGCTCAAAATGCATATTTGTTTTAGGAGTAAAGTTCTTTTAGACTGCAGACTTAAAAAGTCTAGAACTCAAAATTCCCAAAGAATGCCTTGGGCAGATTCTTTCTGAGGTATTGTTAACATGGAGAGCGTCTCAAAAAATATTCCTTAGCCTGGGTGGCTAAGTAGGCTAAGCATCCAACTCTTGATTTCAGCTCAGGTCATGATCCCAAAGTCATGCATCGGGCTCCATGCTGAGTATGGAGACTGCTTAAGAGTCTCTCTCTCTCCTTCTGCCCCTTTCCACCTCTTACAAATTCTCTCTCTCTCTAAAGTAAAAAAAATTAAAAAAATTTTTAAACTATTAAAATATATATTCCTAATTAATGCCACAAAGATAGAATACTAGATTATTGGACAGATCATTATACTAGCCTAGCATGACATTCTGATCAACAAAAATATGATAATGGCACTTAGTCTTGACACAAGAGACCTACAGTGTTAGTTTTACCTTTAAATATATGACTTTGGATGAGAAAAGACTTAAGATTTCTTACAGTTGTAAAAGTACATGATTCTATGATTTATTTACTGAGTACCTACTACATTTCAGACATTGAGACAGCTGCGAGGGATACAAAGAGTTACAAATGGATCAAATACTAATAATCTTATTTTAGAACTGAAATGAAAGGAAGATCACCTAAATATTTCTATACCTTCATTAGGCACAATGAAAACACCCTAAAAAAGCAAATTAAGCATGTACCTTTCAGGGCTGTAGTCTTTTCTTTTTCATCTGGACCTCCCTGCTGGATTTGTGCCATGCTTATCCAAATTGGCAACAAAATTAAAGAGCTCAAGGAAATAGACATCAATCTTCAGAAGACAGTCTAGAATGAATGAAAGCAATAAATTAAGCTCTACTCAATCCTACCTACTCCACGAGAACTTCGTAGATCCTCCCAGTTGAGATTAATCCCTGTCTATTCTGATTTCCCACTGCACTTTGTTGATGCCTATACCACAGTTGTTACCACAGCCTGCCTTGCATTATAGTTATTTATGTATGTGTCTGGGTCAGCTAACAGGTTACAAACCCCAGGATAAAGGTATCAAGTTTTTGTCATCTTTGTATCTCTCACGTCACGAAACACAATGTCTTATAAATACAGATATCTAAAGTTGTTGAATTTAATTTAGCTAAATTTACTGTGTAGGTTTAGTTCTCTATCATCTAATTTTTTTTTCTTAATATCTCCAGGTGGTTTAAAAAGCCTGAAATTTCTGGGGCGCCTGGGTGGCTCAGTCGGTTGGGGGGCCGACCTCAGCTCAGGTCATGATCTTGCAGTCTGTGAGTTCGAGCCCCGCGTCGGGCTCTGTGCTGACAGTTCAGAGCCTGGAGCTTGCTTCCGATTCTGTGTCTCCCTCTCTCTCTGCCCTTCCCCTGTTCACGCTGTGCCTCTATGTTTCTCAAAAATAAATAAACATTAAAAAAATTTTTTTAAAAAGCCTGAAATTTCTTTTAAAGTAATCTATAAGCATGTGCCAATTACAAAGTCAGAATGTCTACCTCCTGGAACAGACAGCAGAAGGAGAAAAATACATAGCTATATAAAGTAGCTACAAGTTACCAATGGTGTAATTCAAGTGTAATTCAACTTTAAGGGAAAAAAGTCAGCCCTTTTTAAAAATGAAACTATGTCAAATTCATTATCTGGCAGACATATAAATAGCACTCCAGTAAACAGTCATAGTATAAAATTATGATTTATTAAGATCTAATTCTGTTCCATTTTGGCCCAAGGGAAGGCATTTACACTATAAATTTAAGATTTTTTCTACTATGCCCATGAAGAATAAACAAAAACAAAAACCTAAACAAAAACAACAATGAACAAAAACACTACTCCTAAGGTTTAAGAGACAAAAATGAAATACATACAATGGAAAAAATTAAACTAATTTAGTCAATCTTTAACTGTTAATGAAATTATATAAAAACCACATTCATGACAATAATGAAACAACAGTGAATATTCCTCTGATTGAGGAACCCAACTTTCTGCTATCCACAAAGCAAATTTCAGTTTCCTCTTGGAGGGATATTTTATAACTATCTTTAAAAACTGAGGCATTTTCATAATCACCTAAGTACAGCAGAAAATTAAAAAACACTTAAAATAATACTTTAAAACTTTGAATGTATGTCTCAAACAGTCATAAATCATATTGTTCTTATCTCAATTCTAACTGGAGGCGGGGGTGGGGGCAGGTAGTACAAGAGGAAAGACCTTCTTGGCTTTACCATCAACTACAACACACCCTTGACAGATTATTTAACTCCTCCGTGTCTTATTTCCAAATGTGAAAAATGGCAATGATAATCATGTTTCCATCATATAGTTACGCTGAGGTTAAATGTAAAATAAAAGATCTAGCATAGTACCTGATGCACAATTAAGTGCTCAAAATACTCTGGCTTATATACTTTTTAATTGTTATAAACGTACCCTGGCTATATAGCTCTGTGGTCAGGAACAAGTCACTTAATATCCAAAATCTTTAGTTTCCTCATTTATAAAATGTACCCCAAATACTGGTGGCTGAGAATTAATATTATAGAAGGTATATACATCTGATCATTGCTATTACTAGCAGTAATACTGCTTCTCAATGGAGTGAGGTTTCCTAATAGGAAAAACTAGAATATGAGAGTACTTCTGACTAGAAAGGCATTTCGACTTAGCAGGAAAAAAGTTATTTTTCTTCTATGAATAGATAACTGAAAACATGAATAAAATATGTCTACATTCCTTCAAGAAACATATCATAGTTTGTATGGTGGGCAATCATAAGACACCAGGGTGCAATGGTGAGTAAAACAGACAGGGTCATGGCCTCAGTGGGGGCTTACTTCTCTGGCTACCAAAACAAACTGCCAATTAGCCATTTATAAAATACATAAGACCTAGAATAATAACTATAACACTGTTATAAAAAATCAATATTTGTAAGATTTATCTATTTACATGCAGGAATTAGTCTTATCTGTCAAGGCCCACAAGTTTGCATACAAGTTTTACCAGCAACTCCATATTATACACCATCCCATAGCAGAAATTAAAGAGAAATATTCGTGGGACATGCGGGTGGCTCAGTTGGCTAAGCATCTGACTTTGAGTTTGGCTCAGGTTATAATCTAATGGTCATGAGACCGAGCTCCATGTTGGGCTCTGTGCAGGGCATATAGCGTGTGTGACTATCTCTCTCTTTCCCCTCCCTCCTTCCGCCACTACCCCTCCACCACTTGCATATTCTCCACCTCTGTCTCTCTCTCTCTCAAAAAAAAAAAATGTTCATAATGAGAAATCCCACGCACTGCTGTTAAAAATTCCATAACTATCTACAAGGACTTCTTGCAGTGTTTAATGACTCTATTCTTCTGCCAATCCAATATTTCTTCTAAATATAATTGGTTTGGTTATTTTTCATTGGCCCCAAATTGCCTGATTTCTAAACAGAAGAATTTGGGTCACCTGGGTGGCTCTGTCAGTTAAGCGTCCAACTTCAGTTCAGGTCATGATCTCACGGTTCATGAGGTCGAGCCCGTGTCAGGCTCTATGCCGGCTGCTCAAAGCCTGGAGCCAGCTTCGGATTCTGTCTCCTTCTCTCTCTGCCCCTCTCTCGCTAGCACATGCGCACACACACTCTCTCTCTCTCTCAAAAATAAACATTAAAAAAAATTAAAAAGAAGAATTTACTATTATCTCATTGCGATTGTTTCAATGAAAGTGAAATTATAAAATATTTTTGGTGCTAGAGTCATTTTCAAGATTCACATTTTAAAGTTCTGGAGATGTAATGTACAGCATGGTGACTATAGTTAACAATCCTATATTGCAAACTAGGAAGTTGCTAAGAGTGTAGATCTTAAAAGCTTTCATCACACACACACAAAGCAGGTTAACTACATGAGGTGATAGATGTGTTAACCAACCTTACTGTGGAATCATTCTGCCATATATATGTATATAAATCATTACATTGTATACCTTAGACTTACATAGTGTTATATGTCAATTATCTCAAATAAACCCTAGGAAAAAGCTCTAAATACTCTACAATGTTTAATAACACATCCCCCCTTTAAATTTTGATCTCACTGAGGACAGGTGTTGTGTCTGTCCCTAACACATGTCTGGCATGTTTAGAACTCACTGAGTATTTGTTGAATTTACAAATAAGAGATGGGGGGGGGAATATTCACATTTTAAAGAATAATTTTCAAGATTCTCAAGAATATATATATATATATCAATTAATAATATTCTTATTTATATGAGATAACCAAAAAAATACATGTTGCAATTTACTGAAGTGATGATATACACAAGTTGCGAGACTACTAATTAGGATCTGTGATCCTAAACCTTCTAGCAGCAGATGCAAAGCAGGTAAGCATGAAGCAAAAGCAATTTGTCTGTTGCTCTCTCATTCACTGTTAGATTTTTACCGTCTCAAGTTATTTTCCATGGCTGTGGCACAGCTGGTGAAGCTAAATCAGGAACATTATAAATTCTCAATTTAGTTTTCCTAATAAAAATTCAGAGTTATAACCTGCATGACCACAGATAAACACTACTGAAAATGTGGCCAGCAACCCGTTTGATACATTTGATATATATTAATATGTGCACTCAACATAGTTTATTTAGTATTATCTGATGGAGGTTAGGTTATAGGGAATAAAGTGGTAGAAGGTTTTTACTGATGTGAATTGGGACACAGTTGACATGTTGTATACTTCATGATAACTAGTGCTGTTTAAATATGGATTCCTACAAATGGCTATACTATGAACAAGATTCAAAACATCTCAGTTTGCAATTTCATTCTGTGAACCACACAAAGCAATTATCATATCTTCTTTCCTTCTATGATTCCAACAGAGAATCCGCTATGTATAAATAAAGCTATAAATAACTTGTCATGTGTAATCTTGATCCAGTCAGCATTTCAAAACATGAAAGAGTAGAGTATTTCTTAGTTGCCCTGTTTGCTCAAAATATGGCATGAGCACTTATAATACGTACAGGAAAATACACGGAAGCCTAAGTTTTCTACATCTGTTTGATTTTAGGTAGGCATTAAATAAGAACTAGATATAGATGCTTTTGCAATAGAAGGCTTTCCACTTCCCATTCTGAATGCAACGATACAAGTATAAAACATATCACAAGACAAGTACAACTGGGTTAATTCCCTGGGACCTCTGGAGCTGATTGGGTCCCAAAGAGTCTATGCTTACGAAGTCCGGCTCTGGAAATCCACCTCATAATGCCCTACTTGTGGTAAGAAGTACCACAAGTACTTTTTGAATTGGTACCAGAGATTTGCAAGAAACCAAAAGGTCTACTCAAATTACAGTTAAAATATCGATGTTACTCAGAAATTGTTCATAAGAAAAGGTTACTTCATAATAATTCTGGGCAGCTTATAGTTCTGTATGGTTCAATCCATTAAGTGACTAACTCCACTTGAGCTCACATCATGATCTCAAGGTTGTGAGATTGAGTCCCAAGTTGGGTCCACACTGGACATGGAGCCTGCTTAAGATATTCTCTCTCAAAAAAAGAAAAAAAAAAGATGTTTTGGAGGGTGTGTGTGCATAGATATATGGGCACTGGGGAAAAGGCTGAAGAAAGAGCATATCAGGCTGGAGCAGACACAGAAGATAAAGCCCAGGGTAATATGGGCTCTTGGTGCATAGGAAATGGCAGTTTCTACTGAGAACATCATCTATGCTTGAATCAAAGCTTAGCTCAGAGTTGAAATACCTGAATCCAATCTAACTCTTTCTAAAATAATTTCCTAGTTTCCCGGTCAATGCAATACAGGAGGTTTGGTATGAGAATTCAGTGTTTTAATCTCAATTCCATCACCAAGAAGGTGGGTTACCTTGAGAAAGTCATAACTTCCTTAAAATAACGGCAATTCCTTTTACAGGGCAATTATGAAGATTATATCAAAGAATGTATAGAAGGGGCGCCTGGGTGGCTGACTTAGGTGAGCGTCAGACTTCGGCTTAGGTCATGATCTCACGGCTCATGAGTTTGAGCCCCACATAGGGTTCACTGCTATCTGCGTGAAGCTGGCTTTGGATCCTCTGTCCTCCTCTCTCTGCCCCTCCCCTACCTGCATGTGTGCTCTCTTTCTTTCTCTCTCTCAAAAAATAAATATTAAAAAAAATGTATACAAAACATTTTGAAAACAATAAATTTCTCTATAAATATTAGTAATCCACATAATAGCAAACAAAATTGGGTTCCAAGTAATTTGTACTCAAACACAAGAAGGGTACCCAAATTAGTCCAACTTAGTGGAATGAGACTCTTTTGATGTGCACCATTTGAATTTTAAAAAGAAAGAATAAAGCCCCATAATAAATACATGTTGAGTTGGCTTGGGTTTCCAGAACTACACTGAGGATAATCATAATGAAATATAAATTATTTTTTTTCATATAATTTGTTTATATTCTTTTTTTGAAGTTTATTTGTTTATTTTGAGAGAGACAGAAGTGGAGGAGGGGTAGTGAGAGGGGAGAGAGAAAATCCCAAGCAGGCTCTATGCTGACATCTTGAACCTACAAAGCCGTGAGATCATGACCTAAGCTGAAACCACGAGTGAGACACTTAACCAAATGAGCCATCTGGGCGCCCTGTTTATATTCTTTTCTAATCTTATTAAATATGTGTCTGGAAAATGTTCAAGTATGTGAGTTCTAACTTCATTTAGTTAAAAATGTGTCCAAAGAATACTGTTCTAACTATCTCCTAAACAGCGTTATGTTGGTCACAAAGTTAACAAGTCCTTTCATACCCATTACTTTATTAGCTTATCACCACAACTGGCAGGAAAGGAGGGGTTGACATATCAGCATTTTACACAGATGATGCATAATGGGTCAGCCATCCCCGGGTGGTTAGGATTTTAACTCTAATCTTCTGACTTTTCGTCTGGAGCTCCTACTTACAAGCTCCTTTACCTGCACGGTGGAGTCATACTACTTAACTTCAACTAGAAAAACTATTCCAGTTTCAACTTCTAGTTTATCCTATAGAAAGTTTTCCCTTTTGTGTACTGATTCATATTATGAGCAAGTAGCCCAATATGGACGCTGAGTAAGTTGGACATAATTATAGATGAAAGTTGCCAACCAAAACTGTCTCAGTCTATTTGGTTTGCTGTTCGGAATTAAGATTGATAAAAATTACTCCTCATCATTCCTTCCAATACTTTCGTAAATCAAATATCTAAAAGAAAGAGTCAAAAGTTAAGGAATATCATATACAAAGATCTTAGTAGAAACTAATAATGCACTCCCATGCCTTTTAACAGGTTCCAAAACTAGAAGTCACCTGGATAGGTTTCACATTACTTTTTGCCTAGCAAAAAGACAAACTAAATAAGACTAGAATGAAATCCTTAGAATATCTACAAGACAATGCTAAAACTGAAACTAAAAAATAAAACAAGGACTAAGACAGTTCTCAATTTTGAAGCCCCTCAAAAGAAAAATCAATTTAAGCCATCTTTTATGAAGTTTTCATAATATGGAGTAGAAATAGCAGAGCTATGGAAAAGGACAGAATAATTCTCAAGAAGATATTCTCAAAATTTTGCAAAAACAGAATATGTCAAACAAATAGCCTCTTTTTATATGGGTCAAATATAAATGCCACATAGGCTACTTAAGAGACTTTTATTCTATGGTAGACATAAATAATATTATAAATATACATAACTCCAGGCCAAATTAAACAAGGATTTCAAATTTCAAAGTAGCCGATACCATGAAATAGCAGTAATAACTTACCTGTAAAGCCTACATCACATTTTCTCATTCCATATATATATGCTTACCAGCATCTCTGCTAAACTATGTGAACTAAAGGTTTACCTTAGATTTTAAAATATAATATGCATGTGGTAGACACTATAGTGAACCCCCCCCACCCCCCCATGCCCCTTCAGGGGAACTTGCTACTCAGCAGCAGGGAGTACAGTTAGCAAAGAGCCTCCAGCTGTTCCCCACTTCAGAGTCTGCCTCAGAGGCCGAGAGCTGTCTCACTCAGGGTGGTGCCTTTCTCAGGTGGACTGGCTTAGTGGAGCCACTTCAGACTAACGCAGAACAACTCTGATGGGCAATGTCTGCCGCAGGGCTCATCTTCAGGTTGGTGGAGGTTTAGTCAGGCCTGCATTAAGCTCAGCTTCTCCCTCTGACCAATCCTGTTGTCCTCCCTCTTTTCTTAAGTGTTGGTCTCTGACAAACATCTTGCACACCAAATCTTATCTCAGCACCTGTTTCTGAAAACTCCTATCTGTGACAATGTACTTTGGTAAATATTTTTTCTGAAAGTTAAAAAAAAAATTTCATTATGTTAAGAGACAAGATGTATCCAGAATACATAAAGAACTCTGGCAACTCAACAATAAAGGCAAATAACCCAAGTTTACAAATGGACAAAGGTATGAATGCGCATTTCTTCAAAGAAGATATACAAATGACCAAAAAGCACCAAAAAAAGACATGCTCAACATCCTTAGTCATTAAAAAAATTAAAATCAAAACCATAGCAAGATACCACTTCACACCCTAAGGCATGGTTATAATAAACAAGAAAGATAACAATAAGTATTGGTAAGAATGTAGAGAAACTGAAATCTTCATACTTTGTTAGTAGGAATGTAAACTGGTACACTCTCATTTTAGAAAAGTTTGGCAGTTCCTTGAAATGTTAAACATAGATTTACCATATGACCCAGCAATTCCACTTCTAGGTATATACACAAGAAAAATGGAAACACATGTCCACACCAAAATTTAAACACAAATGTTCATAAAAGCATTATTCATAATTGCCAGAAAGTAAATGCTTATCAAGTGATGACTGGACAAATTTGGTATATTCATACACCAGAATATTATTCATTAATAAAAAATGGAAGTACTGATACAAGCTACAACATGAGAAATCTTGAAAACATTATGTTAATGAAAGAAACCAGTTATAAAAGACCTCATATTATAGAATTCTATTTACAAGAAATGACAAGAATAAGCAAATCCACAGGGAGAGAGAAAGTAAATTAATGGGTTTTGAGTGTTGGAGGGGGGGAGTAAAGAGTGATTGCTAATGGGAAGGTCTCTTTTACTTTTTAAGTTTATTTTATTTTGAGAGAGAGCATGTACACACATGCATGGGGGGGAGAGAGAGGGAGAGAGGAAGGGAGGGAGGGAAGGAGAGAAAGAGAGAGAGAGAGGAAGAGAGAGAGAGAGAGAGAGAGAGAGAGAATCCCAAGTAGGCTCCTCTTGCCAGCACAGAGCCCCCGACACAGGGCTCGAACTCACAAACCCCGAGATTATGACCTGAGCCAAAATCAAGAGTCAGATGCTTAACCGACTAAGCCACCCAAGGGCTCTACAAGCTTTCTTTTTGAGGCGATGATTCCAATAGTGCAAAAGAGATACACTGAAGTAGTGTACCTCACTGTGTATTAAATGGTTCTCTCTTTCCATCTCTTCTTCTCTACAGCTAAATGCTAAATGTCAAGGCATAGGTAGAAAGGGAGGAAGCAGGCTTGCCCCTTTCACTCACTCTTCTCTATTCCTTCTACGAAACAGGAGTGGTAAGTGGACTTTAGGCAAACTCATTTAAAGAACTTCCCTCTTCAGAAGTCCCTACCATCCCTTCCACCAGAAACAGGCTAGGAACCATCCGGGCCTGCTCTGTCTAGACATTAGGGGCAAACATAGTACTTCCTAGGTATAAAAGGTAAACATCATATATAAATGTTTTGTAAATCATAGTGTTCTAGCCTAGCTTTTTCTAATTCTATGCATTGGGAGTTCTCTGTCAATGGTAATTTGCCTCTCTGGTCTGTCACTATTCCTTACATACCTTTTCCAATGATTCACTGATTCGCTTTGGTTATGATTTAGTTAATTCCTTGGCCACATACTACTTACTAACACCCCAATGTTATCCAGTTTCTAACAAGGAATGAAATTTAAGAATAACTGCTTTATTATTGCTGCTGTTGTTATCACAACTGATCCCACATATTCTTCTATTAACTTACTTCAGAGTTAACAGAAGTTAATAGAAGTTTTCTATACAAACAAAAATAAAGAAAAACTTAAGCAGAGGCTCAAGCAATTTACTCTTCATGGCTGTAAACTATGCTAATAACACTAGCACTAAAGTTTAATGGTAAACTTAAGCTTTCTGGAGACCACAACTGTCTTCAAATAAGGCATGTAAGTACCACTCATATTCATATTCATATTCATATTCGGACAGTGCACTCCTTGTTGTTTATTTAAGGGGAGAATCTCTGTGAAGACTGACTTTACCTAAACGTGTTAACAAGTGGGAATATTATCATTTAAGTGCCTTCAGAATGGATTTCTTTTTCACTTCTGGAATTTCCCAATTTTTTATAAAGTGATAGTACCTTCTAGAATTTCACGTTTGTACCATATTTCAACAATGCCCAATCCTGGAACCAACAGGCAATGAATTCACAAAGATTTGGAGAGGCTCTATACTGGTGTGATACTACAAAATCTGATCTTAAAAAAAGAGAATTAGGAATTTGAAATATCAAGTCATCATTTTAAACTACCATATTAGTTACAGTGGTTATTTACTTCATTCAGAAAACAATACACGCAATTCATACCTTGCCTAAATTAACAAAGGATTTGAGACAACAAATTCTCTTATTCCAAAAGGAAAGGCTTTAAGCCCTCTTGGCATCCACAAAACATTTTTCCCCAACAAAAGACAACCCTTACTTAGCCCTGAAGTTGTCAGTACAA
Organism: Paguma larvata; assembly: GCA_030068075.1. Classification (NCBI taxonomy): domain Eukaryota; kingdom Metazoa; phylum Chordata; class Mammalia; order Carnivora; family Viverridae; genus Paguma; species Paguma larvata. The sequence goes on along the minus strand of CM057826.1, from coordinate 79,221,250 downwards.
GGGCACTTCGTGAAATGTTAAGTCATTTATGTATTAGACTTATGCTTAAACACAGTATGCCAGATGGCTCTCATTACCATTTTCTTATACAAAAATTGGTAGAATCCCTTCCTATGATGATGAGAGTCAAGAATTTTACAACTAGACTTCATTTCCAACACTATAGCTCTGTCCCCTGAGCGACCCTCCTGTTAGGAATAACTAAACTTGGAAAGTACATTACAAAACCGAGAATATCTACAAACACTGTTCACTAAATTAACATAAAGGAAGAAATAATGACAATTTCAATAACTACAGAAAAGTGACAAAATTCAATACTCATATTAGGAAGAGAAGTCTTAGTAAACCGGGAAAAAAGGAACACCTTTAACATAATAAAGAGGTTCAACAAAACAAAAATACAGTAAAATTGTTCTTCATGGTAATATATTAAAAACATTCTCTTTAAAATTAGGTACCAGAAAAGAATCCCCATCATTACCAGTTTACTATTTCCACTTCTAATCAAAGTTTTCTGGAGGCTCTGCTAGTATAGTAAGCTATGGGCAAATAAAAAACATACAAGGATTCGAGGCACGTGGGTGGCTCAGTTGGTTGAGCATCCGACTTCCGCTCAGGTCATGCTCTCAGTTCATGAGTTTGAGCCCTGCATCTGGCTCTGTGCTGACAGCTCAGAGCCTGGCGCCTGCTTCAGATTCTGTGTTTCTCTCTCTCTCTCTGCCCCTCCCCAACTCATGCTCTGTTTCTCTCTCTCTCCCAAAAATAAACACTAAAAAATTTTTTTAAATATATATACATGTAAAGATTGAAAAGAGAAAGTTACTACTTGCAGATAGTATGACTATCTAAAACAACAACAAAACAAAATAAGAAGAGTCAAGAAACAAGATTTTCTAGAACCAGAAAACAAGATGGGGCACCTCCGTGGCTCAGTCAGTTAAGCATCTGAATCCTGATTTCAGCTCAGATCATGATCCCAAGGTTGTGAGATTGAGCCCCACCACGGGTTCATCACTGGGTGTGGAGCCTGTTTAAGATTCTATCTCACTCATATGTGGAATTTAAGAAACAAAATAGATGAACATAGGGGAAGGGAAGGAAAAATAAGATAAAAAGAGCGAGGCAAATACAAGAGACTCTTAAGTACAGAGAACAAACTGGGGGTTGCTGGAGGGGAGGTGGATGGGGGGGATAGGGTAAGTGGGTGATGGACATTAAGAAGGGCACTTGTTGGGATGATCACTGGGAGTTATATGTAAGTGATGGATCAGGATCACTACTCCTAAAACCAATACTACTCTGTATGTTGACTAACTTGAATTTAAATAATTACAAAAAAAAATCTCTCTCTTCCTTTGCCTCTCCCCTGCTCTGATGGAGGATAAAAAGAGAATTTAGCAGGGTGGCTAAAGTGATTTATATATAAAAATAAAGTGTATCAATACCAGAACAACCAGATATAAAGCATAGTTTTTTTAAAAAAGATATCATTTATAATTCCAAAAATTAAAACCTACATAGTAAGACTAAATCTAACAAAAGGTATGTTAAACTTATAAGCACGAAATGAGAAAATGTTATTGAAAAACATTAATAAAGACTGAAAAATATAGAGATATACCATATTCATGGAAAGAAAAACCCAATCCAGTAAAGATATCAATTTTCCTCTGATAAATGGATTTAATAAAATTCCTCTCAAACTCAACAGAACTTAAAAAAAACTAATTCAAAAAGGTCTATAAGAAAAAAAGAATGGCTAAGAATAACTAAGACACTCCTAAAGAAGAATATGTTAGGAAGATTTACCTTAGTAGGTATCACCATAACTAACCCAGTAAGTTGGAATAAACAAATTGAGCAACAGAACTACAAAACAGATCCACAAAACAGATTCGTGTGAAACAGATGATACTAACACATCACTGAGAAAAGAATGGACTTTTCAATAACTGGGACAACTGGTTAACCAACGTAGTAAAAAAGAAACAAAGCAAGAAAAAATAAAAATTAGATATCTACCTCATTCCATATATAGAGATCAATTTTGAATGGATTACAGCATAAATGTGAAAAGCAAAACTTTAAACTGACTACAGTTGACTGACTTCTGTTTTGATTTGGGGGCAGAGAATAAAAATGTCATGAAATATCGTTTTACACTCACTACACTAGAAAAAATTAAGAAGTCCGACAATGTCAAAAGTAAAAAAGAATGGAGCCTAAGGGAGATTCTTATTCACATTGCTGATCAAAATATAAATTAATATATATTTAACACCTGGCTAGCTCAGTCAAAAGAACAGGCAACTCTTGACCTCGGGTTGTGAGTTTGAGCACCACATTGGATGTAGAGATTATTTAAACAAACATAAAAAAAATTAATAAATAAATAAAAATATATTTTTAACATATACATATATATATGTATATACATGTGTGTGTGTGTATAAAAACTTTAGAAAAATTGGCATGAGATTTCCAAAGTAAACATTGTTATAATTTTCGACCCAACAAACAATCTCCTGTCATGGTTCACTACTTGGTCTTGCACATGAATATCATGAAACAGGTATGTAAATGGTCACAAAATATTCATGTCATCAAAAAAGCCAAGTTTATTCATTATCTATAACTCTGTTACAAATTACCTCAAAATGAAGTTGCCAAAAACAGTAAAGACTTAAAATTTCTCATGGTATCTATGGATTACAAATTTAAGAGCCACCCAGCTGGTAGGTTCTGACTCAGGCTCATGAGGTTTCAGTGAAGATACATTGGCCAGATCTGGCTGGAGCTAGAAATGGCTCACCTAGATAAATTATTGACATTGGTTGTTAGAAGCTTCAATATCTCCCACATGGGCATCTTCACAGGTTTCCTTGAGGAAACACAGCTTTTGAGAGAGAGCCAGGAGAGCAAGGGAAAAGCTCCCGAAGTCTCATCATCACTTCCCTGATACTCAACTGGCACAGAGGACAACCCTATTCAATCCAGGAAGGGTCTACACAAAGGCATGGATATCAAGAAGAAAAAAATCATTGGGGACCATCTTAAAATCTGGCAACCAAAACTGGAAAGCGTTGCTCTTCAATTATAGGAGGACAAATCTAGTGAAAGTGGATAAACCACAACCACACTCAAAAATATGGATAAATTTTCCAGATTTTTAAATAATATTGATATAACAACAAAATCTCAGGAAACTACAATAAATACCATTTATACAGAGCTCATAACCAAACTAAACTAAAACAATTTAGTGGTATCACAATTTAGGTAATAAAACTGTAGGAAAAATCAAGAGAAAAAAAACACAATTCAGAACAGGGATTACATCTGGGAAGGTGGGAGGGGCATGAGATTCAGAGAGAGAGACACATAGGTCAATTCTAGTTACTGATAGTGCTTTGAGTCTTGGATGGAATGGTGAATTTACAGCTGTCCATTATATCATTATGGTTTATAACTTGCATAAGCATCACAGGGTGGCCACTTTTAAATCAGTACACAATACACACATAATCACACAGGTCCTGGCTGCATATAACTTTTTTACTTATCAGCAATGTATTTTTAAATAAACGATAAAGAAAAGCATTTAAAAGAAGAAGAATATTATAACTAATTTTAGTAGCACTGCCTTTTGTAATTTGTTCTTTGGGGCATTTTTCTCTAAACACACTGTTGCGAGTCCAGTATCATCTATTTAATCAGAAATTTGGGTGTCCTGCTGGCGAATAAACCCTAGGAGAAGCAGTTATAAGGCACAAGAATACACAGGTATTGAGTAAACTTCAGAGCAGCTGTATATCAAAGAAATATGATATCACTAAAATCCAATTGATTCATTGCCTGTTTTAAAATGGAATATTTTGAATAAAAATGGATTTCCTCAGAAGCTTTGGTACCAGCTATTTAAAAGATAAACTGTAAATATTTTTTAAAACATCTATTAAAAATAACAGCCAGGAACTTTATAATAAAATATCTAAAACTATAACTGCACATTTCTGAAAATATCAACTGTCCTTTATGTTTTTCTTCATTGCTCGGTATACTGCCTCTAATAAGTATAACAAGTAAAATCTGCCTTTGAGGACATACAAGCAATTAAAATTTTTTAATGCTGGCATAAGAGGCAGTTATAAGCAACTGGAAAAAGAAAGATGAGGACTAAGAATTGAATTCAGGATAATCTGTCCCATTGACTACTAAGGGATGGGCTCTACTCACAAAAGACTATTTCCCACAGAGGATCATCTGCCACTCTTTCAACATGACACAAAAATGGGCTTTAATTCTGAGGGAAAACAATAATAACTTTCCTTGTTTTCCAAAATAAGGTGAAAAAGGAAAATGCTGTAACAGCAGCCACTGGAGGGAGGACTTGATGTTAGAATGAGAATAAAACAAGCATAAAATATTTTATCTGGTGCTTTGTCTGAACATAACATTTTGTTAAACTCATTTCTATTTGTTTAAATGACAAATGCTGAAAACACTGCTTTTTCTGCTTGAGAGTTAAACTTCCTTTCACTGAAAAACAGATGTTGATTCCACCATCTTTTATTGGTACACAAATTAGCAGTAGGAAAATTAGAAAGCTGCCTAGACTAGCAAAGAATTAGCACCAATGCTTAGTCGAACTATATTCTTAGAGGCCTATACTTGATTATAAATAAGCTTATATTCTGTTCATTTGAAATATTATCCACTAATTTTCCTCTAAGACTTCAGGTATTACTTAGTCCCTACCTGAAATCTGACTTGTGGCATTGCTCTTCATGTAACTGAACGGTTTGGATTAGTTTCTAATGAAAATATTTATATATTTTAATATTTGCTGATGTAAACTTGGTTTTACACACACACACACACAGAGTCACATTCACACTTCAAACCTCCGGTGATGGCCATAATAGAAACGTTATTTAAAGCAAGTTTTAAAAAATATTCCAAACATAAATCACAGAATTGGGAGGGCATAGATGCTAGCTCTTTCACAATTCCAGTTTCTATTTTAATAGTGGTTATATTCTATACAACAGACACCAGGCTTATATAAGGCCCTGAAACCATTCTAAAGGAATGTTATCTTCTAAACATAACAACATCCCTTCCCTTTTCAAATGATTCCTTACACAATCAATATTTTGGAGATGACCTCTTAAACTTAAGAATCCTAGTGGGATTTAATCATTGAGACAACAAAGTGCTAGTTCTGAATAAAAATCATTCCAAAAAAAAGCAAGAAATGAAGTGCAGATGAAACTCTAAAATAAATTCATTGGAGTGGGATAGAAATTCATCTGACAAAATATTCAACTGAAGAGGGAGGATCTAAACTACGAAAATATATTTTAAAGAAATGATAACAACAGATATGGAAATAATATAATCCATTATAAATAATATTACTCAAAATAATAATAATTCAATATAATTCAATATTTCACTTGTTCCAAAAGAAAAATTAACAAAGTTATCAATTAAAATTATAAACCACACTATAACAAAGATATGTTTCTAAAATACTATAATTTTGTTTATATTTTAAAGGTACAGGGAAACTATTTTAGGACTTTTGTAAAAAGCAAAAAAAATTAATTTTATGGAGTAAATAATTGGGCCCTTAATTTATATATTTTAATTTTTAGATCGACCTAATATTGACATGCCTTTAAAACTGTACAGGAAATATATGGAAAAACTATGTGGAAACGTATATGGAAAAATGCCTGAAGTATTCACTTACCAACAATAAACCAAAAACTAAAGTTTTGTTATAGAACATAAAGCATAGAGAAAACAACCCCACCCAAATGTGTTGCAGAAATTCAAAACAAGTCTTAAGCAGCACTAAGACATCTTAATAAATAAAGTAACCAATAGCTCTGAAATTCTTTAGGTGAATATGTGTTGAAAGGTTGAAGTTAACTACAAGAGACATAAATGACTACTGCTTTAAGAATTGTACTATAGTTGCTATCAGGCCAAAAATTAGAGAAAACAAAAGGTGATTGGGCTATGAGAGAAATATATTTTAAAGAATGTATTTAAGAAAAAAAACTTTTCTTATTTTTAGACTAATCTTTACTTTTCTCATTTTTAGAAATGAGTTACCTATTTTTTGCTAAGATTTTGATTTTTTCCATCTTTCATAATAAATTCACTGCCTAATTAAATAATAAAGTAGACATTCTAAGACATGAAATAGTTCTACTGTGAAACATTTCTCAATCACTAATTACTAATCCTGAAATACTTTCCTCAAATACTGTACTTCTGTAAGTACCTCATGAAATTTAGCTCTTTGTATTTTCTATTATAGTCATCTATGTACAACTTGTATCACCTCTCATAGGAAAAAGACTATGTCTTTCTCATCTTGCCATTTCTTACATATTATGGACCCATAACTGTTGTCTTAAAAAGAGCTTGTTAATAAAATAATCAAAGCCTATAAAAGCAAATAACATCCCCTCAAAATGGAGACAGTATGGGGCGCCAGGGTGGCTCAGTAGGTTAAGCATCTGACTTTGGCTCAGGTCATGATCTCAGGACTTCTGAGTTCAAGCCCCACGTGGGGGCTCTGGGCTGATAGCTCAGACACTAGAGCCTGCTTGGTATTCTGCGTCTCCCCCTCTCTCTTCCCCTCCCCTGCATGCTGTGCACTCTCTCTCTCTCTCAAAAATAAACAACAACAACAAAAAAATGGAAAATGATAATGCAAAAATGAGTCCATTTTTGAAACTACTTATGTAATTTAGTAAACAACTAATGTTACATTATACTCTTAAAATGAGGCCTATTAGCTACTTTAATTACTTAAATAACAAAAATTGATGCTATTAGAGGATATGGTAGGATTTAGATGATGTTTATCGTCTTATTCAGAAAGAAGCTATACATTGTAGGGACAATAGCCATATAGAAACGTAAGGTCTACATAATATTTATAATCAGAGTCTCATTCAGAAGGAAGCAATACACTCTAAAAGTAATAGCTATAAGGAACCACAGTATCACTTCATTATTGGGTTGAGGAATAAGCAGAACTTTCTATTTTTTCCTACGTAAGACTAATTTTAGGATTTCAGAATCTTCTGAAAGGCATGATAGACCAGTAAACTTTAGGGATGCATAAACAGAGCTGCATGGAGAATGTAAAGGATATATTATCTTTTAACAGTTTTATGGCTCAATCAAAGTACAAGACTGATCAAATGAGAAACTTCTCAATGAAGAGGGCAAATAGTAGAAAAGACATCCCTCTCAAATATCACTGCAACCTTTCCTGTTAGGTCAATATGAAAATAATCTTAGCTGTTTTACATATACATAATATGTGACAGGTGTTGAAAAACTAGCTCATAAATGTGAAAGTGAAGAACCACAAGATTTAAAACCACATGAAACCATATATAAACATTTCAGTACAACAAATTCTGGCTTTTCAACTCCGATCTCTTCATTCCAGTCACTTGATTTCACAAAGCCAGGTAAATGGAAAAAGAGTGGAAAAATCACAGACTAAAAATAGTGAAGAATTGTGGATGGTGTTCCTTCCATACCCTAAGCATCTCTACCTAAAATTCATAAGCATCCTAACTGCATTTAGGATGTAAAACCCACTGGTTCATCTCAACAATCTAAGATGTTTTAGGCATTGTATGTAGGGCAGACAGAATATCAATGTTTTCCAAAGTTCACTATATAATAAATTACTGAACAAAACCAATTAAAAAATATGTATCATAGAAGCTATTCACATCTAAATTCTCTATTTTAATTTTAATGAGGTACAGCAAAATATAAATACCACACAGGTGATCGCTTTTTAAATTATATTTGGTGTCAAAAGAAGGGACATACTCAACTCAAAGTTCTCTAAGTCAGAGAAGTGTCCTCCCTGAGACAAGACAAACTATTAGACTACAGAAGAGTATGATTGCAAAAGCACTCATTAATGACTGCAGAATCAAAAATGTTGAAAAACTGGACTCTTCCTGAGATCAGGTACAAGGCAGGAATGCCCATTTTCACCATTAACTGTACTAAGAGAAATACATGTGGACAGGGTATATAAAATGCAACATTTGATTGGCTTTGCCCATTAATTTATGAATAACCAAGTTTACCATTGAGTGAACTGAGAAATTTAAATGTAGATAAGGTAAATAAAATGCGGCATTTGGCTGGCTGTTCACAAGTTTATTATAAAGTGAGCTTTGGACACACTGATAATCTGCCTACACATAATGCGTAAGTCAGTATATACTGCTATGGGGGAAAAAAAGGCAAAGCGACTGGAAGGAAGAAGTAAAACAATCTAATTGCATTTTATGTAACTGATTACATGGAAAATCCCAGAGAAACTATAAAGCAACTACTACTGTTCACAAATAAATTTAACAAGGCCAAAGAATATAAAGCAAATGTATAAAATTCTAATGTATTCATATAAATATAGATATACGCATATCAAGAACAATCAGAAAATATTGAAAAAAATCATTTCAGTAGTGCCAAAAACATAAAATTCCTAAAAACAAATCTAAAAGATCTCCAAGAATGCTACATTAAAAACTACTTTGTTGGGGAGAAAAACAAAACAAAACAGGGGTGCCTGGGTGGCTCGGTCGGTTAAGCATCCAACTCTTGATTTGGGCTCAGGTCATGATCTCACCATAGTGAGATCCAGGCCCACATTAGCCTCAGCGCTGTGCATGGAGCCTGCTTAAGATATTCTCTCCTCTTCCTCTGCCCACACATGTGTGCTCTCTCACTCTCTCCAAAATATAAAATAAACTAAAAATCACTTTGTTAAAAGAAATTAAAGATCTGAATATCCAAAAAGAAATACCACATTTAAGAATTAGAAAACTCACTATTTTTAAGGTAACATCCCTCCCCGAATAGATTTATAAATTCAACACAATCCCATTCAGATCAGAGGAGGCTATTTTCTATATATTGGCAAGTTAATTCTAAAATTCATATAGAAATATACGAGACCTAGAATAAACAAAGCAATTTCATAGCAGAACAAAGTGGAAGATGTACTCTACCTAATTTTAAAAATTACCACAAAGCTATAATAATCAGAACAGTTCTGTATTGATTAAAAAAAAAAAAAAGAGGGGCACCTGGGTGGCTCAGTCAGTTAAGCGTCTGACTTCGGCTCAGGTCATGATCTCAGAGGTAGTGGGTTCCAGTCCCGCATTGGGCTCTGTGCTGACAGCTCAGAGTCTGGAGCCTGCTTCGGATTCTGTGTCTCCCTCTCTCTCTCTTTGCCCCACCCCTGCTCGCACTTTGTCTCCCTCTCAAAAACAAACATTACAAAATATTTAAGAAAAAAAGATACGTACATCGCAGAAACAAATTAAGGACTTCAAGCTATATTACAAAGCTACAGGCTTCAAGACAGTATGGGACTGGCACAAAAACAGACACACAGATCCAGAAATGAACCCACAACTATACCGTCGACTAATCTTCAACAAAGCAGAAAAGAATATCCAAAGGAAAAAGACAGTCTCTTCAACACATGGTGCTGGGAAAACCAGACAGCAACATGCAGATGAATGAAACTGGACCACTTTCTTATACCATACACTAAAATAAATTTAAAATGGATGAAACACCTAAATGTGAGATAGGAAACTCAAAAAAATCCTGGAGGAGAACACAGGCAACAACCTCTTTTACATTGGCCCAGACCAACTTCTTACTAAACACTTTCCAAGAGGCAAGAAAAAAAAAAAGCAAAAATGAACTATTGGTACTTCATCAAGATAAAAAGCTTTTGCACAGCAAAAGAAACAATCAAGAAAACTAAAAGGCAGCCTACAGAATGGGAGAAGGTATTTTCAAATGACGTATCTGATAAAGGGTTAGTATCCAAAATCTATAGAGAACTTCTCAAACTCAACATTCAAAAAACAAATAATCCAGTGAAGAAATGGGCAAAAGACATGAATAGAGATTTCTCCAAAGACATCCAGATGGCTGACAGACACAAGAAAAGATGATCACTGTCACTCATCATCAGGGAAATACAAATCAAAACCATGATGAGATACCACCTCGTACTGTCAGAATGGCGAAAATTAACAATACAAGAAATAGCAGGTGTTGGTGAGGATGGAGAGAAAGAAGCACCCTCTTGCACTGTTGGGCGGAATGCAAACTGGTAAAGCCATTCTGGAAAGCAATACATATGTTCCTCAAGAAGTTAAATACAGAACTACCCTACAACCCTGCAACTGCATTATTATTATCCAAAGGATAAAAAAATACAGATTCGAAGGGGTACATGTACCCCGATATCCACAGCGGCATTATCAACAACAGCCAATTTATGGAAAAATCCCAAATGTCCAGTGACTGATGAGTGGATTAACATATGATATACATATATATATGGTATATACATACGGTGTACACACACACACACACACACACACACACACACACACATACACACAATGGGAATTACCCAGCCATCAAAAGAAATGAAATTAAGTTCATTTGCTTAACTTAACATCCACAACATGGATGCAGTTAGAATGTATTAGGCTAAGTGAAATAAGCTGGTCAGAAAATGACAAATATATAATTTCACTCATCGTGGAGTTTATGCAACAAAACAGATGAACATATTAGAAGATGGGAAAAAATAAGAGAGAGAAAGAGACCTTAAGAGACTCTTTACCACAAAGAACAAACTGAGGGTTGATGGAGAGGCAGGAGGGGCTAAATGGGTGATGGGTATTAAGGAGGGCGCTTGTCCTGTTGACCACTGGGTATTATATGTAACTGATGAATCAATAAATTCTCCTCCTGAAAACAATATTACACTACATGTTAGCTAACTAGAATTTAAATAAAAACTTGAAAAAAAAAAGACTTGTATTCAAATTATAGAAAGAACTCTTACAACACAATAATAATGACCACCCAATTAAAATGTAGGCAAAAAAAGAGAAGTCTAGAAAAAGATGGCTACACAGGTGAATTCTACCACATATTTAATACCTCTTCTTCTCAAACTAGTCTAAACAATAGAAAAGGATGGAAACTTCAAATTAATTCCATAATGCCAGTATTTCCATGATACTAAAACTAGATGAAGATACTACAAAAAAAGAACCACAGGCCAATAACTCTGATGAACAAAGGTGTAAAAATCCTCAACAAAATGTTACCCAACCAAATCAAGTGATATTTTAAAAAAAACAATTCACCATGATCACGTGGTTCAATATTCACAAAGCAGTCAACATGATTCATCATATCAAAAGAGAAAGGATAAAACCTTACGTTCATTTCAACGGATGCAGAAAAAGCATTTGACAAAATACCATATCCATTCATGATAAAAACCCTCAACAAAGTAGATTTAGAGAAAACATACCTCAATATAATGAAGGCTACATATGAAAAACCCACAGCAAACATAATACTCAAAGGGAAAAAACTGAGCGCTTTTCCTTTAAGGTCAGGAACAAGACAAGGATGTCCACTCTTACCATTGTTATTCAACACAGTACTGGAAGTCAAGCCACAGTAATTACACAGCAAAAAGGCATCCAAATTGGTAAGAAAGAAGGAAGCTTCCACTATCTGTAGATGACATGATACTATATATAGAAAACCCTAAAAATTTCACCAAAAAACTTCAGTAAAGTCACAAGATACAAAATCAATGTACAGAATTCTGTTGCTTTTCTGTACACTAATAATGATGCAGTGGAAAGAGAAATTAAGAATTCCAATTATAATTGCACCAAAAAGAATAAAATACCTGATAAACTTAACCACCAGGTGAAAAACCTGTACTCTGAAAACTATAAAACACTGATGAAAGAAACTGAAGACAACACAAAAATATGGAAAGATATTCCCAGCTCATGGACTGGAAGAATAAATATTTTTAAAATGTCCATACTACCCAATGTAATGTATCGATTTAATGCAATCCTGAAAAAAAAAACCAACAGCATTTTTCACAGAACTAGGACAAACAATTCCAAAATGTGTATGAAACCACAAAAGACCCAGAATAGCCAAAGCAATTTTTAAAAAGAAGAACAAAATGAGAGGTATAATCCCAAATTCCAAGTTATATTATAAAACTGTACTAATCAAAACAGTATGGTATTGGCACAGAATTAGACACAAAGATCAATAGGACAGAATAGAAAGCCCAGATATAAACCCACAACTATATGGTCAAATTAGACAAAGGAGGCAAGAGCATGCAATGGGAAAAACACAGTCTCTTCAACAAATGGTGTTGGGAAAACTGCACAGCTACATGCAAAAGACGGCAACTGGACCATTTTTTTACATCACACACAGAAATAAACTCAAAATGGATTAACAACATAAATGTGAGACCTGAAACCATAAAAATCCTAGAAGAGAGCACAGGTAGGAATTTCTCTGAAATCAGTTATAGCAACATCTTTCTAGATATGTTTCCTGAGGCAAGGGAAGCAAAAGCAAAACTTAACTATTGGGAATACATCAAAATAAAAAGGTTCCACACAACAAAGGAAACAATCAATAAAATGAAAAGATAAGCTACTGAATGGTAGAAGATATTTGCAAATAACATATCCTATAAAGGGTTAGAATCCGAAGTATATATAAAGAATTTTTACAATTAAATATCCCAAAACCAAACTATGCAATTTAAAAACAGGAAGGAGACATGAACAGAAAGTTCTCCAAAGACATCCCCACGGCCAAGAGATACATGAAAAGGTGCTCAACATCACTCATCAACAAGGAAATACAAATCAAAACTATAACTTGTAAGAATGGCTAAAATCAAAAACATAAAAACAAGTGTTGGCAAGGATGTGGAGAGAAATGAACCCTAATTCACTGTTGGTGGGAATGCAAACTGGTGCAGCCACTGTGGAAAACAGTGTGGAGGTTCCCCAAAAAATTAAAAATAGAACTACCCTATAATCTAGTAATGCACTACTGGATATTTACCAAAAAAAGAAAAAAGACACAGAGAGAGAGGGAGACAAAACATAAGAGACTCTCAAAGACTAAGAACAAACGGAGGGGTGAGGGGGGTGTGGGAGGGGGGAGAGTGGGTGACGGGCACAGAGGAGGGCACTTGTTGGGATGAGCACTGGGTGTTATACGGAAACCAATTTGACAATAAATTAAAAAAAAAAAAAACAAAGATAATAATTCAAAAGGATATATGCATCCTTATGTTTATGGCAGCATTATTTATAAGAAGTTATGGAGATATAGATATAGATATAGATATAGATATAGATATATAGATATACACACACACAAAAGAGTATTATTCAGCCATAAAAAAGAATGAAATCTTGCCATTTGCAACAACATGCATGGAGCTAGAGAGAATAATGTTAAGTGAAATAAGCTGGTCAGAGAAAGACAAATACCATATTGTTTCACTCATATATATGGAATTTAACAATCAAAAGAAATGAACAAAAGGAAGCTAAAGAGACCAAAAAACATACTCCAAACTATAGAGAACAAACTGATAGTTAGCAGAGGGGAGGTAGGTGGGGGGAGCGATGAAATAAGTGAAGGGGAATTAAGAGTACACCTGCCTTGATGAGCACTGAGTAATGTATGTAATTGTTGAATCATTATATTTTATACCTCAAACCATTATAAAAATTTTTTTAATGTTTACTTTTGACAGAGAGACAGAGTGTGAGCAGGGGAGGGGCAGAGAAAGAGGGAGACACAGAATCTGAAGCAGGCTCCAGGCCCTGAGCTGTCAGCACAGAGCCCGATGCGGGGCTCGAACTCACAAACCGTGAGATCATGACCTGAGCCGAAGTCGGTGCTTAACTGACTGAGCCATCCAGGTGCCCCACTTCAAACCATTATAACACTGTATGTTAACTACACTGGAATTTAAAAATAAGTTAATTAAATTGATTTCCAAAGTAAAGTAGGCAAAAGATTTAAATAGCTACCTGCCCAAAAAACATACAAATGACCACTGAAAAATGACACAAGAAAAACATTTGGAAGTGACAGAAATATTCATTATTTTGTTTGTGATGACAGTTTCATGGATGTGTGCTAAAACACAACAAATCATAAGCTTTAAACATGTAAATTTTATTGTACTTCAATTGTATCTTAATAAGGTTACAAAAGATCAAAGTAAGGAGATTTTTAAATGTTCAAAATGGTAATTGGCATGATTTAGTCTCTTTTTCTAAAATGTTTACATGTTATGGTAGTACTCATTCTATGGAATGAAATGTCTGTAGAAAAACTATGATAAATATATAAGCTACTCCTTAAGGGAGGATTATTTTATTATATTACAGCGAAACCTTATTGTTTATTCCAAGAGAGATCAGTAAATACACACGGATACAAAAATAACTTACATATCACAAGTATTTAGTTTTGAGTGTAATTATAACTGCTATTAAGGAATTCGTAAGACTTTAAACCAAAAACAAACTAGCTCGAAATACTGAAATTTCAAACAGTCATAGACTTTAATAATACATTGTAAATAATTAGATTTCTAATCTTACTATTCCAGACAATTGAGCAATGTTTACACACATGAAGAGGGCAAAAAGAAACTGAAGCTGAGCATCTAATAACTGCCCTACATATAGGGGGCTGCGGAGTAGATATAGACATGTGGTATTTCACAAAGATTAAAAAAGCTCTAAGATCAATGACCTTTATTAAATCAGCAGAACCAGCCTACAGTTTCCTACCATTTTTCTTTCATTTACTTAATAAAAATTTATTAACTGCCCCAAACACATCAGATATGTGTTTGACAGAAGTGATGCAAAAGGCAGGAGAGCATGTGGCTAAAACGACTGATACTAGAGCTGGAACGCATCTGTTTACATTTTAACCCCACCATCTCTTCTATGTATTTCCAAGGGCAAGTTACTTAACCTTCAGCTGTGCAGTAAAAGGTTAATAGCAGGCTTAGGATGTTCAAAGTCTATATATTCTAAAGAAAGGACTGGCCCTTGACTAGCTTCTGGAAAATAACCAATAAGGCCTTGAAATATCATGCCTGATAAAAGTGACTCTGTACACATGAAGCCATGGGCCATGCTATACAGTTTATACTAACCATGTAAGATTTACGATGAGTGCATGCTTTTATCCACCTGAGTCCCACAGCAAGCTGTATCAGTTTCATCTCTGTGGGGGCTGGAAACTGAGTAGTTATCAATTATGGGGGCACTCCCTGCCTAGGTGAATGACACCCTCAGACTCCCCACACATACAGACACAAAACCCTGGACTCCAAGGTAACAGGTGAGCTTTCCTGGTTGGTAAGACTTTGCACTTGATGTCACACATTGGTGTTGGGAGATTAAGTACTTTTCATATAACTACTGAAAGACAACTGGAAGCTAGTGCCTTGTGTCTCCTCTACTTCTGCCCTATGCACCTCTTCGCTTCACTGATTTTAATCTGTATCCTTTCACTGCAATAAAATGAAACCACGAGTATAACTCAGCTTTTCTGAGTTCTGAGAGTTCTTCCAGCAAATCATCAAACCTGAGGGTTCTTAAGGATCCTCAACACTGTAACATTGTTTCCACATCTAAAAAATGTATTTCGTATTATCACTTACTTAAAGAATAGGTGTGGGGATCAAAAGAATTCATGAATGTTAGGTGCTTACAATAATGCCCAGCATATAATGTTTGCTGTTTTTCATGCCGCTATAAAAATAAGTGGTCCTAATAATTGAATGGCTCGGTCTAGTGAGAGAAGACATTAAATAATTAAGTTGCAAGTGCTAAAAAAAGTATGCATGATATATCAGAGAACAAAGAACATCATCATTTCCTTCCTTCCTATCTCCAACACTATTATCTTCATGTAGGTCCCCATCATTTCTCATTTCCAAAGCGAACATGGTATCTACTGGCACCAGCACCAGCACTACCACCACCACTACTGCCTGAGCCAGTATTCCTTTAACCGAACTCCACACTCTTAGAATCCATTCCCACATATTCCCCTGATTTCAGTAGATACAAACAAACAAAAAAAAAAACTATCAAGTTATTTTTAGTGTATTATCATACTTCTTCCTGGTTTAAATCATGCCTCACCCTCTGGGGACCGTGTGGACTCAAGTCTGATTATGCGTCTAGAAGCAATGAAAGGTAATCAGAAGAAGAAGAAGATCAGCAGTCCACTGCAGGCAACTACTTCAGGGAATACTACAGGGTCTTTAGGCCAGGGGGACAGACCTTCTGGAAAAGAGGAGAAGAGCTGTAAAGAAGGTGTAACGGAATTTAGAGACCCAAGGTTCCTAGCTTCATCAGAATCTGCCCAAAGGTACCTGTATAAGGACCCAATCCTTCTTTCAAGGCTGCAAATTCAAATGGTTTTGTAACTCAATCATCCACATGATCTGTTTTTAAGAAACTTTAGGATAGTAACTCTAGGACATAAAGGCTTCTTTTAGGGTACCAAAAGATACAAATTTTGGTCCCTGGAGTACAGTATGGTCCTACTGAAAACTTAAAATGTGAGACTGGCCTTGAAACCAGGCATAGAGCTCTGAGAGGAGTGTTGGAGAAAACTTAAAATACTGTGAAGAACCTGTTTATAGAGGCCTCATGATTCTGGCTAACTCTATCAGCGAGGACTTGCAGGAAAGCAAAGTAAATGTCACTGGAAACTCGACCAAAGAGGATCCTTGTTAAGTAGTGGCAGAAACTTCAGCAACACAGCCCATGGAGTTACACAGAGGAAAAAAAATATGACTAACAAAGTGGCTACTCTTGCTAAGGAGAGTTCCAATCAGAGTGTTGAATGTGCCACCTGGTTCGTTTTGTGGCTTATAGTAAAACTTGCAAAGTGAGAGAGAAAATAATGAAAGAGCTGTTAAACAAAAAAGAAACAAGACTCACTCTACAAATGATACTATCAAGTGAGCAAAAAACCAAGCTACAAAATGAGAGAAAATATTTACAAAAGACATTTCTAATAAAGGTATCTCATCTAAAATAGACAAAGAACTCTTAAAATTCAACAGGAAAACTGGGGCCAAAGACTTGAATAGACACTTCACCAAACAGATGGCACATAACCTTATGAAAATATGCTACACATCATAAGTCATTACAGAATTGCAAATTAAAATAACAATGCGATACCACTACATACCTATTAGAATGAACAAAATCCTAAATGCTGACCACCAAGTACTGGCAAGGATAGAGAGCAACAGGAACTCTCAATCTTTGTTGCTAAGAATGCAAAATGGTATAGCCATGCTGGAAGCTAATTTGGCAGATTCTTACCAAATTAAACATATTCTCACCATACAATCCAGGAATCATACTCCTTGGTATTCACCCAAACGAACAGAAAACTTCTGTCCACACAAACACCTGCACACAGATGGTTTATATCAGCTTTATTCATTACTACCAAACTCAGAAACCACCAAAGGGTCCTTCAGTAGGTGAATGAATAAATCAACTGTGGTACATTTATATAATGAAATATTATTAAGCACTAAAAAAAAAAAAAAGAGCTATCAAACCATGAAAAAATAGCAAGGAACTTCAAATACATATTTAAAGCCAATTTGAAAACGCTACATACTACATGATTCCAACTATAAGACATTTTGGAAAAGGCAAAACTACAGAGACAGTCAAAAGTTTAGTGGTGGGCAGGGGTTAGAAAGAAGGGGGGAATAAATAGGCAGTGAAACTATTTTTTTTTAAGTTTAATTAGTTTTGAGAGAGAGAGAGAGAGAGAGAGAGAGAGAGAGAGAGAAGGAGGGGCAAAGAGAGGAGGAGGGGCAAAGAGAAGGAGACACAGAATTCAAAGCAGGCTCCAGGTTCTGAGCTGTCAGTACAGAGGCCAACTTGGGGCTCAAACCCAAGACCCCCTGAGATCGTGACCTGAGCCAAAGTCAGACAAAACTGATGAGCCACACAGGCACTCCAATGTGAAACTATTTCAGTGCAGTGAAATTATTCTGTATGATACCATGACGGTGGGCACATTGCCTGAACCCACAGAATGCAAAACACCAAGATTGAACCCTAATGTAAACTATGGATTTTGGATGATAATGATACGTCAACATTGGTTAATCAGCTGTAACAATACACCTCTGATGGGAGATGTTGACAGTGGGGGAGACTGTGCAAGTGCAGAGGCAGGAGGTACATGCGACATCTCTTAACTTTCTGCTCAATTTTGCTGTGAACCAAGGACTGTTCTAAAAAATCAAAGCTATTAAAAGAAAATTAGGCAAACACTGCTAAAATTAAGAAATGCTTTTTGAGTAGAGAAAAAAATCCAGGACATTACCAGGAAAATATGGTTCAAGAATGAGGCTGAGGGTATATCTGAAAAGATTTTCATTAAAACCTCAAAAATATTAAAGGTGGTGCCTCAGACTACTAGTCAGTCAACTATAAGGCCCTCTAAAGACATGAGAATGTGCCGAATTGAGCCTCTCAAACAATTAAGCTCTACAAATATTAATGGCCTTATCCTTCAGCCCTGTGACCAGGACCCAAAGTCTAAAAAGATTTATCTCAAAAAAAAAAAAAAATAGTGTGTAAATGTGACTTTTGCACAAAGGAATGTATACCAATAGAATTCAAAACTAATATCCACGAGATTTATAAAATATTTACATATCTTTTTGCTTAATATATAAAAGATTTAATATATCGTAAATAAAGAGAGACTTTTGGACCCCAAAATTCTACTGGCAGGAAGCAGGCTGAGAAAACTACTCACTTTGGAGACATCTGCTGTCTTTCATGAAGAAAGATAGGTAAAACTAAAAGCATAGAAGGAAAGGCTAAGAATCTTGAGGAATAATTCCCAGGCTTGAGACTTCAAGAAAACTTCTGATATTTGCACATCTGGATCTCAGAAGTGCCATGAACCACTGACACCTTTGAATCTTCCCTTTTTCCCATTTTAGAACAAGACTGTCTCCAGCAGTTATCCTATGACTGTCCCCCACTGTACACTGGGTAGTGCAGGCAGTGCAGGCAGGGCAGGCCGACTGAGCAGACGGGTACTCAAAAGAGCTGTGCTTAAGGAAAACACCGAAGGAATCACATCTAACAAACCGGACCAAATTCTTCACTTCGAGATGATGAAGTACCAGCATGAGACATGGGAAGCCTTGGGAATCAGTGGGTATACTCTGCATGAGGGAAGGACTTGAACCACTGGGGCCTGGAGCGCGGACTGTGGCAGCCAACTTCCTCCCTCCTGTTATTCACACCCTCACGTGGTCTCCTTCCACAGAGTATCAGAGTTGACCTGTATGATCAGTTCTAAACAGGAGAAGTGACACCTCCGAAATTATAACATTGTGGCTTCCACCTTGAGTGCTCTCTCACTCCGTCAGAGCTCACTCTAGGGAAGCCATGCTGTGAACAGCCTATGGAGAGGCTCAAGTGGCATGTAAATGAAGCTTCCTGCCAACAGCCGCGTGAGTGATCTTGGAAGTGGATCTTCCAGACCCAGTCAAACTACAGATGACTGCAGCCCAGCTGGCACTATAACTCCACCCTCATGAAAGATCCTAAACCAGAATCACCCACCAGTTGAGCCTAAATTTCGGACCCTAAGAAACTGTGTGAGATAATCAACAGTTTTCATTTGAAGCTGCTAAATTTGGGGATAATTTGTGACATAGCAATAGACAGTGTATATTAAATCCCAAGTGAACACCACTAAAGCTCCCAGATTCATTCATTCTCATCATCAATGAATTGTCTCCTGTTTTTCAGATTCAGTAATAATTGATTTTCTATTTAAGAAGGAACTTCCTTCAGATTTAGCAAAACGAGAATGCTTTCTTTTACTGTCTTTGGATTTTAAAAAAAGTAGTGGAAAATTAGCTTACATAATAATATTTTCAGAATTAACGGTTGATCTGGCTTAAAGTCTTTCTTCATTGAGAAAAGAGAGAGAAACCTTACATTTTTAATTAGAACAGTTAAAAACACAAACACATATGCTTGTTTGGATAAAACTAATTATGCATGTTTCTTACTGAAGAAAATATTCAGAATAAATAAGCTTGTTTTCAATAGTTTGTTTTCAATGATAAAACTGAAATGTCTAGTTTCTTAAAATTACTTGTAGTATTCCTAACGCAGATAAAATTTCCACCATTATAATCACTCACGCTGTTCCAAAATTATAACACACTACCTATAAACAATAATACAGCACAAACCGATTTATCATACTAGTAATCTAGAAAAAACTAGGAAAGATTCTAAAAGAACAATGTACGAATAAAAAATGCTTTGATGCAGGCAGAAAAAGGTCCAAAACGGTCTCCAGTAAATCCAAATTTTGTTGGATCCTAGAACCAAACCTAAAGCCTAAATACCACCTACAGGAGAGACCCGATCACTGCCGTAATGCAGCTGAAGGGAGATCACTGTGGTACAATGGGATTAAAAATCTAATTTACAGTATAATCTAGCACTCTGAGAGGAAGTCTACAACAATTGCCACAACCCAATCACTGTAGATATCAAGAAAATAAAAATGAAAGGGTGCAATATAGTCACCGAAAGGCAAAGACAAACAACTACCCATGTTAAAGTCTGCATAACATAAGAATCAAAAATTCAAATATCTACAGACACTAAAAAGTCAACAGTCAATACAGGCAGTGTGGCCTTAAAAGTCATAAGCTTACAATATACAAATGTGAAGACAGTAACAAACTGGAAAATATACGGTTCATTTCATAAGATTTGTGATTTGCCCCACCGTTGCTATACTGAATGAAGACCCAGTGTGACTGGAACTTTCTTTTTTTCAGGAAAAACTAAAAACCTGGATTTTTACTTAAATTAGCTAAACACTAATTTTACAGCATTAAAAACTGTAAAGGTTCATTTAGCCTGAGGATCTCCAATTTGCAAACTGTATTCAATGCAGTATTATGGAGGGTATAATTATCTAGTATTCTTCCATACATCTCGACAACATCCAGGGCAAAAACAAATGTATCAGTAATAAAAATAAGATTCCAGTGATCCCTTAGAATAATAATAATAATTTCCCAGAATGTGGAAACAGGTCAAAAGTATTTTCTAAAACCAAGCCTAAAATAAATACTCCAACTACATTAGAGGGTGTTAAACTAA
The DNA here is from genome assembly GCA_030068075.1 of Paguma larvata. NCBI lineage: Eukaryota > Metazoa > Chordata > Mammalia > Carnivora > Viverridae > Paguma > Paguma larvata. The sequence goes on along the minus strand of CM057826.1, from coordinate 79,200,053 downwards.
ACACATCAAGATGATTAATTAATTTCCAAACTATTTGAGTTAGTACTAGAATCATTTCCACAATATACATAAAAATGATACCAAGAAGAAAGGGTAGTTCACATCAAGAGGATATGTCACTACCTCACTATCAATTAATCAAACTTTAAAACTTTTTTTAGGGGCACCTGGGTGGTCAGTTAAGCCTCTCTCTCTCTCTCTTTTTTTTTTAAGTTTATTTATTTTTGAGAGTGAGACAGAGCACAAGTGGGGAAGGGGCAGAGAGCGAGAAAGAGGGAGACACGGGAATCCAAAGCAATTATTTTTCATTTTTTTAATGTTTATTTTTGAGAGAGAGCAAGAGAAAGAGTTAAGCCTCTAACTCTTGGTTTTGGATCAGGTCACGATCTCACGGTTCGTGGGTTTGAGTCCCACATGGCTCTACACTGAGAGTTGAGCAGCCTGCTTGGGATTCTGTCTCCCTCTCTCTCTGCCCCTCCCCCATTCTCTATCTCTCAAAATAAATAAATAAACATTAAAAAAAATTTTTTTCAACTAATTTACCTTGAGTTATAATCTTGGTTACAATTCTAGCCTGTTCCATATTGTAAACAAGGCACACAAAACCAAGCCATGCTTTACAGATGAAAAGGGTATCAATCACACTCTTTCCTTGGATATTAACTCTGAATTGTTTTCTGTAAGTAGAGGTAGTGTGTTTAACCACATATTGTATCAGTCTTGCTGTTTCCTCATACCAAAACACAAATAAGGGCAATGTCATTAGCAGGGGATAAGAATATCAGCTACATTCCACAACAGTTAATAGTTACACTGTTGGGTATTAGTTGTGATCATTTCTGAAATAAGCTCTTAAAGGGCCTTATTAAGGGCCCAAATACACAATCTTAGTCTTCTTAGCATCTCTCCACTCTTTGAACTAATCAACCCTAAGTATGTTATCAACATAGATGATGCTTAAAATACATATCCTATCTGCTATATAGAAACGGAAACAGGGGCACCTGGGTGGCTCAGTCAGTTGAGTGTCTGACTTCAACTCAGGTCATGTCTCACAGTTCGTGGGTTCAAGCCCCACGTCAGGCTCTGTGCTGACAGCTCAGATCCTGGAGCCTGCTTCAGATTCTTTGTCTCCCTCTCTCTCTGCCCCTCCCCTCTCAAGCTCTGTCTCTCTCTGGTCTTGAAAATAAATAAACATTAAGAAATTAAAAAAAAAAAGGAATAGAAACATACAATAAATACTTTGCTTCAATTTAGGGATATTTTTCTGTAGGACAAAAATTATTTACATTATCTATATTGCAAAAATGAACTACTGCCCCCAAAAGGAGACACCAATACAATACCAACAAAGCAGCACAGTACTGCTGTCTCTAACTTGTCTTTAACTTAGCTGTGAAACCTTGCGCATGTCAGTCATCTGCCATCGCATCTGTACCAAATTAATCAATTTTAATTTGGCAAAGAGTGATGAGCAAAATTGTGGTACAATTTTTCATTCATTACTTTAAATTAAAGCAAAGTAATTGGCTTAAATGAGCTTTATAACTGAAGCAGCTAAACATAGTACCTCCAGAATATTTTCTAGACAATGACAGTGTACAATACAATCAACAGTTTAAAAGAAAAAGTGTTACCTGAGCTAATGGGCCATTAGCTATTCTGAACAAAAAAATTATTAAACAAATAATCTGAAAAAAACTTTTTTAACAATGCTGAGCATTGTTAAATTACACACTTATTAACTAAGTGACTCAAACCTCATCACTCTACGGATAGAAATAATGTGATACATTGTCTAGAAAAGTTCCTTTATTCCTGTAGGACTGTACACACTGCACACCTTTCAAACCTGGCTATTGAGCAAGATGGACTGATACACATGGCCTGATACACAGTAGGTCTTACTAAACCACCGAAGGCCAAGTGGCTGACTTTAGCACCAATCACACACTGAGACGTACCTGGTGATTTGCTCTCTCTCACCCTATTGTCAATCCCATTCCAATTTGTAGAGCTATATTACTTCTTGTCACCTTGCGGGATCGCATCTCCTAAGCCAGTTTTGCTGCTTACTGTCTATCACTGTCACGGATGTCCTTTGCCACTCTCCACCTACTCACGTCCCATTGCTATACTGCTATTCAATACTTCTTCTCTGTTGCACCATCTTTATCTCTTCTGTTTCCAGGACTTCTCAGCTTCCAGAAAAAAAAGATCTACTTCACAGGCATAGCCAATCAATATACTCCTTTCCTTCTCATTAAAAAGAAAAAAAATCAGAGCAGGTCAGGATGATCCTTGGCTTTTCTGAACTGTTTTCATCGCTATCTGATACTCAGAAGTTCATTCACTGTTACGAAAGATGTTTTAGGGTCTATTTTATTTCTAAGTTTAGACTTACCGCAGATATTTAGTCTATAGATAATAGAAGGTTTTACCATTATAGTATTTTAGGGTTAAAAAATCAATAGAAGACATGAAGGCTGCCTTTTTAATCCTTAAAAGATTGACCAAAAAACAAAAACAAACAAACAAAAACTCCAACAATTTCTAATAAAATCAGATCTTAAAATAAATGAATAGTACTCCAAAGAAGATATACACAGGGCCCTAAAGCATATAAAAAGATGTATAACACCACCAATCATTAGGGAAATGCAAATCAAAACCACAGAAGCTACTACTTCACACCCATTAGGATGAGTATTGTTAAAGAGACAGAGAGAGAAAGAAAGAGAATATGTTTGGCAAGGATGTGGACAAGTACTGGTGAGGATATGGAGAAACAGGAACCTCTCTGCACTGCTAGTGGGAATGTAAAATACTATACGCACTATGGATAACAGGAAGGTAATTCCTAAAAACTTAAACACACAACTGACATTTGATCCGGCAACTCCACTTCTGGGTATATACCGAAAAGACATAAAAGCAGAGGTCCAAATAGATATTTGCACATTCCTGTTCAGAGCAACCTTATTCACAATAGACAAAAAGTGAAAGCAATATAAGCATCCACAGTCAAATGAAGAAAAAAAAATGTAGTACAGACATACAATGGAATATTAGTCGACCTTAAAAAGGAAACAAGATACAATATGAATGAACCTTGAAAATACAATGCTTAGTGCAACAAGGTAATTACAAAAGGACAAATATTGTATGATTCCACTTATATGAGTTACCATAAATAGACACAGGAAATTCAGAGACAGAAAGTAGACGGGTGGTTGCAAGAGGCTGAAGGGAGGAGGGAACAGAAAGTTAATGTTAAGAAGATACTGAATTTCAGTTGTTGAGGATGAAAAGTTCTGGAGATGGATGACAGTGATAATTGCATAACAGTATCAATGTACTTAATACCACTAATATGTACAGTTAAAAACGGTTAAAATGGTAAATTTTGTTATGTACATTTTACCAGAGGGGGAAAAAAATGAATGAAAAGTAAAGTCTACAATAGGGCAGAGAAGTACTTGCTACTTAGTTATCCATCACTACTCTGCAAACTTTATCTGACTCTAAAACAGCACAAGTAATGTATCAACTGAGTAAAGGATGTTTAACTTTGTGAGGGCTGAGGAAGAGCATGGCAACCTCTCTAAACATTTAAGGACTTCAGATTCTCCTCAAAGAGGGCCGGGAAAGTTGAAAAATACAGTCTGTCAATAAAGAAGATCTCTCAGGCACACACCAAACCACCGAATACTCATTTTCGAGACTTTTAAACTCTTATGCCTCCATGCCTACATCATTGCTATTCTAGAATACACCAAACGTAATCTTGACTCGCCATCTTTGTTATCCTAAAGCACCCATCCCCACATACCTGCAGAGGTCACTCATTTCATTTGGATGTCTAATCACATGTTCCCTTATCAGAGAGGCTAATCTTGACCACACTATGTAACTGCATCCTTTATAATTCCCTCTCCTCATAAAGGGCTTTATTTTTTTTCTTCATAGCTTTTACACTACTTGATATACATTTACTTGCTCATTTTTCCCCCCATCCACTATAATGTAAGTTCCAGGTACACAAAGACTTTGTTTATTTTGTTCACTATTGTACTCTCAGGACATAGAACACCACCTGGAACACCGAAGGTGGCCAATAAATATTTGTGAAATGAAAGAACAGATGGATGTTCACAGCATAACTGATCATATTTCCCTCTTGGTCTTGGTACTATTCTCTCACCTACAAGCCTTGCCACAGCCACCAGCCACTGCCTCAGAGCCATCCAGAGTATCCCTGCCTTTCACAGGTTAAGTGGAAGGAACACCTACTTCAAAAGTCAGATAGAAGCCTGGTACCAGTGCTGACAGTAATACCTTCATGAGGCACTTCAAACAATTGCTTGCTCTCTGACTCAGGTTTCAAAAGGTTTCTAAATACCCTTAATGAATGAATACACTGTATCTGCCCTCGCAATATGGGATAAAGAAAAAGGATAAAGAATTTACCTCTAACACTGCTTTAAAACAAAAAGGTACCAAGTATTGCATATAACAAATATATGCATATTTGTTATATGCAATACTTGGTACCTTTTTGTTTTAACAAACATCACATTGCATCCATTTTGATAAACATTACAAGGCATTTGCTAGTCTGCAAACCACAGGATTTTCCCTCTACAACTTTTCAGAGGAGTTGGAAAAAATAGACAAATGCAAGAACACTAGCTGTTAATAAACATAGTCAAAATTTAACTAGTTACTTGGCCCAACAAATACACACTCCGGAGGATTAGAGCAATATGTTACATCTCTGGATGAGGGAGAGAGAAGACTGCTTCCATTATATACCTAACTTTATTTCAAAGTCAAAAGTTTAAAAATTCATTCCAGTCAAATGTCCCACCAGAGCTCCTGCATGTTACAAGTTTTGGTAGAATTTTCTAACTGCATTTTAATCTTCTGTTCGCAGTGAATGACGTCTGATAAAGCTCCGGCAGGTAATGATAATTTTTGTACGAAAAAAATGTTTAATCAGACAATAAACACCATCCCTCTGGAGAAAGCGAACGAGGGCCCATTACTCTATGAACTCTAGGGCTCACCAAACCCCACATGTTCAGTTGTAACGAAAATCATCCAGGGAACGCACGTGTCCTGCCCCACCTAATAAGTGGAAAGAGCAGGTGGAACTGCTCTTCAGCGGGGTCCCGGGACAGGGGACACCTGTGCGCAGGGCACATGGCGTACGCCGGGGGCAGTCTGCGGCCACGGCGACAACAATCACCGCCCGAGACCGACCAGGCCAACCCCTTCCTCTAATTTCCGCCGGGGCCTGCCCCCGGAGCTCACATCCCCGCAAACGCAGGTCCTACCTGAGCTCTGCCCCCAGCTACAGGGCTGCGGGGGGAGGCGGGAGGAGGCGTGGCCTTCCAGCTCGCCAGTGGAACTCCCTCGTGCGGTTGTTATGACTTTCCCTCTCGGGATCCGCGCCCCGACCAAGTTCGAGCCGCACTTCCGGGGTCCGCAGGCGACTGAAACGTCATTGCGCATGCGACGGCAGCGGCGACAGTCCGGAAATGGGCGGAGCGCGGTCGCTGGGTTGGTTCCTGTGGCGCTAAGTGGACTGGGAGAGAGAGGCTTGTGGGAGGTAAGAGTTGCACTGTTCTTTTCTCGTGGGCCCTGCTAGCTTTTCCTTAGCCTTTTCTTCTGAAGCGAGAGAATCCGCTTCCCGGGTATCCTTAGAAGACGGGGCCACATTGAAGTCTCTTTCTCCATGAGAAAATTACAAAATATTTGAGAGATTGTCGATGCAGCTAACTGCCCACTCTCCCACATGTTTTATTCACCTTTACCCAGTCGGTTCAACTCCAGAAAAGACAGGAGTGGGAAAGTCTAGATTTGGAAGGGTAAATTTACTTCAAAATTATGACTTATGAAGTAGGACGTTAAGATTAGGCTCCCCGACCCTGCTCTTTTCCCAATCTCCTGAATACTAGTGGGATAGATTGGAAACAGTTGTGGAAACCTGTAGTCACGTGGCTAAGAGGGGTTTGGTTCTAAACGCACGCTTCCTAGCAAAATTCCCAATAGTAAAAATTGCCCACGAAAATCCTTTAAATGTCCCACAAAGTACAGAATACATACGTTGAGCAAATACATACGTTGACCTAGAGTCTAGGTCTCTAATTCTTATGCATACTTGAATGTGAGACCTCTTTGGTAGTTTAAATGTTAGACAGAAAGGAAAGTTTGTGTACTGATAACTGGGCATTTAAAAAATCCCGAGATGTCCAAGGGACAACTCTTAATCTTCAACTTAACCATTCAGCAGCATTTGACACCATTAATTACATCCTTTTTTTGAAACTTGAAACACGTTCTTCATTTAACTTTTGTGAAATCATGATGCGCTTTTGATTCTCCTTTGATAGTTTCTTCCTGATTTCTAAATATTAGGCTCCACACCTACTCCCTGCTTTGTCTGTCCTCATTCCCCCTCCTTCCCCTCCCCCCCATCTCATCCATTCCCTTCATTGTCTTTTACATAACTTCACAATGCTGACGGCTTCCAAATCCATATCTAGCTCTGATTTCTCTGATTACTATTTTCACATATCCAACTTCTTACTCAGCAAATTACTAGGCTGTTTAACATGTAGGTCAAGCTCTATATTTTCTACCTGGAAAAACTATTCCTCTTACATATCACTCCATCTCAGTAAATGACACTGGGATTCTTACAGTTGTTCATATTATCCTATGCTTTCTCTTTCTCCAACATCCCATATCCAATTCGTCAGCAAAATATGTTGGCTCCCTTTTCAGAGGGCACCCTAGATCTACTCACTTCTCATCACCTCTACAGCATTATTCTGTTTGTTACTGGATGCTGTAATTGTCTCTTAAAATTATTCTACAGACTTCTATTTTTACCTCCCTATAATCTAGTATCCAGCTGGAAGTTAGAGAATCCTTTTTTTTTTTTTTTAATTTTTTTGTAAGTTTATTTATTTATGTGAAAGAGATACAGCATGAGAGTGGAGGGGCAGAGATAGAGGGAGAGAGAGAATCTCAAGCAGTCTCCACACTGCCAGCACAAAGCCCAGTGTGCGGCTCAAACCCGTGAAACCTTGAGATCACAACCTGAGTGGAAACCAAGAGTCCAAAGTGAGAGTCGGTCGCTTAACCAACTGAGCCACCTAGGCACTCCTATAGAATCCTTTTAACATGCATATAATGGGCTCCTCGGTGGCTTAAAGTCAGTTGAACTTTGACTCTTTATTTCAACTCATGTTATTATCACAGGGTTATGGGATTGAGCCTAGCTTCCGGGGCCTGCTTGAGATTCTTTTTTTCTTCCTCTGCCCCTTTTCCCTCCTTGTGTGCACCAAAATATAAATAAATAAAATATATATAAAATAAAATATATCAGAACTTGTTACTTTCTTGTTGAAAACTTTTTTTTTATATATATAATTTGTTATTGTCAGACTGGTTTCCGTACAAGAACACCCAGTGCTCATCCCAACCCGTGCCCGGCTCAGTGCCCATCACCCACTCTCCACCCTCCCATACCCACCTCATCCTTCAGTTTATTCTTAGTATTCAAGAGTCTCTTATGTATTATCTCCCTCCCTCCCTGTGTCTTTTTCCCTTCCCCTCTTTCCCTCCCCCCTGGTTTTCTGTTAAGTCTTGCAAAGTCCACCTATGCATGGAAACATATGGTATCTGTTTTTCTCTGCCTGACTTATTTCACTCAGCATAATACCCTCCAGTTCTATCCATGTTGCCACACATGGCCAGCTTTCATTCTTTCTCATTTCTGCTTAGTATTCCATTGTATATATATACCACATCTTCTTTATCCATTCATCAGTCGATGGACACTTAGTCTCTTTCCATGATTTGGCTATACTTGAAAGTGCTGCGATGAACATTGGGGTACACGTGCTCCTATGCATCAGCATTCCTGTGTCTCTTGGGTAGATTCCTAACAGTGTTTTGCTGGGTCATAGGGTAGTTCTATTTTCATTTTCTTGAGGAACCTCCACACAGTTCTACAGACTGGCTGCACCAGGTTGCATTCCCACCAACAGTGTAGGAGGGTGCCTGCTTCTCCACATCCCCGCCAGCATCTATAGTTTCCTGATTTCTTCATTTTTGCCACTCTGACTGGTGTGCGGTGGTATCTCAGTGTGGTTTTGATTTGTATTTCCCTGATGATGAGTGACACTGAGCATTGTTTCATGTGTCTGTTGGCCATCTGAATGTCTTCTTTGGAGAAGTGTCTATTCATATCTTCCGCCCATTTCTTCACTGGATTATTCATTTTTCGGGTGTGGAGTTTAGTAACTTCTTTATAGATTTTAGATATTAGTCCTTTATCTGATATGTCATTTGCAATTATCTTTTCCCATTCCCTTGGTTGCCTATCAGTTTCGTTGGTTGTTTCCTTTGCCGTGCAGAAGCTTTTTATCTTGATGAGGTCCCAGTAGTTCATTTTTGCTTCTAATTCCCTCGCCTTTGGAGATGTGTCAAGTAAGAAATTGGTGCGGCTTAGGCCCAAGAGGTTTTTTCCTGCTTTCTCCTCTAGGATTTTCATGGTTTCTTGTCTCATATTCAGATCCTTCATCCATTTAGAGTTTATTTTTGTGAGTGGTGTAAGGAAGTTGTCTAGTTTCATTCTTCTGCATGTTGCTGTCCAGTTCTTCTAGCTCCATTTGTTAAAGAGGCTGTATTTTTTCCTTTGAATACTCTTTCCCGCTTTGTCAAAGATTAGTTGGCCATATACTTGCGAGTCCATTTCTGAGTTTTCTATTCTATTCCATTGGTCTCTGTGTCTGTTTTTGTGCCAATACTAACAGTCTTGATGATTACCGCTTTGTAGTAGAGGTTAAAGTCTGGGATTGTGATGCCTCCAGCCTTGGTTTTATTCTTCAGTATTATTTTGGCTATTCAAGGTCTTTTGTGGTTCTATACAAATTTTAGGATTGTTTACTCTAGCTTTGAGGAGACTGCTGGTGCAATTTTGATTGGGATTGCATTGAATGTGTAGATTGCTTTGGGTAGTATTGCTATTTTAACGATATTTATTCTTCCGATCCATGAACATGGGATGTTTTTCCATTTCCTTGTGTCTTCCTCAATTTCCTTCATAAGTTTTTTATAGGTTTCAGCGTAGAGATCTTTTACATCTTTGGTTAGGTTTATTCCTAGGTATTTTATGGTTGTTGGTGCAGTTGTGAATGGGATTAGCTTCTTTATTTCTTTTTCTGCTACTTCATTGTTGGTGTATAGAAATGCCACCGATTTCTGTACATTGATTTTTTACCCTGCTACTTTGCTGAATTCATGGATCAGTTCTAGTAGGCTTTTGGTGGATTCTGTCGGGTTTTCCATGTAAAGTATCATGTCGTCTGCAAAAAGTGAAAGTTTGACTTCCTCCTTGCCAATCTTGATGCCTTTTATTTTGTTTTGTTGTCTGATTGCTGATGCTAGGACCTCCAACACTATGTTAAATAGCTGTGGTGAGAGTGGACATCCCTGTCCTGTTCCTGATCTCATGGGGAAGGCTTTCAGTTTTTCCCCATTGAGGATGATGTTAGCTGTGGGCTTTTCATAAGTGGTTTTTATGATGTTTAAGTATATTCCTTCTATCCTGACTTTCTCGAGGGTTTTTATTAGGAAAGAGTGCTGTATTTTTCAAATGCTTTTTCTGCATCTATTGACAGGATCATATCGTTCTTATCTTTTGTTAATGTGATGTATCACATTGATTGATTTGCAAATATTGAACCATCCCTGCAACCCAGAGATGACTCCTACTTGATCATGGTGAATAATTCTTTTTATATGCTGTTGGATTCAATTTGCTAGTATCTTGTTGAGAATGTTTGCATCCATATTCATCTGGGATATTGGCCTGTAATTCTCTTTTTTCACTGGGTTCTTATCTGGATTGGGAACCAAAGTGATGCTGGCTTCATAGAATGAGTCTGGGAGTTTTCCTTCCATTTCAATTTTTTGGAACAGCTTGAGGAGGATAGGAATTAACTCTGTTTTAAATGTTTGGTAAAATTCCGCAGCGAAGCCATCTGGTCCAGGGCTTTTATTTGCTGGGAGGTTTTTGATAACTGATTCTATTTCTTCACTACTTATGGGTGTGTTCAAATTTTCTATTTCTTCCCATTTGAGTTTTGGTAGCGTGGGGCTGTTTAGGAATTTGTCCATTTCTTTCAGGTTGCTGAGCTTGGTGGCATTTAATTTTTCATAGCATTCTCTGGCAATTGCTTATATTTCCGAGGGATTAGTTGTAATCACTCTCTTTTCGCTCACGATTTTATCTATTTGGGTTCTCTCACTTTTCTTTTTGAGAAGCCTGGCTAGAGGTTTGTCTATTTTGTTTATTTTTTCAAAGAGCCTGCTCTTGATTTCATTGATCTGTTCCACTACTTTTTCTGTTTCCATATGATTAATTTCTGCCCTGATCTTTATTATTACTCTCTTTATGCTGGGTTTGGGTTGTCTTAGCTGTTCTGCTTCTAGTTCCTTTAGGCATGCTGTTAGAATTTGTGTTACTGATTTTTCTTGTTTCTTGAGATGGGCCTGGATTGCAATATATTTCCCTCTCAGGATTGCCTTTGCCATGTCCCAAAGCGTTTGGATTGTTATATTTTCATTTTCATTTGTTTCTATGTATTTTTTAATTTCTTCTCTGATTGCTTGATTGACCCACTTGTCTTTTAGTAGGTTGTTCTTTAGCCTCCAAGTTTTTGGGGGTTTCCCAGACTTTTTCCTGTGGTTGATTTCAAGTTTCAAAGCATTGTGGTCTGAAAGTGTGCATGGTATGATCTCAGTTCTTTTATGTTTATTCAGAGCTTCCCTGTGCCCCAGAATGTGGTCTGTCTTGGAAAATGTACCGGGTACAGTTGAGAAGAATGTAAATTCCTTGGCTTCTGGATGAAGGACCCTGAAGATGTCAGTTAGGCCTATCTGTTCCAATGTGTCGTTCAGGGCCATTGTGTCTGTGGTGATTTTCTGTTTAGTAGATCTATCCAATGCTGAGAGTGGAGTGTTAAGATCCCCTACAATTAGGACATTTTTATCGATAAGGTTGCTTATGTTTGTAGTTAATTGTTTTTCAAATTTGGGTGCCCCCGAATTTGTCGCATAGATATTTATAATTGTTAGCTCTTCCTGCTGGATGGTCCCTGTGATTATTGTATAATGTCTTTCTTCATCTCTTATTACATCGTTTATTTTAAAGTCTAGTTTGTTTGATATAAGTGTGGCTACTCCAGTTTTCTTCTGACTTCCAGTAGCATGGTAGATAGTTCTCCATCCCCTCACTTTCAGTCTGAAGGTGTCCTCAGGTCCAAGATGAGTCTCTTGAAGACAGCAAATAGATGGGTCTTGTTTTTTAATTCATTCTGTTACTCTGTGTCTTTTGATTGGAGCATTTAGTCCATTTACGTTCCATGTTAATATTGAAAAATATGGGCTTACAGTCACTGTATTATCTGTAGGTTTAATGTTTGTAAGGCTGTCTCTGGTAGTTAGTCTGATGTATTTGGATAAAGTCATTTGAAAACCTTCTAGAAAAGATTCACCTTTCTGGATTCCATAAAGAACAGTTGTGATTTGTGGGAAGAGGTAAAAATATTTACAAGAGTAGGAGTTTGGAAGAAGTTGATTTATCCCTCATGTTTGACTTCTAGGAGCTCAAAACCTTAATGGAGGAAGGAACTGCACATGTGGTGGACATAGAGAACTAGAATTAGAAGTGGAGCCTGGAGATATGACTGAATTGTTGTAATTTTGTGATAAAATTTTAATGGACGAGAAGTTGCTTCTTAAGTATAAGCAAAGAAAGTAATTTGTTTAGATCGAATCTCCTCTTAGTGAAGATGCTGTGAAGATTGTTGAAATGATAGCAAAGGATTTAGATTGTTACATGAACTTAGTTGATTAAGCAGCAGTACGGTTTGAGAGGATTGACTCCAGGTAAAGAAAGATCTATACATATAATGCTATCAAACAACATCACATGCTACAGAGGCCGACTTCATTGTATTGTTCTAAGAAAGAAGACCCCAACCTTCAGCACTTATCTCCCTGGTCAATCAGCAGCCATCAACATGGAGGCAAAGCTCCATCAGGAGAAAGCTCAGATAATAGATAGCCAGGGCACCTGGATGGCTCAGTCAGCTGTGCATCCAAGTCTTGATTTTGGCTCAGGTCATGATCCCAGGGTCATGGAATCAAGCCCTGCATCAGGCTCCACACTGAGCATGGAGCCTACTTGAGATTCCTCTCTTTCCCTCTCTCCCTCTCCCCCACTTGCACTCTTTCTCTCACTAAAATAAAAATTTTAAAAAGAAAATGGTTAGCATTTTTAGCAATAATATATTAATTAAGGTATGTACATGTTTTAGATATAATGCTATTATATAATTAATAGACTACAGTATAGCATAACTTTAATTTGCACTGGGAAACCAAAAAATTCGTTTGACTGACTTTATTCTGACACTCACTTTATTGTGATAGTCTAGAACAGAACCGGCAATACCTTTGCCTCAGCAACAGAAAGAAACAAGCCACTGATAAAACAATAAATCTCAATAGTACATTTCAAACTTTTTAAAAAGCAAAAGGTAACTTTCTAAGAATATTAAATAATACCAATGAAAGATTGCAAATTCCAAATATGAGAAAATTTGTCTGCCAAAATAAATAACTTCCATTCTTTTTTAAAAAAATTTTTAAACACTTATTCATTTTTGAGAAACAGGGACAGAGCACAAGCAGGGGAGGAACAGAAAGAGGGAGACACAGAATCTGAAGCAGACTTCAGGCTCTGAGCTGTTAGCACAGAGCCCGATGTGGGCTCAAATTCATGGACCACTAGATCATGACCTGAGCTGAAGTTGGACGCTTAACTGACTCTGCCACCCAGGCACCCCAGTAACTTGCATTCTTAAAAACACAAAAAGAAAACCTTGATCTCTTACCTTATGTCCTACACAAAAGTTCAAAATGGGTCATACACCTAAATGCAAATAGTAAAAACAATAAAACTTTTAGGAGAGAATGTAATAACATCATGACTTTAAGATGGACAAAAATTTCTTACGTTGCAAAAAGTATGAACCATAAAAGAAAAGATTACTAAATTGGACATCACAAAAAATTTTCCTTTCTTAGTGGTAACACTGTCTCATGTACAGGGAAAAGATGATCTGGGCTCCAGAATTTTCAAAGTACCACACCTAGGATAGAGCTTCTCTTCCATGAGCGAGAGCTGAGCAGAAGGAGAGAGCCCCCACCGCTTGACTGCATTTGCCAGGATTTAGCCTCAGCCCCAGGCAGGGTGACAAATACTGAAATCCTGCTCTTCTCAGGAAGAAAGTCCTCAGATTGGAAGGGTCTGGGAGAGGGAACTCTGTGTTTTTTTGCTGCAGCCTTCTGAGCTGGAGTCTCTGCCTCACTGGGAACGGTTAAGAAGGGTGCGGTCTTGGTTCAGATACCACATACTATGGCATTTCCTGCCAAATTTTCACGGATTTTTCTGGAATACATATTTCTTTATTTGATGTTTGTACATGGGCCATTTCCAGAGCACTTAAATGCATTTTATTTGTTTTTGAACTTTTCTTTGTGGGGAGTGTGTCTGGAGTTTATCTGGCTGTACGCTGGAAGAAAGTACCAGGTGTGCAGTTTGGGCCAGCTTGAATCTCTTTTCATTTCTGGACTGTTAATTTTACTTTTGACCCCAACTCCAGTATTCCGTTTTTCTTTTTTCTTTTTTCTTTTTTTTATTTGTTACATTCCCCTTAGCAATACTACTTGGTTGGATTAGAGGTAAGTGTGTTGAAGCCTGGTCTTTGCTGTGCAACTCTTTTCTTAAATTGACATATAAATGACATAGAACATCATATTAACTTCAGGTGCACAACATAATGATTTGATATTTATATATACTGTGAGATGATTACCACAAAAAGTCTAATTAACATCCCTTACCCTACATACTTAATTTTTTTCTTGTGATGAGAATTTTTCAGATTTATTCTCAGTAACTTACAAATATGAAGTACAATATTTTTATATATAGTCATCAGTTGTACATTACAACCCCATGTCTTGTTTTATAACTTGGTGTTTGTGCCTCCTGACCCCTTCTCTCATTTTTTCCTTCTGATTCCATTTCTGCAGTCACCAATTTGTTTTCTGTATCCTGGAGCTTGTGTTTTGTTTGTTTGGTTTTGGTTTAGATTCCACATAAAAGTGATATTATACACTATTTGTGTTTTTCTCCATTTGAGAAGATCATCCATGTGGTTACAAATGACAAAATTTCACTTTTTTACGGCTCAATAATATTCCTTTGTGTGTGCGTGTGTGCATTTTCTTCATCTGGTAATCAATGATTGGACACTTAGGATTATTTTGATGTCTCGGTTATTGTAAATAATGCTGGAATGAATATGAGATTCCATTTTTTGTTGTTAATGCTTTAATTTTTCTCAGATAAATATCCAGAAGTGGAATTGCTGGATCTTATGGTATTCCTATTTTTAATAACTTGAAGAAATTCCGTACTGTTTTCCATAGTAGCAGCAAAAATTTACATTCCCACCAACAGTGCATAGGCGTTTCCTTTTCTCAGTATCCTTACCAACACTTGTTATTTCTGGTCTTTTTAAATTTTGCTGATGGTGGACATTCTAACAAGTGTGATGTTATATCTCATTGTGATTTTGATTTGCGTTTTCCTGATGATTACTGGTGTTGAACATCTTTTCACATACTTCTTAGCAATCTGTTTTTGGAAAACAATTCAGATTTTCTGTTCATTTTTCAATCAAAACTTTTTTGCTATTGAGTTATATGGGTTTTAAAATATTTTGGATATTAACCCCTTATCACATATGTAATATACAAATATTATCACCCATTCAGTAGGTTGAGTTTTCATTTTGATGGATTCCTTTGCTTTTCAGAAGCTTTTTAGTTTGATATAGTCTGACTTGTTTATTTTTACTTTTTTTTTTCCTTTACTTCTGGTGCCAACTTCAAAAAATTATTACAAAGACATGTCAAGAAACTGACCTCTTGTGTTTTCTATTAGAAGTTTTATGGTTTGGGTCTTACACAGTGCTTCAGTGCATTTTGAGTTGTATTTGTTCATGGTATAAGTTAGGGGCCCAGTTTTGCTCTTTGGCGTGTGACTGTCCAGTTTTCCCATCACCATTTATTGAAGAGACTATCCATTTCCCATTGTATATTGTTGGCTTCTTTGTTATAAACTAATTAGGCACATAGCACGGGTTTATTTCTGGCCTCTCTTCTCTGTTCATTGTTCTTTGTGTCTCTTCCGATGTCAATACCGTGCTGTTTGTTGTTGTTGTTGGGAGAGGGGGGAGAGTGCACATGCACATCCCAGTGGGTAAGGGACAGAGGGAGAGGGAAAGAATCTTTAGTAGGCTCCATCCCCAGCATGGAGCCCAATGCAGGACTGGGTCTCACAACCCTGGGTTTATGACCTGAGCCGAAATCAAGAGTTGGACACTTAACCAATTGAGCCACCCTACATCCCAATACCGTACTGTTTTGATAACTATAGCTTTGTGGTACAGTTTGAAATGAGGAAATATACCTCCAGCTTTGTTGATCTTTCTCAAGATTGCTTTTGATATTCAGGGTCTTTTATAGTTCTATTCAAATTATTCATTCTTTTTTTATGAAAATAATCATCATTTTGATTGGATTTGGTAAGGATTACATTGATTCTCTAGCTTGGTTTGAGTGTTATGGACATTTTAACAGTGTTGATTCTTCTAATCCATTAGCACAAATATCTTTCCATTTATTCGTATCTTTTTCAATTTATTTTATTAGTGGCTTTGAGTTCTGAGTGCACAGATCTTGTAGTTCTCTAGCTAAATTTATTTTTTGATATTTTATTCTTTTTGATGGAATCACAAATGCATTTATTTTCTTAATTTCTCTTTCTGATTGTTCATTATTAATGTATAAAAATGAAACAGATTTTTGCATATTGATTTTGTATCCTGCAACTCTACTGAATTCATTGATTAGTTCAAAAAGTTTTTTGGTAGAGTCTTTAGGATTTTTTGTATATAACATCATGTCATTTACAAATAGTGATAGTTTTACTCCCTTTCTGATTTGAATGGCTTTTTTTCCCTTGCCTAATTTCTGTAGCTAGGACTTTGAATACGATTCTAAATAAAAGTGGCAGGAGTGTGCATCATTGTCTTATTCCTGATTTTGAAAGAAAAGCTTGGAGATTTTCACCATTGAGTATGATGTTTGTGGTGGGTTTGATATATATGGCCTTTGTTATGTTGAAATACATTCCCTCTATAACCAAGTTTTATCACAGATTGATGTTGAATCATGTCAAGTGCTTTTTCTGTAACTATTTAGATGATCATGATTTTTATTCTTCATTTTGTTAATGTGGGATATCACATTGATTTATTTGCAGATGTTAAACCTTCCTTGCATCCTTGGAATAAACCTCACTGGATCATGGTGTATGATCCTGCTAATGTATTGTTGAATTCAGTTTGCTAATATTTTGTTGCCTTTTTTTGCTACAGTGCTCATCAGAGAATTTAGACTGTAATTTTTTGTGGTGTCCTTCTCTGGTTATGGCATCAGGGTAATACTGGCCTTATAAAATGAATTTGGAAGTGTTCTCTCTTCTATTTTTTTGGAAGAGTTTGAGAAGAATTGGTATGTGTTCTTCTTTGAATAATTGTAGAATTCACCAGGTAGTCAGTCTGGTCCTGGACTTCATTTATTGGAAAATTTTTGATTACTGAATCAATCGCCTTATTACTAATTGGTCTGTTCACATTTTCTGTTTCTTTGTGAGTCATCCTTATTAGTTTTTTCTTGTTCTTGTTTTGCTTTTTAAAGAAATTTATATTTATTTCTTTTAGATTGCCAAATCTGTTGATGAGTAATTTTCCATACTAGTCTCTTATGAGATCCTTTGTATTTGTGTGATATCTGCTGTAATGTCTCCGTTTTCATTTCTGATGTATTTATTGAGTCACCTCTTTTCCTTTTTTAAAATTTTTTTTTTAATGTTATTCATTTTTGAGAGAGACAGAGAGACAGAGTGTGATCTGGGGAGGGGCAGAGAGAGAGAGGGAGACAGAGGGAGACAGATCCGAAGCAAGAGTCCTCTCTTTTTCTTAACCTAAGTTTTTATTATTTTTCTTTCTCTTTTCAGAGAATCAGCTCTTAGTTTAATTTGTCTTTTCTACTATCTTTTTAGTCTCTTTTATTTATTATTTTTCTGATATTTTTTATTTCCCTCTTTTCTACTAATTTTGGGTTTTGTTTATTTTTGTTTTTCTAGTTCCTTGAGGTGTAAAGTTAGGTTGAGATTTTTCTTGATCTTGATAAAGGCATTTATCACTATGAACTTTACTCTTAGAACTTCTTTTGTTGAATCCCATAAATTTTAGTGTGTTGTATTTCCTCTTTCATTTGTCTCAATGTAGCTTTTTATTTCTGTTGCTTTCTTTGATTGATTGGTTATTTGGTAGCATGTTGTTTACCACATATTTGTGAATTTTCTAGTTTCTTCTTGTAATTGGTTTCCAGTTGCATCCCATTGTGGTCAGAAAAGATGCTTGACAAGATATCAGACTTCTTAAATTTATTAAGACTATTTTGTGGCCTAATCTTTGATCTTTCCTTTAGAATGTTCCACGTGCATTTGAGAAGATTGTGTACTCTGCCGTTGGATGACGTGTTGTGTGTATATACATTAAGTCCATCTGGTCTAATGTGACTTTTAAGGCTGGTGTTCCTTCTTGATTTGTCTCAGGCCAGTAGGCAGTCAGTCCCTCCAACAGCAACTTTTAAAGTATACAAATGTATATAGTTCTATGGGACTGCGTACATAAGCCCTACTTGCAACCACAGCCAGGGTACTAGAGGTGTTTCCCTAGGCAGAAGGTGCAAAAATTGGAGTTCCAGATGAGTGTATAAGCTCCTTTCTGGGAGATTCTGGCAAGCTGTAGAAAGGTTGAGGGAGAGTATCCCTTGGCCTATGCTACCTGTGAGCATCTCCATAGACATCTAGATGTGTGCCAGATCTGAAGCCTGCCCCTCAGGCTGAATGAAGGACCAGGACAAGCAAAAGGCCTGTTTCACAGAAATTCTGAAAGTATGCTTTAGTTTCCTGTCTCTGCTGTGCCCATGGGGCAGTAGCCCACCAAGAACTGTCTCTCTGTTACAGTCCTGTGGGACCCAGGGACATAAGCTTCTCCTGGCCACAAGAGCCAGGCAGTCAAGGGACATGCCCTGCATGGCAACAGAAAAGGCCAGAGCACCAGAAGTAAAATCACTTCATCAGTTGTGTGTAAAAGCTCCCCTCTAAGAGATACTGCTGCTCTGAAGCAAGATAGGAAGATAGTGCTCACCCTTCAAGGTCTCTGGAAAGGATTACAGATAGCCCTGTGATGTGTATTCAATTAGAAGCCTGCCCCTCAGGTTGCAGCTGTAATGATAAACTAATAGGCCTCTTTCACAGAAGACTCTTGGTTCTTTTGCCTTTTTCTGTGCTCTGGGAGTGGAAGCCATTTAAGAACTCCTTCTCCATTGCTTAGTTTCCTGTGGAAACTGTGACCATAAGCCCCGCCGGTTAACCAGGACCAGGCAATGTAGAAGTGAACCCTGGTGGCAGCCACAAAAATCGTGGTGCCAGACAAGGACTTAAGCTCCTTTCTGGGAGATAACGGTGAGCTCGAGTGAGGCTGAGAGAGAGCTCAAAGATTGTATTTTCTGGCCTCTGTTCCCTGAGCGTTTCTCTATAGGACCCTCGATGTGTGCCGAAACAAAAGGCTGCCTCTCTCTAAGACAAAAGTTCCTAAACAAGCAGTTAGGCCTCTTTCTCAGAAAGACTAGGGTGTTTCATCTGCCCTCTGTGTAGTGCCCTAAGGGTAGTAGTCTGCTAAGAATGGTCTCTTCAATTGTTACGGTCTCATTGGACCCAGGAACACAACCACCCCACCTGCCTCCAGAGTCACACAATGAAAGAGCATCCCTTTGGTGGCGGTCATAAAAACTGGAGCACCAAACAGGTGTAAAGTTTCCCCTCTGGGTGGTGGCACACCAAGGGAGAGTGTATAGATGGACCCACGGGCTAGAGCAAGGCCGAGGATTTGTAAAGGTAAGACCTATGGAAAGAAAAAAAAAAAGATGCCCACAGATTATAGAGTAAAGACTAACATAGTGGGATGTAATGATGGTGCCCACTTTGGGGATGGGGGAATGCCTAGGCTTTTGAAAAAACTCACAAGCCCAATGCATTGCGGTTCTTTTTTTATTAACAAATGAGATTCTTTACCATAAAGTCTGGTCAGGATCAGCTGCTTCTGAGCCTGGGGGTGGGGCAGGTAAGTCTGAGTGTGTGAGTCTGTTAAGACTCGTTTCTCAGATCACTGTAGACTCGTGGGTCTTACAGAAGTAAGCTCCATGTTTTTCAAAGCCAGATGTTTTGGAGACTCATCTCTTTGCTGCAGGTCTTAAAAGTTGAAGTGCCCTATTTGGGGTTCAAACCCTTTATTCCTTAGGAAGAAGCTGTGGTTTTTGAGTTCCCTTTTGATTGTGTGTTGTGAAGCCAGGGGTAGGTTTTACCATGAGCATGTGTTTCAGTCTTTCCTACCCGCTTTGATGTGGTGGTTTTCTCATTTGCCTGATGTGTTATTGTTTCTTAGCTACTCTTTAGGGTTTTTTCCCAAAGGAAATTGTTCCATATGTTGCTGTAGATTCAGTGTGTCCATGGGAGAAGGTGAGTTCAGGATCTTTTTACATGGCCATCTTGACCTAGAACCTCACTGTGCATTTTCATTTAAAATCTGAGTCAGTTTTTTTCACATTTCTATAACTCACTTTCTTATTATCTCAAGTGGAACTCTCAATATAGTTCTCAATAGAGGCTTAGGAAGAGTTTAATTCACTATTTTATATACCTTGTCTTGCAAAGAGCCTGCTTTACTGTAGCTGCTTGATAAATGGCAATAAATATTAAGTCCTGGCTCTTTATTCCTAGTCCATCTCTACTTCCTCTTCTCAACATGGTTACCGTCATAAAGGATATTTCTGTGCCTAAATTCTGATTTGTAGTGGATAGACTCCAGAGTGGCTCCCATCATACTCACCTTCTGGCATTCTTGCTGTCGTGTGATCCTTTCCCTTGAGCATGGGCAGGATGAGTGTTTTGCTTTTCACCATTAGTATTTGTTAAAGGTGACAGAATGTGCATGGTTAAGTGTGTTTGATTACATTACATGGAGTTGTAACATTGATCTTTTTTTAAAAATGTTTTTAAATGTTTAGTTTTGAGAGAGAGAGAAAATGAGTAGGGGAGGGTCAGAGAGAGGGAGAGAAACAGAATCTGAAGTAGGCTTCACGTTCTGAGCTGTCAGCACAGAACCTAACATGGGTATGGAACTCACAAACCACGAGGTCATGACCTGAGCTGAAGTCAGACGTTTAACCAACTGAGCCACCCAGGTGCCCCAATAACATTAATCTTTCAAGGAGATTCTTTCCCCCTTGCTGACATTGAGGAAGCAAGAGACCATTATGGGAAGACACACATGGCAAGTAACTGAGATCCTTAGTCTGATAGTCTGCAGGGTAACGAATGTTGTTAACAACCATGTGAACTTTGAAGTGGATCCTTCCCCAGTTGAACCTCAGATGAGATGACAGCCCTGGTTGATACTTTCATTGCAACTGTGCGATATCCTAAACCATCCATAGGTACAAGAGACTTGACACAAGAGACTGTGCGATAATGTATATTATTTTAAGCTGCCAAATTCTGTCAGTAATTTTGTGCAGTAATTGGTAACTAATATGGGTCTTTAAGTGTGCAAGTAATTATAATATTTTCAGAGGAAATGTGTTTTATCAAGTTTTGAATTCTTTAAATTCTGGACAAACAAGTGTTTACTGCTTTACTGATGGTGCTGTTGAAAACATTCTCAAAGGCAAACCAGATAGTTTTGTCATTGTGTGGAATAATCGCTGATGCTGAATATACAGGTCTCATAGTTCCCTATTAAAACTTAAGAGCTTTCAGGCATCTTGTTAGGCATTTTGCAAAGGAATTTCTACATACAGCAGCTTTGGGGAAGTGTGGTGGTAAAAAACATGTAACATAAAATCTACCATCTTAACCTTTTTTAAATATATAGTTGAATAGTGTTAAGTATATTCACAATGTTGTGAAACAGAGCTCCAGAACTCTTCCGTCTTGGAAAACTAAAACTCTATATTCATTAAACAACTCTTCTTTCCCCTAACCCCAAGTAACTACCATCCTACTTCCCATCTCTATAAATTTGACTAGTTTAGCTACCCTATATAAGTGGAATCATACAGTATTTGTCTTTTTCTGTCTTATTTCACTTAGCATAATGTCCTCAAAGTTCATCCCTGTTGTAGCATGCGACCAGATTTCTTTCCTTTTGAAGTCTGAATACAGCTTTTTTAATGTTTTTAATTATGAAATATTTCATGCATAATGAAAGGCATAAAAAAATCTTAAAAAGTTTTGATAATAAGAAATGCTAATTACAAAATACCAGAAGCTCTCTCTGACTCAGGAATATGTGAACTGGGATAATAGAACACTTTGAGTAAGCACATATTGGTAGTCAAAATAAGTGATATATTTTTCACATTTCTTGGTGGATAGTTCTATAAAGAGTGTTTGGTAGCAATGAAAAAATGTAAAATACTTGAAATACACATTATTATCTATATTTTATTAAAAATTAATTCATACTGTTTCACAAAGTAACTGATTAGTTTAGACATTTTTAAAATTACATAAAAATACAGTTAAACAGAACACAGTAGGAAGATAATATTTTTGTAACAAGCATATTGGGACTTATAAAGTATTAGGCTTAATTCCTGCTGTTAACTTACACAAATGTGAAATAAACATGAATAAAAATAACTGTTTTGAAATACCATTCTTATCATATTTTAAGAAACATGTTGAGTATAAAGTCGAAATAATCAGTGTCTTGTCATTTAATATTACCAGTTACAAATTTTCTTCCACTTTATGGCTGCAGTAATTTCACTGAGCAAGTCTAGAAGAGAATTCATCTGTAAGCTCTTCTGTTTTCCACATTTTTCTCCTTCCTCCTCATCTCCTTCTCCCCTTACTATTCTTATTTCCTTTCAAATGGAGCCATAAGAAATTTTTTCTAGAGGAAATAAGTCACTTCTCAGGATTACTATACAGAAATGTACAGATTCATTAAAAAAAAGGTGTTAAAAGATGATCCTTAAATATATTAGAACAAAGAACCCAAATATGAAATCTTTTACTTTATAAGGTTATTTAGTTTATTGGCTCAGTTTATTTTTATTTCGACTTTCTATTTTACTGTCTATTCTAATAAAATGTAGTGTGCAGATTTACACAAACCATCACAAAGCTGAAGAAAGAAAATTGACCATTGTCTTAAGTTGAATGTTATAGTGTTATGATAGGTAAGATTAATGTTCATAGGTAAGATTAGGTGGAAAATTCAATTCTCATAAATATTTCTTAACATTTTTAAATGGTCTGTATAGAAGTTTTAGAAATTGTTTCAACATTGTCTTTAAACACTTGGTTCATGATTATACTGACCAACAAAAGTACCTTTTTTAGAAATAAAATGTGTTACTTGGTAGGCAGCTGGCTACATGGCCATTTATATGTTTTATGTAGGAAATAATGCAAAAGATTTTCTAAGGTGGCCTCCTCTGCACTCTAAGATTTTACTTTTTTAAAAATGCACAAGTACTTTCCTTTGGAAATTATCTAGCCTACACATATTTTATAAAAATCACAGAATGTGGGAACATGGACAATATGAGAACATCAGAAACATAATGTTCAATGTCATATGGTCTAAAATAGATAAGGCTTCTCCCAGATGTCCTGTAGATTGCTCAACAGTCTAATTGTCTTCTTCTTTTAATGACAGTCATTCAAACAACTTTTCGAATTAATAATTAATTAATGAATTAATTACCCACTAGATGGATAACTCTGTAGCAGCTATTTGGGGAAACTGTGGAACCAACCCGTTAAAGAGGGAGACTTCATATTATAAACCCTTCAAGGTCTTTATAATCGAATACCATGCACTAATAGGAAGGATATAGTAATTATAACTTGATGTGGAGGGCTCTACAACACATTCCATTTCATGTGGGGGTGTGTGTGAATGTAATAGAAATAAGGGAAGTAACAGAAACTATGAGATTGCTGGAATGAGTTTTAAATGTTATTTGGGGAGAAAGATGGTTTCCGGTTGGGAAAAATGGTAAGCGTGTGGCTTGAACCAAGAGGATAACAGGCATTTGCCGAAACGTGGAGACATTGGGTGTAGGATCTAAAACTATATGATTGAAAGTTTAAATATGATGTTTGAAAAACCATTATAGACCAAGATAGGAGTAAAGTTATATATCAGGAGAATGTTCTTGTGGCTATGACTAAGATAAACTGCATGAGGAAGTGGCTGGAAAAGGAGGCTGGTACATTGGTGGGTTTTAACAGTGACTTAGACCTGGACTTGGGCTATAGCTATAAAATTAAATTGAAATTTTCAGACAACTCTCAAGGGGCTATGTTACTCCATTCAACTTAACATCCAAATGCTGTATTTAAAAATCCTTAGGGAAAAGATTTCCAAACATTTTGTCTGTTGTCATAGATACTTCGAGACTGAAAGAAGGAAAAAAAAAAAAAGTAATTCAAAGGGAACACGAGATGGCAGCAGTTATATAAAGAGAACAACTGAGGAAAGAAAAACATTTGAAATTATTTTTAAAGTAAGAAATATGTAGCACTTTATTCTTTATGCGGTATATTCCTTTTCATTTCAGAGATTACTCAGTTATTGGTTTCATGCTTCACAGCACATCTGAGGTTCATTCTGACTATAGTAAAAATCCTACTCCATTACATGTGATTATTTCCTAAAATAAAGCTGTTGCTGTTTTCTGCAGATCATGGTTCCTCTGTGTTATCTGAGACGGAAGAGTTTTGGATGGTGCTAAATTGTTTTAAATGTTCCAGCATCGCTTTTTCTTCCTCTTCTAGTCTTTCATCCTTTCTCATTTCCCACCTAAAAGAAAAATCACATCTTAGTATTTTTGTAACTTCCAAAATACAG
This sequence comes from Paguma larvata, assembly GCA_030068075.1. Classification (NCBI taxonomy): domain Eukaryota; kingdom Metazoa; phylum Chordata; class Mammalia; order Carnivora; family Viverridae; genus Paguma; species Paguma larvata. The sequence continues at coordinate 79,175,835 of CM057826.1, read as the reverse complement.
TCAACACTCAGTTATTCAAAGCTTGAATGCTGTAGTCACTCGTTTACTGAGGCATCTGTCTTCTACTAACTGCCTCTCCAGCACCAAAGTTCACTTTCAGTGCTCTGCAGAGTGGGCCGAGAACGGGAGAGGAAAGTGGAGTCGAACCAGTTTTACTCCAGGGTAAAGTTTTCAAGTATTACATGAGGTTTCCGGATATGTTATTTTTATATATCTATATGCCTTACTATAGATATACATATATCTATATGTATATATACATGCATATAAATAAAACCTAGAAGTAGCAATTAATAAGTAAATATTTTCCATAGTACTTTTCCCCACTGATCAGCCTATCAGTGGCTTTAAGTTGCACAGAGATTTGCCAGGAAGACTTCAGCAGCAAGAAGAATATAAAGCTAAATTGAATATACTGTACCTTAAAGGCACATCAGTCTATTCCTAGAAATAAGATCAGATTTGAAGTAATCAAGTTAAAAATGACCCAATAAAAGCAGCAAATTGTTAGCAAAATTCAATAGGGATTTGACTAAAAAGGAGAGATTAAAAGACTAATTTTGGGTGATTGAGAGATATAGAACACAATGGTAGAATATGAAAATGTATATGAATGTAATCTTTAAAGTAACTAGCACAATAACCCACGTACAATTAATTCCTCCTTCTCCTTCCTCTCTCATATATGACACTCACTTCCCCAAGAGTGGCCAGGGCACATTTAACTTGGCAATACAACAATGAATCATCTGTATATATTTTCTTTTTCTTTTCTTCCTATTTCTACCAACCCCCAAGCCATCCACCATGACAGGCTGTCATGAACGGATTTTAAATCCAGTGTTTTAATCCTAAAAGACCCTCTGCTATAAGGGAATAGAATTTCTAACAACAACCAAGTAGCTGTTCACTGGATGTCTTCCAGAAGCCCACTATTTTATTATAGTCAGAATTCCTGGATAAGAGTTTTTTCATACATGAAGAAAGTATACTGAGTTTGGAATGAGATCTTTCTGGTTTTCTTCAATGAAAAGGAAGCAAGGACATTGCATTTTCCATAGAAACCACCTACTGGGACCTTGTTTTCTTTCACAAAGTTTTTCTTGGAGTATTGGATTCACTATGCACTGACCAGTCCTGGAACGTGGTTTATATAAAACAAGAAGGAAGAGTGGAGAGAAAGAGGGAATTACCTGAGAGATTAGACATGGGTTTAGTTTACATTTCTTCATCACTGTCTGCCTGGGATTCTCCTCATATCCTAGCCTCAACCTTGGCTGAATCTCAAAACTACTATTTATGGCTGTCTTAATTTCTCTATATGCTCCCATGTGGTCAGAGTTAGGTCATTGGTCGTATAGATTTTAATAACAACTTGAAGGATAAAGAGATTTTTCACTGCTACACTGTTCAGTCATGTGACAAGGGGAAGTTCTCCTTAGGTCAGTAATTTGAAATTTAAAATTTAGCCTACAAGGTACTTTCTAATATTTTCATGGAATTTTAAAGATAAAAAATGTCACTACCCGTTTTATACAGGTAAACTTGGTCATCATTAATTTGCATATTAAGTTGACCTCCTTCCAAGGAGGAATGTGTTAATAACAGAAAACACTTCTATAGCACTATGTCTTAGGCATTGTTTTAAACATATGACATATCACTCTTGAAATTTGTACTAGAAAATGCTATTGTTCCCACTCTACTGAGGGGTAAACTGAGATATAATGTTAATGTCACTTGCCCAGGTATCTTTGGATTGAAATCATGGAGTCAGGCTTTAGAGTCTAGGCTTACAAATGCAACAGTCACCCTGATTTTTAAACCATTTTACCCTTATCATTCATTAATGTTAAAAATAGTTTGAACATTTTATTTCCTGAAAAGTGTCGACCAAATTGGTCTAGATATTTAAAAAAAGAAAAAAATAAGTCTCTAAAATTAATGTAAATACTTTAAAGAAATACAAACATGAAAAATTAGGTTTGCCTTTTTTATTCCATGGAAAGGTGCTAATATTGTGCTGAGTAAATGAATTATTTTATGAATGTCAACAGAACAAAATATGTAATATGTACATAAATATTTTGATCATTGTCTCTACTTGTGAAAATTGAAAGCACGATCTCTACTTCATTTAAATATCCGTATAATTAATGTAATTTAAATGAATTGTATACATAATAGAATCCAAGATAAGGATTTTTGAAGCTCCATGAGAATTGTAGGCACCTCACAGTATAATTGAGCTGTTAGTAATTAATGATCTTAAGCAACATAACTTATCTATCATAGCCTTTTTATATTTGCCTGGTGCTTATTAAGAAGAAATCATTTCATATGAGAATAAGAAATTTTGACAGAGTAGGAGAAAAAATAATATTCAAACTACATTTTCTCTAATTTCACTTTAATTGAATAAAGCATTAGAGATTTGAAATGTATATTTATTTCAAACACTTTTATTTCAAATCTATAAGTTTCCTTTTTGAAGTATGACTGACATTACATTAGTTTCAGGTGTACAACATGTTGATTTCATATTTATATACATTACAGAATCACCAGGCTGAGTCTATCTAGTTACCACCTATTACCATACAATTTTGTTATTACAATATTGTTGACTATATTCCTTCTACTGTACAATACATCCTCATAACTTATTTATTTTATAACTGGAACACTGTACTTCTAATCCCCCCTGACAACCATCAGTTTGTTCTCTGTATTATGAGTCTGTTTCTGTTTCGTTTGTTTTGCTTTTCAAATTCCACATCTAAGTGAAATCATATGATAAATGTCTTTCTTTGACTTATTTCACTTAGCATAATACCTCTAGGTCTGTCCATGTTGTCACAAATGGCAAGATTTCATTTTTTTAATGGCTGAGTAATATTTCATTGTATAGATACATACCACATCCTTATCCATTTGATCTATCTCTGAACATTAGGTTGCTTCCATATCTTGGCTATTGTAAATGATACTCTAGTAAACATGGGGGCACATAAATCTTTTCAGATTAGTGTTTTCATTTTTTTCCAGATAATACCCATAAGTGGAATTGATGATGGATCATAAAGTAGTTCTGTTTTCAAACTTTAAACAAAAATTTGTTTTTAATGTTTATTACTCATTTTTTGAGAGAAATAGAGTGCAAGCAGGGGAGGGGCAGAGAGAGGGAAACACAAAATCTGAGGCAGGCTCCAGGCTTTCAGCTGTCACCACAGAGCCTGACACGGGGCTCAAACTCAGGAACTGCAAGATCATGACCTGAGCCGAAGTCAGACACTTAACTGGCTGAGCCACCCAGGCGCACCTCTATTTTCAATTTTTTAAGGAAACTCTACTGCTTTTCATAGTGACTGCACCACTTTACATTCCCACCAACATTGCCACAGGATTCTCTTGTCAATACATCCTTGTCAACATTTGGTATTTCTGGTATTTTTTTATAGTAGCCATTTTGACAGGTGTGAGGTGACATCTTATTATGGTTTTGACTTGCATGTCTCTGATAGTGATGTTGAGGATCTTTTCATATGTCTGTTGGGCATCTGTATGTGTTTGGAAAAATATCTATTTAGGTCCTCTGCACATTTCTTAATCAGAGAGTTTGATTTTTTGATAGTTTTGAAGGTTTTTTAATAGTTTGGATATTAATTCCATATTGGAGATATTATTTTCAAATATCTTCTCACATTCTATAGGTTGCCTTCTTGCTCTGTTGGTTTTCATTTGATGTAGTGCCATTTAAAAATTTCTGCTTTTGCTGTCCTTGTCTGAGGACACTGATCCAAATCCATTTGGGGTTTATTTTTATATATGGTGTTAGAAAGTGGTTCAATTTCATTGATTTGCTTGTAGCAACACCATTTATTGAAGAGACTCTCTTTTTGCCACCATATTCTTGTGTCCTTTGTGATAGACTAATTGACCATATAAGCATGGTTTAATTTCTGGCATGTCTATTCTTTTCCATAGATTTTTGTGTCTCTTTTTTTTGCCAGTACTATACTGTTTTGATTACTATAGCTTTGTAGTATAGTTTGAATTAAAGGCATGGTACCTACAGATTTATTCTTTTGTCTCCAGATTACTTTGACTACTTGGAGTTTTTTGTGGTTACATAAAAATTTTTGGATTATTTGTTCTTGTTCCGTGAAAAATGCCATTTGTATTTTAGTAGGGATTCCCTCAAATCTGTAGATTTCTTTGGATAGTGTGGACATTTTAACAATAATCTCCTCCCTATCCATAATCATGATATATTTTTCCATTTATTTGTGTTCTTTTAAATTTCTTTTATCACTGTCTTACAGTTTCAGAGTACAGGTCTTTTGCCTCTTTGTTTAAATTTATTCTTAGGTATTCTTGTGCAGTTGTAAATGGGATCAATTCTTCTCTTACTTATAGTTTGTTATTAGTGTGTAGAAACACAAGAGACTTCTGTGTATTTTTGTCCTGCAACTTTACTGAATCCATTTGTTAATTCTAATAGTTCTAATAGTTAATTCTAAGAGTCTTTCCAATTTTTTACATAGAGCATTAAATCATCTGCCAATAGCGGCAGTTTTACTTCTTCCTTTCCAGTTTAGATGCCTTTCATTTTTGTTTCTTGCCTAAATTCTATGGCTAGGGCCTCCAATACTAGGTTGAATTAAAGTGGCCTCCTTGTCTCTTATCTGTTCTTAGAAGAAAAGTTTTCAACTTTCCAACATTGAGTATTATGTTAACTTTGAGTTTAACACATATGGCCTTTATTATGTTGAGATATATTCTCTCTATACCCACTTTGTTGAAGGTTTTTATCAGATGGGTGTTGAATTGTGTCACATGCTCTTTCTGCTGCAATTAAGATGATCATACAATTTTTATCTTGCATTTTGTTAATGGAGTTTATCACATTGATTGATTCACTTTTGTTAAACTATCCTTACATCCCTGGAATAAATTTCATTGGATCACGGCGTATGATCCTTTTAATGTATTGCTTAATTTGGTTTGATAATATTCTCTTGAGGATTTTTGCCTTGGGGATATTGGCCTTTTTTTATAAGTCTCTTTGTCTTATTTGGTATCAGGGTAGTGTTGGTCTTGTAAATTTAGTTTGGAAATATTCTTTTCAATTTTTTTGCAGTAATTTGAAAAGGATAGGTATTAATTCTTATTTTTTTAAATTTTCTTTCTTTCTTTCTTTCTTTCTTTCTTTCTTTCTTTCTTCCTTCCTTCCTTCCTTCCTTCCTTCCTTCCTTCCTTTCTTTCTTTCCTTACTTAGTTACATCCAAGTTAATTAGCATGTAGTGGAATAATGATTTCAGGAGTAGATTCCAGTGATTCATCCCCTGTGTATAATAACCAGTGCTCATCCCAACAAGCATCCTTAATGCTCCTTACCCATTTAGCCCATCCCTCCACCCCCAAGCCCTCCAGTAGCCCTCAGTTTGTCCTCTGTATTTAAGAGTCTCTTATGTTTGTCCCCTTCCTTGTTTTTATATTATTTTTGCTTTCCTTCCCTTATGTTCATCTTATTAACCCTTCTTTAAATTTTTGGTAAAATAAACAAGTGAAGCCCTGTGATCCTGGACTTTTATTTGTTGGGTTTTTTGAATACTCATTCAATTTTATTGTTAGTAATTAATTAGTTTATTTAGGTTTTCTATTTTTTTTCATGGTTCAATCTTAGAAGATTGTATATGTCTAGGAATTTATCAGTTTCTTCTAGGTTGTCCAATTAGTTGGTGTTTAGTTGTTCACAGTAGTATCATGATCATTCATATTTCTGTGGTATATGTTGTAATTTCTCTTTCATTTCTGATTTTATTTGGGACCTTTTTTTTTTTTTCTTGATGAGTCTGGAAAAGTTCATCAGTTATATCTTTTCAAAGTATCAGCTCTTAGTTTCATTGATCTTTTCTATTTTTTCCTGCATTTAATTTATTGCCTCTGAACTCTATTGCTTCATTCCTTCTGCTATTTTGGGCTTTGTTTGCTTTTTTCTATATTCCTTTAGGTATAAAGTTAGATTGTTTGAAATTTTTCCTGATTTTTGGAGTAAGCTTATATCTCTGTGAACTTCCCTCTTAGAACTGCTTTTGCTATATCCCTTAGATTTTGGAACATTGTGTTTCCATTTGATTTGTCTCAGGGTATTCTTACATTTCCTCTTTGGTATCTTCATTAACCCATTCGTTGTTTAATAGCTTGTTGTTTAGTCTTTACATGTTTTTTTTTTTCTACTTTTCTTTTGGTAATTGATTTGTAATTTTATCTCATTGTGGTCTGAAAAGCAGCTTGATATGATTTAAATCTTCTTATATTTATTGAGGCTTTTTTTATGGCCTAACATGGTCACTTCTGGAAAATGTTGCATTTTGAAATGTGTACATGAAAAGAACATGTATTTTGCTGTTTTTGGATAGAATGTTATATTCCATCTGGTCTGATGTGTCATTTAAGGCCAATGCTTCCCCTTGCTGATTTTCTATCTGGATGATCTATCCAGTGATGTAAGTGTCGTATTAAGGTCCCTACTACTACTGTATTACTATCAATTTCTCCTTTTATGTCTGTTAATATTTGCTTTATATATTTAGGTGCTCTATTTTGAGTGAAGAGATATTTACAATTGTTATTGTATCTTCTTGTAGGATTGCTCCTTTTGTCATTAGATAATGCACTTCTCTCTCTGTTGTAGTGTTTTAAACTCTATTTTCTATTAAGTATTACTAACCAGTTTTATTTTTGTTTGAATTTGCATGAAATATCTTTTTCCATCCCTTCACTTTCAGTCTGTGTATATCTTTAGATTTGAAGTGAATCTCTTGTAGGCACCATATAGATTGGTATTGTCTTTTTTTTTTTATTTTGTTGTTGTTTTGTTTTGTTTTATCTCTTCAGTCATCCTATGACTTCTGATTGGAGAATTTAGTCCATTTACATTTAAAGTAATTATCGATAGATATGTATTTATTCAATTTGTTCATTTTTTCTGGCTATTTTGTAGTTCCTTTTTCTTCCTTTCTTCTCTTGCAGTTTGATGCCTTCTTTTAGTATAATATTTGGATTCCTTTTGCTATATTTCTTTGTGTATCTATTGTAGGTTTCTGGTAATATATGATAACACACATATATAGCAGCCTAGTTTAACTTGACAGTCACTCAAGTTTATTTGAGCACATTTTTACTGCCCCCCCGTTTTTATGTTTTTTACATCATATATCTTTTTATTTTGTATATCTCATACGTAATTATTATAGTTATAGTTGGATTTAGTAATTTTTTTTAAAGTTTATTTATTTTCAAGATGGAAAAGGAGCAGAGAGAGAGGGACAGAGAGAATCCCAAGCAAGATCCACACTGTCACTGCCGAGCCCAACTCACGGCTCAAATCCATGAGATGATGACCTGAACTAAAATCAAGAGTCAGGCACTTAACCAACTGAGCCACCCAGATGCCCCAGTACTTTTGTTTCTAAATTTCATATGAGCTTTATAAGTGATTGGTTTAGTATATTTATTACATATACTATTCCTATATGTAATAAATACATAATAATATATGTATATATTATATACATATAATAAATATAATAATAATATAAATAATATATAATAATATATTATTTATATTATATTATATATATTATATATTTAATTATATATATTATATATAATAATATATATTTAATTATATATATAATAAATATTATATAATAAATAAATACATGTATTTCCTATACAATTTCCTTTTCCACAGAGACTTCTTTTACTTTCATATATTTTCTTATTTTTAGTTATGACCTTTTCTGCTTTAATTTAGTATTTCTTGTAAGACTGTTTCAGTGGAGATGAAATCTTTTAGCTTTTGCTTGTGTGGAATACTTTCTTTCTCCTTCAAGTTTAAATTTTGCCAGGTATAATATTCTTGGTTTTAAGTTTTTTCCTTTCAACACTTTGAAGAGATCATGCCACTCTCTTCTGGCCTGCAGAGCTTTCGCTGAAAAATCAGGGGGTAACCTATGTGAGTTCCCTTGTATATACCTAGTTTTTTCCTCTCTTACTGTTTTTAATATTTTCTCTTATCTTTAATTTTTGACATTTTAATTAAGTGTCTTCCAGTTGCTCTCTTTGGGTTAATCTTGTTTGAAACTCCCTGTTAGCTGAACCTAGATATCTGTTTTCTTCCATAAGTTAGATAAGTTTTCAGACATTATTTCTTCAAGAAAGTTTTTTAACCTTTCTCTCTCTTTTTCTTCTGGGATTCCTATAATGTCAGTATTAGTATGCTTAATGTTGTCCCTGGTGTCCCTTAAAATATTTTTGGTTTTTTTTAATACTTTTCTCTTTTTGGTATTCTCATGGGGTGGTTTCTAATATCTGTCGCCAGGTCACTTATCTGCTTTTCTGTATCTAACTTGCTGTTGATTCCCTCTCGTATATTTTTTTCATTTCAGCTATTATATTCTTCAGCTGTGATTGGTACTTTCTTATATTGTCTCTCTCTTTGTTGAAGTTCTCACTGTGTTCATCTGTTTCTTCTCCTGAGTTCTGTCAGTATCTACGTGACTATTATTTTGAATCCTTTATCACATTGGTTATTTATCTCCATTTCATTAAGACCCTTTTCTGAGTTTTTGTGTTGTTGTTGTTCTTTTGTTTGGACTATATTCCTCTGTCTCTTCATTTTGCTTGACTCTCTGTCTCTATGTGTATGTATTCAGCAAACTGGCCACTTCTCCCAGTCTTGAAGGAGTGGCCTTGTGCAGATGTCCTGTGGGCCCCAGAAGTACACTCTCCCTTGGCCACGAGAATCAGGTGCTCAAGGGGACACTTACTGTGTGAGTTTGTGTGCTAGCCTGGCACGATGGTGGTGGTCGGGGCTCTTTCTTTGCCCAGTTGGCTAGGTCACTGCAGCTGGTTAGATTTCTCTCTGTGGCTCAGCTGGCTGGGGTCACAGTAGTGTGTGGGACTCTTCCCCTGACCAGGCTGTCATGGGCTGCAGTAGTGGGCAGGGCTGTCACATTCCACTCCTCACCCCCTGCCACTGCCAGCTAGTTGGGGCTGCTGTATTGGGTGGGACTCTCTTCTAGGCCCGCCTGTCTCTCTGGGGTACTATGGGTGCTGCTGCAGCTGTTGGCAGGGTAGTCCACACACACCCCTACCAACAGTAGCAACCTTGGCACAAGCACGGTAGAATGTGACCACAAAAGCAGTTCTTGACAGTGTTTGCATCCTCAAAGGTGTCTCAGCAGTTTCCTGCCTGGCTGGCAGATGTTCCTGGACTAGCACCTATGTTCTAGGCATTTATCCAACTGGCATTGCTGGTTCCGAAGAGCAGTTAGACTACACACAAGCCCTGTAAGAGTGGATTCTCCATTCCCTATAACTATGATTTTTCTGGTGATAACCCCTGTTGGTTCTCAAAGCCTGGCTCTTTAAAGTGTTGTCTCTCCTGTGAAGGACCTAAGGGTTAGAATGCCTAATGGAGAATTCCAACCCTTCACTCCTAAGGGAGGAGTTCTGTGTTCTTGAGATCCCTCTCAGTTATAGATCACTGCACCAGGTTGGGCTTGTTCTTTTTTCATTGAGAACTTGTCTCTGTCACTTTTACCCATGTCAGTGCTGCCTTTCTGTCTCTCATTTTGGAGGCTCTGCTTATCCATTTTCAGGTTTTTTTCCTGAGGAAATTATTCCAAATGTAGTTGCATATTTGTTTTATCTGTGGGAGGAGATGATCTCAGTTTCTTCCTATGAAAAGTCATCTTGAATTTTCTCCCATGTATAAGCTCTTAAAAGTTTATCATTAATTCTGTCTTAGTTTTTAGGCTTTGTGAGTACAGTGTAAAAACAAGTCAATTCTATCAAATAACTATTGGAAAATAAAATAATTTATCAGTTTCTTAAACACAACTGATTGGGAAACTTTTTTAAAATGTCTATCCCTAGACATTTTAGGGATTATCTCAATTATCCCTACAATAATATGTTTAGAAAATATAGAGGAAGCATGTCCCTCAGAAACCAGAAAATGTTGGAACCAGCATATGTGAGTTCTCCTAACTTAGAAGCATTATGAAGTGAGTATATTTTCGTTTTTCCTGACTTTGGTAGCCTATTCTCTTTCACCATTGCTAAATTTCCCACCTGCCTACTATGAAAAAAGAACTATAACCTGATCCACAGTCCAGCTGTTGGCAATGAATTGTTGTATTATAGTCCTTAATTAGCAAAATTCATGAGACCTCACTGATCTCTACCATAATCTTAACGGTCATTCTGAGTGCGCTCCATCCGTATGACTGCTGGGTGTATAGATGTGGGAGCGTGGCTTATCCTTGACTATGGTTTTCTTTTTCTATCCAGTCACAACAGGGACTCTAAAACCTGGACTGAGATACTCTAATAGAACCAGCATTGACAACTTTGGTCTCCTACACTACCTGGATTGACTTGGGAGTTCTCAGCCTTGGTGGGTCTTCCTGGATTTATACACACATTCAGCCCTGGACCAGAGGTACCTACCTACTCCTCTGTATGTTATATGATTATTAGGTATATTATAGGACTCTTTCATGTACCACACCATGTGCTTAGAGCTTTCTCTTTTGCTTGCCTCAGTGAGCAGTGGTGGACTTGGGACCTCTAAAATAAGACCTTGGGGGGTAATAAAAAAGAGAGTAAAACGACATTGAGTAACTATTCTAGTCATCAGTTTAGTAGAATCCTTTATATTGGAGGGTTTTGTGGATAGTTGTGTGTCTGAGCCAACTAAGAGAGTCTTGCTTGGGGAGGACGTATACCTAAAGTATACATACCCTTGTATGTCCATGGACATACATGTCTTTGGTAGGACATACATACATGTCCTTGGTAGGACAGTCTGTCATGGAAGAAATTCCCAGGGCACCCTCACTGCAGGAAAGAGCAGCCAACACTAGACAGAAGAGGGGGGTGAGAATCTTGAGTGCGAGGAGTTCTCTGAGGTGTTTACTATGGCTTCTACTAGAAGAAATACATGTACAATCTGTGAACTCAACTGTATCCTGAATAAGAGCACAGGCTCTGGAATCACTCTGCCTTTGGGTTGAATCCACACAACCACTTACTAATTAAATTACTTCAGGCATATTTCTTAACTCTGTGTCAGGGTTGCCATCTGTAAAATGGGGTCAGGATAGTAAAGGTGCACAGCCATGGCCATTAGTTTATGTATTGCCTATCACTGATTTCAGTCTATGTCAGAATTTAGTAGTTATGACTGAGACCAAATGAGATTGTCCTGGAAAGCCTAAATACTTACTATTTGGACTTTTACAGAAAAGCGATTCTAATTGGGGTGGTACTGCCCCCCATGGGGAAATGTGGAGAGCACTTTGGTTGACACTATCCAGAGAGTGCTTCCCCAACCCAAGGAACAGAGATGGTAAACATCTTTAGTATACTGCAATCCCAAACAAGATTTTGTCTTCCCAAAATGCCAATAACATCTCTGCTGAGAAATGTGTGCTCTATAATCTCCAAAATAATGTCGAAACATCTCTATCTAATTTGTGGTTTTAATTGAATGGTTTTAGTGTTTCACAGTTTAGAAAGCTCTCTAATGAAGAGTGGAAGTTTAGAAACCAGGGCTGGATCTGAACCCCTTACACGCTGTGTGGCTTTGGACAAGCCAGATAAAGTGTGCCTCAGTTTCCTTATCTACAAGATGAGAATAATAACAGTGCCTGCTTCTTGGAGTTGCCGTCGGGATGATAGGACTAATTACACATAAAATAGTATACACTTCAGAGCAGAGACTCAAGGAGTGATTATTATTATTATCATTATTTGACATATTGTTTAAAGTTGCAAATCAATAGCTGAAGTCTTAATTATGATGGCTTAAGCGCTAGAGGGGTCTGTGTGGTTCTCTGGCCCTTTACCTTGTGGTTCCACAATGATTGTTGGAGCTTCAGCATCCTATCCTTGAGTCAAGAAAAAGGAGGAACGGGCATACCAGCTCTCCTGTCTCATTTTAACAGGGAAATAAAACCTTTCCTAGATTCTTCTCAGTCAACACTGGAGCCTTACTGTCTAGGTTTGAGTCCCAACTCTACCTTTCCTTAGCTGTGTGGCACTGGGTAAATTTCTTAATCTCTCTGTGCCTCACTTTTCTCATACGCAAAATAGACGATGATAATGGTTTATGTCTTAGTGCATTATTTTAAAGAGTAGGTCACCTCTGAATCCATGAAGTGTTGGTATTATTTTACGAGACTACTTCTCTCAAGTGGCTTCCCCAGAGCTCTTGCCTTGATGCTCTTTCTGCCCTGGGCGTTTATATTGTTTTATCAGGTAAATTCTCTTTCTTCTAAGTACGTGGATAAAATGAAGTTGGTGAGTATGACAGTGGTTTGACTCAGTTTTCATTTATACATTTCTGTGATTATGTTGCTCCCTCCTCTCATGAGGGAGACACTTCATGCTAGTTCACTCGTTCAGCCTAGCATGGCCGTGGCTGCTTTTGTTTTTCTGTGAACCCTTTGTTGTATTTTTCAAATACAGTGCATAATGATGGCATTCGATCATGTTATTGGCATTTCTCCTGAAATGGCAACAAAATATTTGGATATAAAAATGTAACTTGAAATAAGCTTCCTGATTTAATGTTATTATTAAACATTTATGTAGCACTTTATATTTACAAAGTGCTTTACAATTATTTATTAGTTAATCGTACTGTTAAACAACATTAACCATCTGGCCAAATTAATGATTTCAAATTGTCCTACCAGTTGGTAGCTGAAGAGTGAAAAGTAAAGTCATATTGGATTTTATTCTCGTTGAACAAACTGTTTTGTCCTTCTCTTTTCTCTTCTGCCCAACATAATGCAGACTGACTTCAAAGGGAGGTTCAAATCAGAGGGAAAAAGAGGTCTCTGTTCTCTTCCTCCTGTCGTCCTATAAATGTGGGCTTTCCCCCAGATTCATGCTAGACCTTCTGCACTGAAGAGCAGTCTTCTCTCCCAGGGAAAGCCCCACATCTGCTCCCACATATTCAGCTCTTGTCTCCACATCTATAATTCATCTGTGTTCCAAACCGTAATTCAGTACCTTTAAATTCTGTTTTTAAAGATACTGAATCAGGCTTAAAATTTAAAGGTACTCAATCTTCATGCTCTCTAGATTCAACTTGTTGTTGGTCGCTTTACTCCATCTTCAATTATATTCATAATTCATACTTATTTTAATGTATACTTTTAATTATTCAAACTGACCATTACCATCATACTGTAAAGCAGGGTCTGACTTCAAAAAGTACTGTGCGCCTACACTCCCATCGTGTCCACATAGTCCGTCACCATTAAAGGATGATTTATTCTGCAGTCACTCTCACATTCATCTTCCTGCCATCAGTCCACAGTTCAGGTGCTGTTGTGATGTAATTTATAATAAATATATATATTTGGTCTTCATCCCATTTTCTTGAACAGAGCTCCTAAAACCTGTGGAACTTCCTGTGATGAGAATTGTAAAGGTGCCTTTTGTTATGTTAATGAGGTTACTTTTGGAAAGCACCTAAGATTGGAGGCTGGTTAGTAGTGGAGCCAACCCTGTCATCAGACAGTTGGGATTTCCATTACTACTCCTAGTCTCCAGAGAGGGCAAAGGGGCTGGAGATTGAGTTCAATCTCCATTGGCCAGTGACTTAGTCAATCATGCCTGTGTAATGAAAGCTCCATAAAAACTCAAAAGGACAGGGTTCAGAGAACGTCTGGGATGGTGAACACATGGAAATTTGGGGAGAGGGGCATGCTGGGAGAGAGCATCGCACTCTGTGCCCTTCCTCATGCCTTGCCCTGTGCATCTCTTCCATCTGGCTGTTCCTGAGTTATATCCGTTTATAATAAAATGGTAATCTAGTAAGATATCTCTGAGTTCTGTGAGCTACTGTAGCAAATTACTCAAATCTAAGGAGGGGTTCAATGGAAATTCCGTTCTATAGCACTGCCAGTCAGAAGTACAGGTGACAACCTGCACTAGTGATCGACATCTGAAATGGAGTCCGTAGAAGGCAGTCTTGTAGGAGTGAGGCCTTAACCTGTAAGATCTATTGCCCTCTCCAGGTAAATAGTCTCAGAATTAAGATTAATTGCAGGACACCTACCTGGTACAGAGAATTGCTTGGTGATGTGGGAAAAATGGCCTCCACATATTGGAAATGTGTGCAGAATCATAGGTCCTTAGGATTTCACTGCCTGAACAGCACAATATTCTCCAGATATTCAGAGCCCAAGCCTCACACTGTGGCTACACCAAACCTGCAGTGACGGCCCTGCCTAGAGAGTTTCAAGTCTTAAGTGTTCTAACTTAGCGGTAGTACTGTTTCGCTATCATCTCTCCTCAGGGAGAAAACGATATCCTACTACCTCTGCCTTATGTTTTCCCGTGTTTGCTGTCTACTTTTGCTATTCCACTCACCTGAAATGCATTTCCATATACCCCAAATCTGCTCAGACCTAGTCCACATCCTACCTTTTTCATAACGTCCTTCCCAACTACCCAAACCTGATGTGATTGTCCTTCCCCTTTGAGTCTTTTGTACCTAATATGAACACTATTTTGGTCACTTAACCACATATTGCTTTGTTACAATTCTTTTACTTTTTGAGCTATTATTTTATGATTACATTGCTTTAATTTTTGACATGTATCTTTTTAGCTATACTTGCTTTTCTTTCACAAAAACTTATTGTTTTTATTCCAAATATTTTATTTCAAAGAACATGTTTCAACTTTAAGCACTCACAAAATATCTCTTAATTGATATGTATTAGAAGCTTAGGTGTTCTGTTATTCCTGAGTGGACTGAATAAATAATTACCTTTAACCACCAGTATCACAATGGATAGTAGTTGGTATTTCAAATAGGTGTCGTTAAACTGTTAGGTGCATAAATGATAAAAATAAGGGCTCTTTGAGCCTTAAAATTAGTCCCCTCATCCTTAGTTCTTCCATCGCTAGCTGATTCTTGAGGTCTTAAATTCGATGATCATGCCAAAAGACAACAAATGCTGTAAGTTCATTCACTTACTAACCTTTCCATATCCTTTTCTAAGAATGAGATGATAGTATGAGGAAAACAAGACATTCAGTAACTTCATGTTATTTGGTCAACAGTCTAGTGTTTTTGACCAATGTAAAAAGTTTTGTAGCAAGTTTGTTCTTAGGATATGGTGCTACAGACAGAGAAGAAATAGAAGACTGGCCCAAATTAACAAAAACTCTGGGTAACTCTGTCTTAATTATTGGAAACACTCAGGAAACTAATTACAGTGGACCCCTACATAAGACTGTTGTAAGACTGAAATTAAAAGACCTTATAAGTTACTTTATGGGCCTTTAGTACATGTAGCTTGTTTTAAGAGATCTGCCTTGGTTTCTTTATTTGATATCCATCACAGTGAGACACACTGTAGAACTGTTTTACTGTATATAATTAATTTGCCATTCATCCAGCAAACATTGAGAGCCTCCTAACTTCAAACCACTATGCTAGGTAATACGGAAGTGAGAGCAACTGTATATGGTTTTGTCCTCAGGGAGCTTATTCAGACCAAGAGAGTTTATCATGTGGGCTAGAGTGAATGGCTATTCCAAATCCATATTCAAAATCCCGTAAAGATTTTGTAGAATATTTCACTTTAGAAATGAAACGTTAGTGGTAATATAATGCACTGGGACCATTTCCTTAGGCTAACTGTTTATGGGAAAGACATAATTCAGGCATTTCTCCCTTGTCTCATGAAGCAATCTGAGGTAGCCTTAGGGAATAACTGGTGTCCTTTCTTATTCATTGGAAGATAACATAAGTAACAGAAAGTGTCTTGATTCTTTTTTGCAAAAAGTCATTATCTAATTCTGTGGTGAATTTGGAAACTATAGACTGTGATGTTTTTCTTTAAAGATATTTCTGTAGGAAGGTGATTCTGATTAGCACTTAGTCCCAAAGGACAAACTTAAGGAGGAGACACATAACTTCATAAGTATACTGATTTATGAATAGTTATGAGAAATCTTTTATAAACCAGAAAATTAGCTTTGAATGTAATCAACTCGAATCTAAATGGCACTCTATATTTTTATCCACATTAAACCACAGGATTAGAGAGTTCTCCTCTGGAGGCAGGTCCTTACAATACTATACTTAACAGATGAGGCCTGTCCTGTTTCTGTTATGTTTTCCAGCAAATCTCCAACTACTGCGGTCTACTCTTTTGAAACCTGACTTTTAAGAAATGTATATACAGTTTTAGTTCATCTCCGTTAGCATACATTTAGTGAAGATAGAGAAATCAATGTTCGTCTTTTCATGTAAACCTAGAAAATTGATTTATTGCTTACCTTTATCTTCTCTGAAATAGAATAGGGCAAAATTTCCTTCTAGGTTGTAATTTTTAATGCTTTAAAAGTTTTGCTTTTCTCTCAACTTTATATTGAATCTCTCAGTAGTTAAATAATAGGGATCTTACATGAGACTTACAAGGCCTTACACCATTTTCAGTGGGGGCATTTGCAAACAATGTGTATGGCAAAAACCCTACTTTGATAGGGAGCAGCGAGAGCTTTAACAAACTTATTTCTAATTTAATTTAGTCATGACCTCAAACTAATTAAGGTATGCTAGTTTGGGAAGAATTCATTAGGAAAAGAGAAAGCATTAAAGAAACTAATACACACATAAAAAGGGTTTAAAAAAAAGCTAGGAATATCATTTATTTGTACTGTTTAATAAATTCAAATTTTAACATAGATTGAGATTTTATTTTTAATTTTATAGAGGTTTCCATGAACCATAAAGGACCTTCATTTTTTATAGAATACTATAAATGGCAGTTACATCTTTGCATTTAGAAATTATATGACATAGACTTTTCTTAAAATAAGCAAATGAAGTTATTTCAACTCCCTACAAATTATTCTGACCTAATTTAATACTTTAATATCCAGAAAATGATTGTTTATCTTTACCAAAACTCATCAGTTTCTTAATACAGTATGCCACTTAGAATCCCTGAAACCAAATGTTACATACATAATATATAAAATAGAAATAGAAATCTATATCTAGAAATGAATAATTATGTTAAAATATATTTTTTAAATATGTAGAAATATAGTTATATCTATGATAACCCATACTCAATACTATTACATATCAATGCTTGCCATCAGGAATTAACAGTTTGGTGGCTTGCTTCAGCCAAGAATTTGTTGTATGATTAAGATAACTCGCTATATATGCAGTTTATCCAGCTATTTCTCTGAGAATTCAAATGAATGTTCTTTTTGTAAGGTGGTTGATTTCTTGTACTACTACTAATGCAGTAAAAGGAATCTTTCCAAGCTCAGGAACAAGGAGCAAAACCCTTAATTTGAATTTATAGCCTTCAGAGGCAATCTGCAACACAACTTAACTGTCCAAGCAATTTATTTTAATTAATATGATTTGTTCTATATATTTAAGTAGAAGAGTTATATACCAACAAATGGGACAACTAAGAATGCTAACAGTAACATTTTAAATAGTTATGGTTTAGGGAAAACATAAACGGAAGCATAGCCATCAGTAGTTATGGAAGCTGAACTTTTCCGTAACCAGTAAATCATCTATATCTCCATAGAGATTTCATTTTCACCAGTGGATTTTTTTTTTAATTATAAGAGTTTAGATAAAAGGCCAAGGTCACGCTATTTGCCTAGCATTTAGTGCTGATGTAGAAGAAATGCCCTCTGTTAAGAGAAGTGTCAGGAATACTTTATATTGCCAGAGCACATTGCTGATTTTTCTTACAGTAATGTAGAATTTAATGAATCAAAAGAAAAAGGTCTTTTTTTGTTGTTAAATTTGACACAGCTGAAAATATTCACAGGCTCTGTTCTATAGACCTTTAGACTGTGTTCCATTTCTAAAACTGTTATGTTAAAAGTTACTAAGTTATATTAAGCAATAGTATTCTTGCTCTAAAAATGATATTTTTAAAAGTCCTCTTTTAATCAAGGAAAGAATTACGTATTTACAACCCCAATATTGGTAGAAACAGTGCATTTTTACTAGCTTGTGTAAAGCCGATGACAACAGAAGGCTAAAGCACTGCACGAACCACTTCTGGGGATAACGAACTGAATGAAAACTCTATTTAGAAACACATAGTCTCAGCTAAAGATCCTTTTTGCAACCTTTGTTATTCAAGTTAATAGTAACGTCATACTTAGAAAAGGATTTGAAATAAGAACCTAGTTCATATTTTGCTTGAAATTGGCTAAGAACTTTGAAAGAGTAGAATTTTCTAGAATCCAGGAGAAAATGAGAGCTCTACACAATTAATGCCATTACTCTTTGTTGACTCAATGCGTACATGTTCTTACTCATATAGGTTTAAAGTTCTTTTCCTTTCATTCATTCAATAATCAAATTATTTACCAAATTCCTACTATGTGCTGGTACTGTGGGGGTATGGAACCTATAATAATAATAGCTAGTACTTATTTAGCAATTTCAATGTGCTAGGCAGTGTTCTTAGTACTTTGCATACACAGTGTTCTAATTCATTTAGCTGTCACAGTAACTTTATGAAATCAGTTAACTATTATTGCTATAGACCAAGAGTTACCCAGGATCACACAACTGGTTAGTGATGGACCCAGTATTCTAACCCAAGCAGCTGACTCCACTAGTGCTCTTAGCCACTATAGTACATGTACTGCAGCCTAGGTCTCTCCATGTCTTTGTCTCCTATAACAGTAAATGTTAGCTGCTCTCGTGGAGCTCCCAGTTTAACATTTTATATCCACTCTGCATATTTTAAAATATTGATTGATGAGAATCTCTCTCTCTCTCGCTCTATTCCCCATGCCAGGCCAGGACTGGAAAAACTGATTTGAGAACATGGTAGATCCTTTTGAGTTGAGATGCCACCATTTTCACAGCCATGGCAGAGTAGATGCATCACAAAATAACTCCCATTGCCTCATTTCCTTGAGGATGATGAAATCGCTTCCTCACTTCCTTTCCTCATCCCTGGAGAAATAATAAGAAATACTGCTTCCTCTAACTTTAGGGTACCATCAAGGAGGTTGAGAGGCATGATAAACAGGATCTTTACCCTCATAGAATGTATATTCAAATGGATATCAAAAGTTATTTCAGCAATATTATTCATCTCATGGCCCCTCAGTAAGCTATAGTGCCCTCTTTAATAGCCACACAGAAAATGGAGTACATTGTGTGTTTAGACTTGGTCATTCTTTCCAAGATTCTTGGCTTGATCTCTTCTTGCTGTTTCACCTCAGGATATTTAACATGAAATCAGCACTGTAATGTGGGACTCCCATAGATGAATCTTAATAATTTATCACTTGAATTTTGAGAATCGCTCTCTATACATAAAAAAATAAAATAAAATCAAAAGATAAAACAAGGCCAATGCTTCAATGTGGATGCAAGCTTTGGCAAAATGCATAAAAGTAACACTAAGATAAATTGAAACTCTAAGCACATTTTGCTTGCATCCCTTCCTTGTTTCTAATTTAATAAATGTTTCCCAAAATGAAGTTTGCAATATATATATATGTGTATATATACACATATATATATATATGTATGTACACACACACACACACTGCTTACTTATTCCCTTTTGGGTTCTATGTCAATTGTGTACATTTCATAAATATAAACATAAGACATTTGCTAAGGAATTACATTTGTTGATGTGGCAGCCTCATGGCTTAAGGTATAAAAAATTCATACCTTGTCAATTATGAATTGCAGTTCTCCCATTTGTATAGAATATGGAACTTGTTTGAGTACTAGCTAAAAATGTACGTGATACTATTTCAGATGTGAGTATTGCTTAAAAAAGAAAAAAAAGCACTCCTCACCTTGCCTTAAGAGGTCAAGCAACCAAAACCTATAATCCTATAAATAAGTTTCAAAAAATCTATCCTTTGCTCATTTATTCAACTTTCTTCTTATTACATCCAATTACCAACCCTATCAGTTCATTTCCTTTGATTTATCTTTTAGTCCAATGAGTGTCATAATAGAAAGGTAGCATGAATACCATTTAATACTTATGGATATTTTTCAAATTTAAACATCTTCCTTGCTAAGCAGAATTTATGCACTGACTAACTCCCATAGCTATCACCCTGGATGCCCTCTTCCTATTTCATTACCATTTTGTGGATGAACATATCACTGGTATGGTATTTATCTTGATAGATAGTCAAAAAAATCTTGCTCCAACAAGCTATACCATGTTTCTAGCCCTTGTTTATGAGGGAGGCACTTTCTGCAGAGCAGCCTGCGGTAAACGGTGGTCCAACTCAGATCATCGCTATTTTCCTGAGTAAAATCTTATATATGCTGTTAATTTAATTAGAAACTGGCCCTTTATTCTATCTTCCCAATTATCTCCTCCATTATCTCTCATACCCTAAAATCATATCATTCTCCAGAGAATAGATTAGTTCTCCAAACATTCTTGTCTCATTGCTTCCAGATAACTATCTGTGACTCTTTTTGCTTTTCAACTGCTTATAGTCATTTTAACATGTGTCATCACAGCTTAAGGTGTGATTATATCTAATAATACTTTATTACTGCAGTGGGTGCACCTCAGTTATTACCACATACAGAAAATTCTGCCTGACATTTCCAGAGCTTTTTTGCACTAGAGTAAGTCAAGTACTGTGTTACCTCTTTCTGTGACTGCCTGGTGAATAACCCAATACAACTATCTAATATCCTGAAAGAAGGCCTTACAACTTTGGACACCCTTCTTCCTCACCTTCATAACCCCTCAGCACTGCCATTTATTCCTCTTTTCTGACTTTATCTCCCTAATTTAAATTCTAACTTCAAGTGTATGTGTTGACTAATATTAAAATTAACTTCCAAAAGGAACCCATTTGTTGACCAAGTTAAACAGCTTTCTTTTGCACTTGACTATACAAATTTTAGGGACTCCTGGGTGGTTCAGTCGGTTAAGGGTCCACTTTTGGCTCAGGTCATGATCTCATGGTTTGTGAGTTCCAGCTCTGTGTCAGGCTTTGTGCTGACAGGTCAGAGCCTGGAGCCTGCTTCAGATTCTGTGTCTCCCTCTCTCTGTCTTCCCATCCTCTGCGTGCAATCTGTCTCTCTCTCTGTGTCTCTCAAAAATAAATAAACATTAAAAAAATATTTTTTAATTTTAGGTTGAATTTTTTTTTCCTTAGGAAACAGCTAGGAAGCATTAAAAAATAAAATCAGCTTGGAGATAGAGATATTTAGTAAACAAAATCATTCTAATATTTTCTATCTTTCTCAACTCTTCTGTTTGCCATAACCTATGAATTTGGCCAAAATGCAGTAAGTCAAATTCATTTATAGTCGGTTGACATTCAGAGGTTATCTTCATTGATGAACTCATTGTAATGAGTTCCTGCCACTATGTTACAATTCTCATTTCCCCATAAAATTTATTAAATTTTATTTGCTATTAAAATCCACCATCGATCCAACAATATGCAGTAGAATCAATAATGTCTAATGATGTTTAATATGCCTAGTTTTGTTGTAAATTAAGCGATTAAAAACAAGGTCTTTGCCAGCCCTTTTATTTACAGGTGATGGGGTTTACTCAAGAGGATCTTACCTAACAATTCAGAATTATCTTTTTAAAAAAATGTAAAATGCTTTTCGTGGGTCAGTTCTTCTTCAACATTAGCTAGAAAATGAACTCTTCTGGAAGAATACTTTGGGAATGGAGTACATTAATGACCCAGTGGGATAAACACTTGACCATCAAAAAGCAGTGCATTTGAAAAATTGCTTTTTCTCAACCTAACCGTGCTTTATACAACATAAACAGATCCATTACTGCTGAGATATGCTGCATCTCTAATTTCATTTTCACAAAACTTCAACACACCTCCATAGAAACGAGATTAGTTTTCTCAGTAAATAACTATGACATTACCATTATTAGTGTTCATAGGAAGTCCCTATTTAAAAGCACAACAGGGAAATGACTACACAGTATCCTCACCCCCAGCAAACACATAAAAATACAAATACACACACGCCCATAGATAATAAAACACTGGAAAGTGATAAGGATAATCAAGAAAATGCTATATCTTCAGCTATAGTTTAGCTATTCAGCCAACTTTAACCAATTTTATAACATGATTTCATTATTTTTAAAATATAAGAAAAGGTTAGCAATCAAATATTATGAGAAAAGTGTCAACCTAATTATGAAATGAAATTAAGCTGTCAAGCAATAGAATACTGTGAATCATTAATCTAAATTCTATATTATACAGAAGGAGAAAAGATACTAGATAAAAGGCTCAAATTGCATACTGTGAAATATTTCACTTTAACCTGTTCCTAAAATCTTTTCTGGGTTTCTTTTCTGGGTTTTTCTCTTTTTTAATAACTCACATTTTTATTTTTTTTATTATAATAGTTTATTTTCAAATTGGTTTATATATAACACCCAGTGTTCATCCCAACACGTTCAAATTTTTAATAATTAGAATTCCATTCCCATTCATTTGCTACTGACCTGGGATATGTGAAAGTTGATTTGATGAAGTACAGCCAACCTTTTTATAGAGAAAAGCCCTTTCTAAAATCTGCTAAACTCCCCTAAGCTTTGAAATTCTTGGTGTTGTGTTGTGGAATCTGTTAATATCACAGAGAGAAAGTGCAGAAAGATACTAATGCAGGATTCTGGGTGCTTCAAGCCATGAGCCATGATGGTGTCTGTGGTCAAATGGGTGGGTATTATAATTTGCAATGGTAAATGAAGAGTCTAGTCTCCTTTCAAAAACTACTCAATCAGTGTGTCTAGAAGGTATACACATTTTATAAAACATATTACTGAACTAAATCTGGTATATAGAGATACATATTTTTGGACTGTCTACTATGACTCAGGCAAACATCAGGCACAGGAGATAACAGCGAATATGATAAATATTGCCTCTTCCTTTATGGAAGTTATATCTGTGGCAAAGACAAATTTTGGACAAGTAATCAAATAAAATGAATGAGCAGAAGTACTACAAAAGTCAATATTCAGGTTAATAATTTTTATAGTTTTTGTATATGGATCCTGCATATTTTGATTAGGGTTACTCCTAGAGATTTTATGGTACATATGTTATTATTATTCAGATAATTTTTTTCTACCTTCTCTTCTGTTTCTTATTGGTATATTAATATTTTTTTATAGTTTTTTTGTTTTGTTTTGTTTTTATTTCACAGCCTTACAGATTTCTGTTTAAAAGGATTTTACATGGCTTTTATGGGCTTTCTAAGAAATATTCTCTGAAGTTACTAGTGACTTTTCCCTTTTCCCCTCCAGTAGTTGTTCCATTATTTCTGATTTGTGTGTTATTGTACCAGCCAGAAATTCTAGAATAATGCTGAATAACAACATTGGGAATTCCATCCTTCCTTGATTTTAATGAGCTCAGTTTATATGATTAGTGTTACATGATGTGATCTTTCTAGATGCCTTTTTTTTTATGAGAAGAAAGTATACTTCATTGTTTTTCCTTAAGATGTAGATTAGGAATTTTTTTTTCCTAAGCTCTTTTTTATAACATTTTTTTTTTACATTTTATTATTTATTTGTGAGAGGCAGCACGAGCCGGGGAGGGATAGAGAGAGAAGGAGACACAGAATCTGAAGCAGGCTCCAAGCTCTGAGCAAGCATTCAACACAGAGCCTGTCGTGGGGCTTGAACCGTGAACGGTGAGATCATGACCTGAGCCAAAGTCAGACACTTAACCGACTGAGCCACCCAGGCTCTCCTTTTCTAAGTTCTTAATTATGATCTCCCTCTCTTTCTCTCTCTCTCTCACTTAGCTGAAGTATCACTTTAAGTAATTTTTTTTCAAGAAGAGCATTTGGTGCTACAATTTTTAAATTCCTCAATAACTGAGAGTTCTGTTACCATCACATATAACAATACCTAGGAAGGCATACAATTCTTAGGTTACAGGTTACACCGGTGGGAATACAGAATTGTACATCCACTTTGGGAAGTGTTTTGGCAATTTAGGGGAAATTTGCACTTAGACAAAAACCCTATAAACAAATGTTTATAGCAGCTATATTCACAGTAGCCCAAACCTGTAAACTATACCGGTGTCCTTAAACCCTTCCATACAATGGACTATAACTTACCCATAAGAAGGAAAAAAACTATTGGTTCATACAAAAGGTTGGGTGAATTTTAAATGTATTTTCCTAAGTGAAAGAACAAAGACTGTATGTGCTAAAGAAGACAGTGCCTATATGTTGTGTGATTTTATTTAATTTTTTTAAATACTGATTTATTTTTGAGAGAGAGAATGAGACAGAGCACTTGTCGGGGAGGAACAGAGAAAGAGGGAGACAAAGAAACCAAAGCAGGCTCCAGACTCTGAGCTGTCAGCACAGAGCTTGACGCGGGGCTCTAACTCACAAATGGTGAGATCATGACCTGAGCCGAAGTCGGACACTTAATGACTGAGCCACCCAGGTGACTCCCCTACCGTGTGATTTTATTTGACATGATACTCTTAAAAAGGTGAAAGTACGGGGGGGTGGGGGGTGGGGGGGGGAAACATATCCATGGTTGACAAGGATTGTGAATGGGAAGAGACATTATCCATCAAGGGGTAGGTCTCATTTTGAAGGATGATGAAACTGTTCTCTAGGGAAGTGTAGTGATGGGCACTTGAACCTGTGCATTTGTCAAAATGCACAGAACTATACACAACTAAGGGTGAATTTTATTGTATGAAAACCACAAAATCTACCAGGAGGCGAGGGCAGATATGGAATGCAGATGGCGACAAAAGCATCTAGCTGTAGCACAACTGAACCACATACCTACACTGAAGGGAATGGGGGAGAAAGGAGCTCCGCGAAGAAACTCTGGAAAGCAAGCAGCATTTTGACTGAATAAAACTGAGGACAAAAAGCCTTGTTCACACACATTGTTCTCTAGTTGGTAATTTGTTTCTTATAGAAATATGGGTTAGGAAGTTTAAAACTGCTCTTTTTAATTTTAGATTTTTTTTTTTTTAGATTTTAAAGGTATTTTTAGATGCTTTTAAAGTTAATTTCATTTACGCTTATATACTGGGATTTGAGTTAACAAATTATAGAAAATGGGAGTCAGGTATCTTATCAGAGGAAGTTACAAAAAATAGAGGAAGGCTAGAATGAGGTCTGTGGTGTTGGATTAAAATTGGACATATCAGTATGACCTTATTCTTTTTAATGTACATGTAAATGACACAGAAATGAACTCTGATAGGTGTGTATGCCTGAGCCAGTATCTGTACATGTATTTCCTAGGTTCATCCACTGAAGAGGTCTAGAAGGTGCCCTAGTAGCAATGAGCAAAGCCACCACCTAAATCTTGGCTTCTAAATTCCATTCTCTGATGGAAGAAATGGGGTTCCCTTGGGGTAATGCCTGACTCTAGGTATGTGGCAGGGAGAACCCAATATGAGCCTAGATTATCAGAAAATAAGAAGGAAAAAGAAAAGATGGGAATGTATCAAAAGGGCAGGTGGGCCATCCTGAAAAAGTTGCCAGTTGCCAATGTTGGAACAACTTGAGCAACAAAATAAATAATGACAGCATTGGATGATAACTCCATAATAAAATAAATATTCAGAAATCCATACTAATATAAATAAACAACTGAATAAATGGGGGAAAAGTGACAATGATTCCACTTGACAAATATGAAGGATTGAGGGAAATAGCAATTATTATTAAAATACCACAGTGATAATTGCCACACAATGTATGCTAAAATTAGTGGGTGACAGTTCATGGAAAAATAGGATATTTGCATTAGATCAAAGTATCTCCCCCAAATATTTAAAAATTCTAAAGGAATATTTGTAACAATGGTAGAGAATCCTAACAAGCCCCAGCTTACTCAAGAGACCAAGAGTAATATCACCAGTAATCAGACATCCCGATACTATTTAATCCATGATGTGCTACACTGAGAGGGGCACATGACTTCCTTCTATGAATTTCCTTCCTAATAATGCACATGCTTTTAATGTTTACTTTTTTATTTTTGAGAGAGAGAGAGGGCACATGCATGAGTGGGAGCAGGGCAGAGAGAGAGAGAAGGCGACAGGCGATTCGAAGCGGGCTCTGCACTGACAGCCCGACGCAAGGCCTAAGTTCACAAACCATGTGGTCATGACCTGAGCCAAAGTCCTACGCTTAACCGCTTAACCAACTGAGCCACCCACGTGCCCCTCCAGTTAATGTACATTCTTAAACTAATCATGAAAAAGCATCAGTCAAACCCAAACTGAGGCACAGTCTACAAAAGAACTGACCATGAACCTTCAAAAGTGTTAAGGCCATGAGAGACAGAGATTCAGAAACTGCCACAGACTGGAGAAGATGAAGGAGAAATGACAACTAAATGCAATATGAGCTCCAGGAACAACCCAAGGACATTAGTAGAAAAACTGGTGAAATCTGGCAACGTTCTGTACTTGAGTTAGTAGTAGTGTCCCTATGTTAATGTCTTTGTATTGATGAATATTCTTTGGTTATGTAAGGTGTGAACATAAGGGGTATGTGAGTGAAGGTATATAGGAAATCTGTGTACTGGGTTTGCCACTTTTCTCGAAGTCAAAATACAAAAAAATATATATGGTGCTAAAATAATGCCATTAATGTGCCATCATCTCATGGTACTGCTGCTTGACGTTTAAGGCCAGCCTAATTTTTATCCCTTTTCAGGTAATCTGCTTTACTTTTCTCCTGCATGCTTTAAACTGTTTTCCTCTTTCTTGAAAATAAATCTTATGTATCATTAATTTGATTTTCTTTAGTGCCAATTTAAATCATTATTTCCACCCCCAAATATTATCCACTTCCATTTTCTCTTTGGCCTTTTGTTTCATCTCATTGTTTCTCTTTTTTGCCTTTATAGATTGTAACCTAAGGCTTGTTCACAGAGGCCCTGCCTTCTGTCTACTGAGGATAGACCGGGAGAGTGTTCTAACATTCTGGTCTGATCTCCATATTAAGCATATTACGTGTGTGTGTGTGTGTGTGTGTGTTTCCAGACTGATTTTTACTTTTCCTTAAACTGGAGCCTCTTTTCACAAGCACCATTTGGGTTCTTTGGATCATTCATCTTCAAAGTAGGAGAGCTTTCTCTATCTGGACTATCTTCATTATCTTGTGATTCATGGAAAACCAGTGACGACAGATACACTGATTGATTTTGGAGCTGGAGTTTTATTGAAAGAGATTTTATTAGGGATGTTTGGTGGAGCCCATTTAAAATCAGAAGCTACCTATTCAAAATGTCTGCATTTTCGAATTAGTAATTTTAACAGTATCTCCCAAGATATTTCGTTTGAGAAAGAATATTTGCATCATAAGCATTATATCTGGAATTCCTGTACTCCAGACACAGAAAAAAAGAATGCAAAGCAATAATTTATACTTCACAGGATAATTAAAGCAAGAGGTTTGGTATTTCTCCATAAAGAGAATTATGAAGTTAGATAGTGGCCTGGAAACCAGCGAAGCTGATTGCAAAATGAATATTTAAAAGCCCCTCTGATTTAATGTGCTCTTGTTTCCATTCCCTTTATTCTTTACAAAGACAAAGAGTCCTCTGTAAATATTGCTTTAAGGATTATCAGGCTTCAATTTTCAAATTCATCTGAAGGCCATAATTTAAACCATAATATTGGCTTTACAAATGTAAACAGTGATTGAACCCCTTTCCTTCAGCTAATAGGAATGCCAATGAAATTAAAGTCAATTAAATAATTGCTTTATTAACCTAATGTATTTCTTCTGTAAGACAGGCCGTGGCATATCCAGCCAGGAGGAGAGCTAGAAGAGGACAAACCTACATCAACGTAAGGAGAATGGAAACCAGCATTTTTTAAAAACTTGATGCAGTGGGAAGAGTGGCCATCTTGATCCATCCATTTCTACCTTGTACTGTAACCCCGGCCAAAGATGGAAAAGTCCTAAGAGAGTTTACAGATTTTCATTTGATTCTGATTCTATTTAGTAGGAGACAAATTATGTCTACAGCTTAGGTCTAACTTGACTTTTCTCATCTTTCTGCCTTCTGGACACCAGCTGCAGGGAATGGACTTCACCTCCTCAGACTAGAGCCTGGTCGCATCTCTCTCAGTGACTCACCACTGCCGACAGAATGATGTTTAAAGTCCTTATCGGGACACACAAATCCCTTGATGATTTGCATCCTACTCACAGATCCAGCCTCATTTACCACCATGCTTCTTCCCTCCTACCCCTTAGTAGGACCTTCAACTCTTACTGCATACTCTGCTGGCACTCATCTCTCCCTCTTTGCACATTCCAGAGCATAGGTAATTTTCCCTGTAAATTACTGATCTTTCACGATATAAGTTGAAATATCCCCTCTCCAGCCAAGTTTTCTGTGTCCACCTCTGTTTCCAGTCTCCTCCTTTGCCTCCCCTAGTCAAGTTATCCCATTTTTTTCTTTTACAATAATACACAACCAGGAGATTATTTACTTATAATGTTACATACATTGAGAGATTAGTTTCCATTATTTTGTAAATGCCTTTCTCTCCTACTTTGTTGTCCCCTGCCTTTTCAAGGGCAGGGCTAGATCGATTATTCCAACAATATCAGAACTTGGTAAAGTATCTGGTATCTATGAATACATAGGCAGGTAGCACAGTGGTATCTCTAGAAAGATACATAACAGATTCTTAGTTACAGCCTTTCTTATAGCTCATATCCCTCCTGCTCTGACCCAAATGTTCTTAAGGTACCTAAGCACAGAAAAAGAAGAAATTTTTTGTTGTTGTTAATTTTTTTTTTTAGAGAGAGAGAGAACAAGAGTGCATGAGTGGGGGAAGGGGCAGAGAGAGAGAGACACACAGAATCTGAAGCAGGCTACAGGCTCTGAGCTGTCAGCAAAGACAGCTCAAACTCACGAACTGTGAAATGATGACCTGACCCAAAGTCGGACGCTCAAATGACTGAGCCACCCAGGCGCCTCTCATTTTGTTTTTTCTGATGCAGGTTCAGACTACACCAAAAGTACAGCCAGAGTTTGCTTCTTTGGGAAGCTTTCATAGATGTTAAGAGACAAAGGAAGAAGGGAGGAAGCAGAGCATGGATTACCATGCTTTGGGTGCTAATATGCCTTCCATATATATTATCTCATTTAATCTTAAAACAACTATTAAGAATAAATATTATCATTCCCATTTTTACAGTTAAGAAAACAGTGATTCTAGGGGTGCGTGGGTGCCTTAGTTGGTTAAGCATCCAACTTCAGCTCAGTTCACCATCTCCTGGTCTGTAAGTTTGAGCCCACTTTGGGCTGTGTCCTGACAGGTAACGTCCTGGAACCTGCTTCAGATTCTGTGGCTCCCTCTCTCTCTCCGCCCCTCCTCTGCTTATGCTCTTGTCTCTCTTGCTCTCAATAATAAATAAAACATAAAAAAATATTTTCAAAAAAAAATGTGACTCTTTATATAATTTATATCAGGCCACTCATCTGACCAGTTCCCAAGCTGGATTTGAATTTGACTTGGCTCATTCAAAACTCAATTCTTTTCTTAAAATATGGGCACTAAAGAAATTTTAGTTCTACAAAACTGTAATGGCTCATTCTGTGAGTATTCTAAACTTGATGCAGTTTTGGTTTTCAACTTTAAACATGAGGATTCAGAAATGTTTGTCTATCATTTCTATTATACTTAGCTTCATTTGGTAGTTACTCATCTATTGGATATTTATTAGACATTTACAAAGGGAAAGCAACGAGCTGGATACTTGAAGAGTAAGCATGCCTGAGACAAACCAGTTTCTCTATTCAGAAAATTCCTTTGCCATTTTCTTAGAGGCATTCTCATTGTGGAAAGCCAACCTACTTGCTATCCCATTTATGGTTTCTCTATTTTTCTCCCTAACTTGAACCGAATTAACCCTCATGCAAACATAATCTTTATATTAATATTTTACCTGATTTCTGTTCTTAATCCCAAAGAAATACATGCTGCATCTTCACCATGGTCAACAAAATCTCCTATTGTTTATGTAGGTAAATATTTAAGAAGCTTATGTATAGATTTTATACTGTCACATAAATTATATTGAAAAGGACATCCACACACATATATACAAATACATATATGCATTTTCATAAAGTCTTTAGAAAGTATTAGACTTTAAATGCACTGGTCAGAGTAAATTTAACCTTTGTAATCTATTTAAATCAAATAGAAAATGAAAATCTGGCAGCCAGGTTTATCAGTTTTCTATGTAACAAACCACCCCAAATTTAGTGAATTAAAACAACACAATTTATTATTTCTCACAGCTCTGTAGAAAATTCTGTTTGTCCTCCCTAGACTCACTCATGTGGCTATTGGTCACGCAAATGGATGGGGTGGGTCTCTGTCTGGCCTTTCATATTGGTCTTTTTCAGAATATAGTGGTGTCAAGATTCCAAGACCATAATAACCCCAGTGTAAGTATTTATCAAGATTCTGCTCTTACCACACTTACTGATGTCCATGGACCAAAGGAAGTCATTTGGCCAAGCTCAGAGAAAGTGTGGAATGCTTGGAGTTGTGATTCATGGAGAGGCCTTTATTCCAATAATCTACCACAGCGAGTATCTTTATAGCATACTTAAAATCTTATCACATATACTTCTAAGGCTGAAGATATGCTTAATTAGCTACACAGAGCATTGAGGATGCTGACGGCTTATCGATAGATAAATATCAAAGAATATATAAAGATTGGTTTAGAGATATATACATACATTTAAGTGCTTCTCTGAATTTATGAAGAAACCACCTATTAAATATTTCTCCTCTATTGATCCCACATGCCTTTGTACGCCCACCACCTATTCTACCTGTAGCTACTGGATCAAATGCCCAAGCCTTTCCTTTATTTCATTTTTTCTCAAATTCTAAGTGCCTAGAAGGACTGCTTCTATATCCTGGTTTTGTTTCAGCAATTAATATTCAACAGCTCTCCATTCACCACTGCAAGCTGGCCAGTTCATACTACCTAGACTGCATGTTCTGGACAAGCATAGATCTGAATCCATAGAAGTTCCTAGGGCCGTTTTTTATGATTCTTAAAAAGTAGAGATTCCAAAGCATCTCTTTAAGGTATTAGCATAGAGAAGGGTAAAGGACTTAAAATTAGAAAACAGGGGCGCCTGGGTGGCTCAGTCGGTTAAGCGGCCGACTTCAGCTCAGGTCATGATCTCACGGTCTATGAGTTCGAGCCCCACGTCGGGCTCTGTGCTGACAGCTCAGAGCCTGGAGCCTGCTTCAGATTCTGTGTCTCCCTCTCTCTGTGCCCTTCCCCTGCTCATATTCTGTCTCTGTGTCTCTCAGAAATAAACGTTAAAAAAAATTTTTTTAAAAATTAGAAAACAGGAGCTTCAGCTTTATCACTGACCATCAAGTCACTTCATCTCTCTGCAACTTAGAGAATCTAAGAATCTAATCTAGAAAAGGAAAGTAATAATAGTAGCTACTTTATAACCTTATTTGGAGGATTAAATGGTATGATTTAATGAAGGGCCATGCAGAACTATACAAATGTATTAAAGGCCTACAATGCCTTACCAGAAACCAGTGAGGTCGTTTTCAGAGTTTAGACTTATTTAAAATTTAGAAAAGTAATACAATGTATATTCTGTGTGTTAAGTAACATTCCTACCAGAGTCTAGGGCAGTACCCTATATCAAACACATTAATATATCTGCAGCAAAACATTCATTTTACGTGGAATGAATTAAGACTATAAATTTATTAAAACTTTCAACTTAAGAGCTTTTGTATCTCAGAACTGCAGATAAGGGACTGTGGGTTTCTATTTTATGTTTTTAATAAATATAGCCCATTTTTAATTTTTAAAAAACTATATAAAACCTTTAATAGTTAAGATTGGTGTTACATAGTTAGAGAGGACTCATGCCTTTGTTTCTATAATTCTCTTTCCTTATCGGTATAGGATCTTCATAAAGTAATGAATAATACTTACATTTTGAAGAAAAGAAGAGGGAAGAGGATTAAAAGAAAAGAAGAGGTAAGAAGAGATTTTAAGGACAATGAATGGCAGTGATGGTGAATGCATGATAAATAAGCCAATCTGTAGGTGTTTAGTTTACCTATGGAATATATAGTTACTGGGAAAATATACATGAAAACTACACTGTTAAGTTAGGAAAGATATATACTGTGTGCCCTGCCTTTTACCTAACATTTGTAGGGAAACAAATTCAATATAAAATCTTGTCTCTGCCCTTCAGCACAAAGATAGAGCTACTACGTAAAAATGAAGGAATCATTGAGAGCAAAGCGTTCTCCATTCATTAGAAATTTAAAAATGCATAGATAAGAAAAAAAGGTTAGTATCCATAGGAGCTGCCAAAGAAGGTTTTATAAAGTAAGTGGATACCTTCAGTTTGGATACCTTCAGTTTGGATAGAGAAAAGATAACTGAGCAACAATGTCATGTTAAGCAAAGACAGGAGAGTAGTAACGTGTTCCAGAGGCAGAGAAGGACCAGCGTGTACAGAACAACAAATGAATCTGAAATCATGCAGTAGAGCCATTTGTGGAGGGATTTAAAAGCCTAGAGGGAATAGTTGGACTTGATGAATCATGTAATAGGAAATCACTGCAAGTTCTTGAGCTGAGGAATGAAATCCTGAATTAGTATAAGCTTGGTCTGACAGTGAAATACAAAAGTGAATCATAAATGGGAGAGATTGGAAACAAGGAGGCTCTTGAAATAACCCATGCAGGCATATAATAAGGGTAAGATTTAGGGAGGAGGGTAAGGAATTGTTGAACAAGAAGAAAAGGTAAATTTAAAACTCTGGTGAGAAGGCACGAGAACAAACAACAAAGAACACTGGCATTTTTAACCAGTACAGATTCAGATTGGCAAACCAGTTGATGGAACTGGGGACAGTCGGGAAAGAAAGAGGAGCCCACAGGGTTGGGGGGTCAGTGGCAGGGAGAGAAATGGAAACAAAGAAACCTGAGAGCAGAAAGTTATTTTTTAAAAACCAAATTACAGGACCTAAACTCCCTCATATTCTACACTGTTAATTTTATCAGTGATGATTCATGTTCAGAAATGATGGTGACTCCCAAGTCATTACAACATTCTCAATCATCAAAATCATCAAAGAAAACAAATCTAACGCAACGTACGTGAGGAAAATACAACAGAACACCGTGGTAACACATCCTATAAAGATTTTTCACCAAATGTTTGAAACAAAAACCTGAAGAGTTACCTTAGAGTTACTCAGAAAATGCAATTAACTGGAAAATGCCCTTTCAAAGCATACAGGAGAGTCAGAGAACACTGGAATGGGAAGAGACTGTGAGGCATTGATTTAAATTTGCAAATATTCGGACCTTCCAAAGTCATGAATAGTTAACATCTAATTGTCAGAAAGTTCTTCCTTAAGCCATACTAATGTCTCTTTAACTCATATCCATTAGTAAAAATTATTATAAATTTTATCCTCTAAAACAGCTCAAAAGAAGACCATCTCCCATGATAGGTGAATCACTACCTAAAGCCAGAAAAGGAAATTGTTACCCAGGAGACAGGCAGGAGAAAAACTCTTTTGGATGAGGAAGTCTGCTGTATCTTGATTCTGGAGATACAATCATACCACCAATTTAACCTAGTTTATTTGTATGAAATTACAAAGGCTCAATTAAACTGTCTAGTTAAAATTCCAAAACCAAGACCATCTCAGATGGTAAGTAAGAGCCCTTCAAATATTTGAAAACAAGTTTCTTTTCTTAATTAATCCTACTTATATATTTGGATATTTAAAATGGAAATACCTGATCTGGAATGTGCTGGTAAATTTGCCCGCATAGAATAGCTGGGAGGATTTTGTTTTCTTTTTAAAGAAGATAATTACTCAAAAACTTACATAAAATAAATAGGAAACAAAATAGAAAATAAGTAGATAATTTGATACTTAGGTAACATCTTTTAGGTTACAATCATTCATTTAAGAAGATTATCTTCAGTAGATTGACTCTCATTAGTTCCAAAGGTCTAGAAATTTTCTATGTAGTAATTTTGTATTAGCTCAGACAATACAGTGGTAATGTTAACTCAAAATGTTGTAAAGAAACTCTTTAAGAAAGATTAAGTGGAAGCCAAAAGAAAAAATAGAAATAGGGCATTTTTATAGCCATACTGAGAAGGTGCCCTTTGGTTAATTTATTAACTTGTATTCAATAGATGTTTCTGTCTTTTGCAACATTTGACTTTCTATTAATAATATTAGTAGTTTTGTACAAAGTTGATTAAATGGACCGCTAAGGTGGGTAAAGTTGGGAAAAAGGCATTTCAAGAGATACACAGAAAGGCAGACAATTAAAAACATACTTCTTAATTGCTCCGATAATCATAAGTGCAAAATCACATTGCCCTTTTCAATGAAGCGTGATTTGTAAGCTTACTTAATTGCATGTTTCCCACCAGTCACTATCATATACATTATCAGGTGGAAGTATTACAGCTTAAAAAATTAAGAAGAAAGCAAAAATCATAGAAGTATTTCTATATGATTATATCCTTCAGTTACAAAAGCCAGGATCCTCTGAATATGTTCTTTAGACGGCAGTGTTTTCATTATAAAGGAGGCTGACTCATTTCTAAAAGTTAGTTTTGGGCCTCCTGTGGCCTATTCCGTAAAAAGAAAATAAGTAGTTAAATGACTAATAGGTTTATATTTGTAGATCTTTTAACTAAGCATGATTTTTAATCCTATAGTTGAGGAAAAATTTTAAGTACAAATCTTTAAAAATGACAGGATATGGTACAGACAAGAGACCCCATCTAAATTATACCATGGCTTTCCTGGGAAACCTCATATGTTAAAAAAATACATGTATATGAATATATATGTTATATATATTCATACATATATGAATTTATTTTATTGAATTGTTATTTACATGCAGTAAAATTCATAAATTTGAAGTGAACATTTTAATGAATTTTGTAGTCTCATGCAATTAAATTGACTGAAGCTCCACAATTGAGATACAGAAGAATCTCCTCATCCTAAAAAGTTTCCTCATATACTATCATTTCCCAATTCTGGCTGTAGGCAGTACTTAAACTACTTTCTGTCATAGTTTTGCTTTTTCTAGAATTTGTATTATTGGAATCATATAGGATCTGTTCTTTTGTTTTTAAAATTTTTCACTTAGCACATTTTTGAGATCTTTTGATGTTTTTGAGCTATTAATATTTTTTTTGCTTTTTATTGCCGAGGAGTAATTTCATCATAGGGGATATACCACACTTTGATTATGTACCCGACAGGTGATAGATTTTAGGGTGAGGGCTGCTTCTCTTTTGGCTGTTATGAATAATGTGGCTATGAACATTTGCAGTGAAATCTTTTTTGGACATTTGTTTTTACTTCACTGGACTAAAATACCAAGAAGTAGAATAGCTGAGTTCTACAGTAAATATATATATTTAACCTTATGAAGTACTTTCAGACTGTTTTCCAAAATGATGATACTGTTTTTCATTCCTACCAGCAATCTATGGAAATTCTGCTTATTCCACATCCATGTCAACACCTACTATAGTCAGTCCTTTTAATTTTAGCCATGCTAGTAAGTATGTACTAGTATCTCATGTGGTTATTATTTACACTTCCCTGACAACTAGTGATAGTGAATACTTTTACCTGTGTTTATTGGCCATTTTTCTATCATCTTTGGTGAAGTGTCTGTTTAAATCTCCCATTTAAAAAATGTGGTTGTTTCTTTCTTATTGAGTTGTAAGAATTCTTTATATATTCTAGATTCTAGCTTTTTGCCAGAAGTGTTCTGTAAAAATTTCCTTCCAGCCTTGATGTGTTTTTTTTGTTTTCTTAACTATATCTTTTGAAGGAACAAAAGTTTTTAATATTGATGAGAATCCATTTTATTTCTTCTTTTATCGTTTGTACTTCCTATATGGTTATTTAAGAAAGTTTTCCTAACCTAGTGTCGCAAAGATTTTCTCTCTTCTTTTCTTCAGAAGTTTAATAGTTTAGGTTCTCATATTTAAGCCTAAGATTCAATTTGAGTTAGTTGTTATGAAAGTTAAAGATCAGGTTCCCCATATAGATATCCAGTTGTTCTAGTATCCTTATTTTTTCTCCGTTTAATTACCTTGCTACCTTTCTCAAAAATGAATTGATCATGTAAGTATAGATTAATTTCTGGACTCTGTTATTATCCATTTCCATATATGCCTATATTTACTTATTCATATGCTAGTTTTACATGCTCTTGATCTGTAAGCTTTGTACTAAGTATTTAAATCAGGTGACAATATTCCTTCAACTTTTCAACTTTGTCTTCCTTTTTCAAAAATTTTTTAGATATTCTGAGCTCTTTTTACCTTTTAATGTAAATTATAAATCATGTCACTTTCTTCAAAGAATGTTGTTTGGATTTTGATTGGGGTTTCATAGA
The DNA here is from genome assembly GCA_030068075.1 of Paguma larvata. Classification (NCBI taxonomy): domain Eukaryota; kingdom Metazoa; phylum Chordata; class Mammalia; order Carnivora; family Viverridae; genus Paguma; species Paguma larvata. Next base: position 79,139,226 of record CM057826.1, on the reverse strand, counting down.
ATTTAGGTACCAGAGAATATAGAGAATTAGAGAATTTAATATTCAGGTCTTGCACATCTTTAAAAAAATTATTCCTGAGTATTTGTTATGACATTTTAAGTGGAAATTTTTTTCATGGTTGGGGCACCTAGGTGGTTCAATCTTGATTTCAGCTCAGGTCATGACCTGAAGTCATAGGATCAAGGCCCCCATCAGGCTCCATGCTGAACTTAGACCCTGCTTAAGGTTCTGTTTCTCTCTCACTCTGCACCTCTCCCCTATTCGTGCTCATTCTCTCTCTCAACAATAAAAAATAAATAAAATATAAAATTTTTCATGGTCAATTATTTGTTACTAGTTTACAGAAATACTGGTTTTTATCTTGACCTTGTATCCTGCAATCTTCCTAAACTTAGTCATTAGATTTAATACCTATTTTGTGAATTCCTTAAAGTTTTATACCTATACCATCATGTCATCTGCAAATACGGATAACTTTATTTCTCCCTTTCCTATCTGCAGTCCTTTTTATTTCCTTTGTCGTACTGCACTGGATACGATTCGGTATAAACGTTAACTAAAAGACATCCATGCCTTGTTATTGATCTTAGAGTCTGATGTTAGCTGTGGGTTTTTCATAGGCGCCCTTAACCAAGTTGAGTAACTTTTCTTTTATTCCAAGTTCGCTGAGAGTTTTTATCACGAAATGGTTTCACAAAGGCTTTTCTATATCTATTACAATGGCCCTATGGTTTTTCTCCTATGCTCTTGTGATGTGGTGACCTGCCCTGATTGATTTTCAAGCACATGTAAGTAATTTCCCCTGACTGGAAAGTGAAGGACAGAACATAAGCACATAACAGAATAATGACATTAATAATGGAAAATGCAAACATGTGTCCTAATATTCTTATTTAATACACTTTTTTTTTTTTAATCATCAGAAAAAGATCAAATGCTACCTATCTGGTTTAGTATCAGTTGGGATGGGACCTACTCAAAGAGGAGAAAGTAATATTTTCCTTGTCTAATTTTTAATTTTGCAGGTTTATTCAAAGTACTCATTTCCATTTGTTTTGACAGTACATTAAAAAGTTGATAACTCAAGAGGGGAGGGCCAACATGGCAGAGGAGTAGGGGGTTCCAGTATTTCGCTTGCCCTTTAAACGGGGACGACTGAAACCAAAGTCTCTCTAAACTCCAAGAATCGAGGGAAAAAGGTGCTGCAGGTTACAAGGAACGAACGAGAAAACAGACACGGCCCAGCTAAAATTCTGTTTTCCTTTCCAGGGCAACTCCAAGAAACAATCCAAAACACATCTAGCCAAAATGACGAAACGGAAGAATTCTCCTCAAAAGATCCTACAAGAAGAAGTGACAGCTCAAGAATTAATGAAAACAGATATAAGCAACATAACAGAACATGAATATAGAATGATAATCATAAAACTATTTGCCGGGCTTGAAAAAAGCATAGATGAATACAAGGGGTCCCACGCGGCAGGGTTCAAGGACCTTAAAAATGGTCAGCGAGAATTAAAAAAGACCTTGGAAGAAATACAAGGGAAATTGGAAGCAGCCACAGCACGGATCGAAGAGGCAGAGGAAAGAGTTAGTGCATTAGACGATAAAATCATTGAAAAAGAGGGGGCAGATAAAAAGAGAGAGAAGCTGTTACAGAAACAGGAAAGGAGAATTCGAGAGCGGAGCGATACACTCAAAAGAAACAATATCCGTATCATAGGAGTTCCAGAGGAAGAAGAGAGAGAGAAAGGAGTCGAAGGGGTTCTTGAACAAATCATTGCTGAGAACTTCCCCAACATGAGGAAGGAAACGGGCATGGAAATCCAAGAGGCACAGAGAACTCCCCTCAGACGTAACTTGAATAGACCTTCTGCACGGCACATCATAGTGAAGCTGGCAAAATACAAAGATAAGGAGAGAATCCTGAAAGCAGCTAGGGACAAAAGAACCTTAACATACAAAGGCAGACATATAAGGGTAGTAGCAGACTTATCTACAGAAACTTGGCAAGCCAGAAAGGAATGGCAGGATATCTTCAATGTGATGAGCAAGAAGGACATGCAACCAAGAATTCTGTATCTGGACAGCCTGTCATTCAGAATAGAAGGAGAGATCAAGGTTTTTCCCAACAGACAACCTGAAAGAATTTATCACAAATAAGCCAGCACTACAAGAGATCCTGAGGGGCACTCTATGAAGGAAAGGTTGCAAAGAACACAAACTACCAGACACAGCCTTACAAGCATGAAACTTACAGATAATATAGTGACTGTAAGCCCATATTTTTCAATATTAACACTGAATGTAAATGACTAAATGCGCCAATCAAAAGACACAGGGTAACAGAATGGATTAAAAAACAAGACCCATCTATTTGCTGTCTTCAAGAAACTCATCTTAAAACTGAAGACACCTTCAGATTGAAAGTGAGGGGATGGAGAACTATCTACCATGCTACTGGAAGTCAGAAGAAAGCCAGAGTAGCCACACTTATATCAGACAAATTAGACTTGAAAATGAACGATGTAATAAGAGATGAAAAAAGACATTATATAATAGTATCAGGGACCATCCAGCAGGAAGAGCTAACAATTATAAATATCTACATGCCGAATTTGGGGCCACCCAATTTGTAAAACAACTAATTACAAACATTAGCAAACTCATCGATAAAAATGTCCTAATAGTAGGGGATCTCAACACTCCACTCTCAGCATTGGATAGATCCACAAAACAGAAAATCTCCGCAGAAACAATGGCCCTGAACAACACATTAGAACAGATGGGCCTAACAGACATCTTCAGGGTCCTTCACCCAGAAGCAAAGGAATTTACATTCTTCTCAACTGCACATGGTACATTTTCCAAGATAGACCACATTCTGGGGCACAGGGAAGCTCTGAATAAATGTAAAAGAATTGAGATCATACCGTGCACACTGTCAGACCACAATGCTTTGAAACTTGAAATCAACCACAGGAGAAAGCCTGGAAAATATCCAAAAACATGGAGGCTAAGAAATAACCTACTAAAAGGTGAGTGGGTCAACCAAGCAATCAGAGAAGAAATTTAAAAATACATGGAAACAAATGACAATGAAAATATAACAATCCAAATGCTCTGGGATGCAGCAAAGGCAGTCCTGAGAGGGAAATATATTGCAATCCAGGCCCATCTCAAGAAGCAAGAAAAATCAATAACACAAATTCTAACAGCACGCCTAAAAGAACTAGAAGCAGAACAACTAAAACAACCCAAGCCCAGCAGAAAGAGAGAAATATCAAAGATCAGGGCACAAATTAATCATATGGAAACAGAAAAGGTAGTGGAACAGTTCAATGCAACCAAAAGCTGGTTCCTTGAAAAAATAAACAAAATAGACAAACCTCTAGCCAGGCTTCTCAAAAAGAAAGGAGAGAGAACTCAGATAAAATCGTGAATGAAAAGGGAGAAATTACAACCAATCCCTCAGAAATACAAGCAATCATCAGAGAATACTATGAAAAATTATATGCCACCAAACTCGGCAACCTGGAAGAAATGGACAAATTCTTAAATAGCCACATGCTACCAAAACTCAAACGGGAAGAAATAGAAAAGTTGAACAGACCCATAACTAGTGAAGAAATAGAATCAGTTATCAAAAACCTCCCAGCAAATAAAAGCCCTGGACCAGATGGCTTTCCTGCAGAATTTTACCAGACATTTAAAACAGAGTTAATTCCTATCCTCCTCAAGCTGTTCCAAAAAATTGAAACGGAAGGAAAACTCCCAGACTCATTCTATGAAGCAGCATCACTTTGATTCCCAAACCAGATAGAGACCCAGCAAAGAAAAAGAATTACAGACCAATATCCCTGATGAATATGGATGCACAAATTTTCAACAAGATACTAGCAAATCAAATCCAACAGCATTTAAGGAGAATTATCCACCATAATCAAGTAGGATTCATCCCTGGGTTGCAGGGCTGTTTCAATATTCGCAAATTAATTAACGTGATACATCACATTAACAAAAGAAAAGAGAAGAACCATATGATCCAATCAATAGATGCAGAAAAAGCATTTGACAAAATACAGCACCCTTTCTTAATAAAAACTCTCAAGAAAGTCGGGATAGAAGGAACATACTTAAACATCATAAAAGCCATATATGAAAAGCCCACAGCTAATATCATCCTCAGTGGGGAAAAATTGAAAGCCTTCCCCCTGAGATCAGGAACACCACAGAGGTGTCCACTCTTGCCACTGCTATTTAACATGGTGTTGGAAGTCTTAGCATCAGCAATCAGAAAACAAAACAAAATAAAAGGCATTAAGATTGGCAAAGAGGAAGGTAAACTTTCACTTTTTTCAGATTACATGGAAAACCCGAAGGAATCCACCAAAAGCCTACTAGAACCGATCCATGATTTCAGCGAAGTCGCAGGGTACAAAATCAGTGTACAGAAATCGGTAGCATTTCCATACACCAACAATGAAGCAGCAAAAAGAGTAATAAAGAAGCTAATCCCTTTCACAATTGCACCAAAAACCATAAAATACTTAGGAATAAACCTAACCAAAAATGTGAAAGACCTCTACACTGAAAACTATAAAAAACTTATGAAGGAAACTGAGGAAGACACAAGGCAATAGAAAAACATCCCATGCTCATGGATTGGAAGAATAAATATCGTTAAAATGGCAATACTACCCAAAGCAATCTACACATTCAATGCAATCCCTATCAAAATTGCACCAGCATTCTCCTCAAAGCTAGAGCAAACAATCCTAAAATTTGTATGGAACCACAAAAGACCTCGAATAGCCAAAATAATACTGAAGAATAAAACCAAGGCTGGAGGCATCACAATCCCAGACTTTAACCTCTACTACAAAGCGGTGGTCATCAAGACTGTATGGTATTGGCACAAAAACAGACACATAGACCAATGGAATAGAATAGAAAACTCAGAAATGGACCCGCAAGTATATGGCCAACTAATCTTTGACAAAGTGGGAAAATGTATCCAATGGAAAAAAGACAGCGTCTTTAACAAATTGTGCTGGGAGAACTGGACAGCAACATGCAAAAGAATGAAACTAGACCACTTTCTTACACCACTTACAAAAATAAATTCTAAATGGATAAAAGATCTGAATGTGAGACAGAAAACCATCAAAATCCTAGAGGAGAAAGCAGGAAAAAGCCTCTTTGACCTAAGAAGCACCAATTTCTTACTCGACACGTCTCCAAAGACAAGCGAATTAAAACCAAAGATGGGGGCACCTGGGTGGCTTAGTCGGTTAAGCGTCCGACTTCGGCACAGGTCGTGATCTCACTGTTCCCGAGTTCGAGCCCCCCATCCGGCTCTGTGCTGACAGCTCAGAGCCTGGAGCCTGTTTCAGATTCTGTGTCTCCCTCTCTGTCTGTGCCCCTCCCCTGCTCATGCTCTGTCTGTCTCTCTCTCACACAAATACATAAACATTAAAAAATAATAAAATAAAACCAAAGATGAACTACTGGGACCTCATCAGGATAAAAAGCTTCTGCACGGCAAAAGAAACAACCAACAAAACGGATAGGCAACCAATGGATGGGAAAAGATCATCACAAATGACATATCGGATAAAGAACTAGTATCTAAAATCTATAAAGAACTTACCAAACTCTACACCCAAAAAACAAATAATCCAGTGAACAAATGGGCAAAAGATATGAATAGACACTTCTCCAAAGAGGACATTCAGATGGCCAACAGACACATGAAACGATGCTCAAAGCCACTCATCATCAGGGAAACACAAATCAAAACCACACAGATACCACCTTACACCATTTCGAGTGGCTAAAATGAATAAATCAGGAAACTATAGATGCTGGCGGGGATGTGGAGAAGCAGGCACCCTCCTACACTGCTGGTGGGAATGCAAACTGGTGCAGCCACTCTGGAAAACGGTGTGGAGGTTCCTCAAAAAAATGAAAATAGAGCTACCCTATGACCCAGCAATAGCACTGCTAGGAATCTACCCAAGAGACGCAGGAATGCTGATGCATAGGGGCACGTGTACCCCAATGTTCATAGCAGCACTTTCGACAATAGCCAAATCATGGAAAGAGACCAAGTGTCCATCGACAATAGCCAAATCATGGAAAGAGACCAAGTGCCCATCAACTGACGAATGGATAAAGAAGATGTGGTACATATATACAATGGACTACTATGTGGCTGGCAATGAGAAAAAATGAAATCTGGCCATGTGTAGCAACATGGATGGAACTGGAGGGTATTATGTTAAGTGAAATAAGTCAGTCAGAAAACGACAGATACCATATGTTTCCACGAATAGGTGGACTTTGTGAGACTAAGCAAAAACCAGTGGGAGGGGAAGAGGGGAAAGGAAAAAAAGACACAGAGAGGGAGGGAGATAAAACATAAGAGACTCTCAAAAACTAAGAACAAACTGAGGGGGAGGGGGGTGAGGGAGGGGGAGAGGGGGTGACGGGCATTAAAGAGGGCACGTGTTGGGATGAACACTGGGTGTTATATGTAAACCAATTTGAAAATAAACTATTATAAAAAAAAAGTTGATAACTCAATACTGCATGTCATTTTTTTAATTCCAAGTCATTTCCCTAAAATTACCTTTTTTCTTTAGAAAAAGAGCTGGTCTTCGGGTAACTTGTTGGTACGTGACTATGTAGAAAAACTGAATGCCCAGCTAAAAGTCTTACTAGTGGCTCAGTCTTCTTTATAATAAAAACAAAAAATATATCTGTGATTAAATTTTGGGCTACTGCCTGATGCTTTTGATTCTATGAAAGTTTAATTTCATTCTAGAGAAAACATTTCAGTGATTAGGGGCAGGACTAAGCACCCATCCCCACAAAAAACTGCACATAAAATGAAACAATTCATCATGTAAAAAATAGCCTCCAAAATACACAGTTTCCTGAAAGGTAAATTATAAAAGTATGCATTTACCCAATCATTTTAAATACCATAATTATACAAGCTGCTCATCAAAAGATTTTTAAGACTCATTAAAATCATAAAACAATTCTAATTAAATCCATATTTAAGTTTCTATAACCTACATGGTACTTTAAATCAAACAAGAAAAGTTATATAAAAGATCCAATTAATTGTAAGTTTTTGTAAGAATTAAAGCCTAATTACTCTATGATTAAGTTTCTCCAAAATGTAATCATCAATGGCTCTATTCAGAAGAATTAGTCTTCTGTACCCCAGATGCCAGCCAGTGCTGCAGCCCATCTTTGACACCAGCAAACCTATTCATCTGAAATCAGCATGACTGGGGAGACTCCACCTCCACCCCCACAGGGGATCCAAGTGGCAAGACCAAACAAAGCTGCATATTTTATACAGATAAATGTCTCCCTATCTGCAGAGGTCCTTACCTGATTAAATGGATTTGTATTCATTAGCAAATTTTTTAAAAATCCATCCTCAGAGCAAGTTTTGGAAACAATGGTCATTTCAGAGATTCCCAAGTCAGTGGTAAAAGATGCACAAGAAAACAATAAGATTTGCAGCTTAAGGAGAAAGAGAACTAGGCTTTTGAAGGAGACAGCACTAAAATATTTCCTTCTAACTATGCAACTCTTCTTTCTTACTTAGCTACTTGAAATGTTTTTCATTTTTATTAGCCCAACTTCCCACGGGAAAGAAAATAAAAAAGCTCTGTGACATCGCCGCCTCTTGTGTGTTCTCTGAAACTAATTAACCCTATGAAGCTATTAGGGCAGCATCATTTTTTTCTATGACATCACACAAGGTGAAGGTCACTTTTATAATATTCTTGGCTTCATTCATGTGGTGCTTACCCCACAAAATATAATTTATTGTAATTTCCCCAGTGCCCTGGTAGCCAAGTGATTAGTTATTATGGTACATAAAAAGTTCAGACGTACAGCATATGACTTAAAGCCTCTGTTTCTGATAATCTAATCTTCTTTTATGGTAAAAAGAAATTTACTATTTATGTTTTATAGATTGTTATTTTGAGAAAATGACTATTTAAAGTTATCTTCATATGGACACTTGCTGATTGCACAGCATCTGCAAGCCGAAACGTCCAAATGGTTGAGATAGAAAGGCAGTTCTTTATCCAGTTGACAAGAACTTTTTCTGAACTACCCTGTCTGTGCAAGCGGCAGAATAGTTCATTTAGGCTGGAGCTACCTTCCATCTATCCGCGCCCCCACCCCCAGACATCAGTGCAAGAAATGTTGGTTCTAGGCAGATGCAGCTGAGTTCAGGTTCCTTCTACAGCGAGATTTCCTTCCCCTCAGGTACACTGTCCCTAACCTGAAAAGTCCCCACCTCGGCCATAAAAACATTTCCAGACTTTTCAGATGTGGAATTGGCTTTCCTGCATATTTCTACTCTCAGAGAAGACACCTTTTAGAGCCATGACCCTTAAATTCCTTTAACAAAGTTCCTTTCTCCTCCTCTGTTTACGACTGTGTTGTCTCCATTGTAATCATGCTCACATTTTATTAAATGAATGCCAACTGCAGGTGATTATATTAAAAATGTTTTCTGTTCTAAGAGCACCCCGCCCTAGTTGATTTTTTTTTTTTTTTACCCTAGTTGATTTGAAAGATTCTTCTGAAGGGTAAGGTCAGCCAACAGTCATTACAAAGAGGAAATCTGAACAGGCTTCGGTAGGGGAAAGAATGGGTGGTCGATTTATCCTGCTCCTGGTAGAGAGATAAAGACATGAAAGAAGCTGTATCTACCACCACGGTAGACTGCCAAGACCCAAAATAAGCCTATCTGCCTGAATCAGGTGTAGAAGGGGACGGCACTCGTGATGCCTAGTGGTCAGAATGCTGCATTGGTAAGCCACAGAGCTAAATATAATGGCTGTTAATTATTCAGTGCTTACAAAGTACTTTATATATATATTGACTCATTCTGTTCTGACAAATAGGAAGTACTTAATATTATTTCCCATTTTATAACTAAAGAAACTGAGGCCCTGAGAGGTTAAGTAATTTGTTCAGTTACATACTTGTATATAACAGAGCAGGGATTTGAACCCAATCCATCTGGCTCTAGTATTTATACTTGTAAACATGCATACTGCTCTTTCAGTTCTTTCTTTTCTGTATTTATTTAATTGAATAGCAAATACTTGTGTGACACTTTATGTCAGGTACTCATCTAAGAATTTTACATACATTAAATCTACTTGGTTCTCACAACCCTGTGAAATATGTACTATTATCCTTATTCCCAGTTTTCAGAGTAGAAAACCAAAGCACAGAGAGATTAACTTGCAAAGGTTATGAAATTACTAAATAGGAGAAGCTGAGTTTGAACCAAGATGGTCTAGTTCTATTTATTTTCTTCTATTGTTTCTTTGTACTTTGTAAAGTCCTTTCTTAAAGAGTTAGCCTGTCCCAGTTGTTCTAAGGATGAATAAAAGAGGTTGTTCTGAGAAAATCACACAAAAAAGGTGTTATCTGAGTCTAGGGATCAGGATGTGGAGGCAGGAGATGAGGAGCAGACAGAAAATCATCTGCACAAGTGAGCCCAAGGAGAAAGCAGAACCAACAGAAGCAGAACAGACGGTCAGTGTTCTCCCCCCAAAAATGGTTCTCCTTCCAGGGCTCACTTTGGATATACTGGTTTCATTCTTCTTCTTTTTTTAAAGTTTACTTATTTTTGAGAGAGAGAAAGAGAGCGCGCATGTGCATGTGCTTGCAGGTTAGGGAGGGGCAGAGAGAGGGGGAGACAGAGGGTCCAAAGCAGACTCCACCCTGACAGCAGAGAGCCAGATGCGGGGCTCAAACTCACAAACCACAAGATCATGACCTGAGCTGAAGTCAGATGCTTAACCAACTGAACTATCCAGGTGTCTCTGGTTTCATTCTTTTAAGGGAGGGGCAGCTACTCATAGACCACCTCCTTTCTTTGCCCTCCTCTGGCTTCTGCCTACTCTCTCTTGGCTGAATGCCATTCTTTCATTGGCCTCCACACCACTATCCTAGCTTTTCTAATATTCTGACCACCTCCTGGGTGGATTTATTTTTGACTGGTCTTCTTCTGCTTTCCACCCTATAACTAGATAGTATTCGCCACACTCAGTTTTTGGTCTGTGCTCTCTCCTCTCTCACTGACAGCTCATTGGATTTAACTGTCACTATGAGGCTGATTAGCTCCAAATCTGTAGTCTCTTCAAAATGCCAATCCCCCAGTCTCTAGCTATGGAGACGTATTCTCACTCAGACATCTTGTTACCTCAAGTCTCCGAAACCCAAAATGAAGTCAGTTGTCTGTCTCCAAACACATCCCCTGCCATCCACTCCTATCACTCTCAGGCCACAGCAGTGGAACTCATTGGCCTCACCTCCAAACTTTCCCTTATTCACTCATGCCTCTGTTTCTGCTCACATTCTTTCCCCTAGCAAGGTTCCATCTTCTTAGTCCATGCTATATAGACTGCATGTTTGCCTTCTGCCAGAATTCATACATTGAAACCTCATCCCTGATGTGACGGTATGGAGAGGTGGGACCTTTGAGAGGTGAACAGGTCATAAAGAGGGATGAATGGGATTAGTGCCCTTATAAAAGAGGCCCCAGAGAACTCCCTTGTCCTTTCCACCGTGTAAGGACGCAGTAAGAAGGCAGCTGTCTGTACACTAGAAAGTGGGTTCTCAGCAGACGCCAAATTTGCAGATGCCATGATCTTGTACTTCTCAGCCCTCAAAACATTGAGGAATCAATGTTCGTTTTTTTTATTAGCCACCAGTTTTTGGTATTTGGTTATATCACCCCCAAAGAGACTAAAAAAGACACTCTTTTAATCCTCTCCGTATTTATAGATGCTTGTTAAATTTCTACAAAATCTTTTCTGATTACTTCAGCTTTCAGTGACTCTGAACTCCTTCACATTTAATGTCTGTATTGCAAAATGCAACATCTAATTAATTCTGTCTTGCATTTTTGCCATGTATCCATCTGGGTCCTAAACTAATCTTAGCTGAATATATATACTATACATCAGGACTATGGCACTCTCTGCATTAAAAGAATTATTCAGCACCATCAAATGGGATTTTTTCTTGGGCTGCAGGTGCGGTTCAGAATCCACAAACCAATCAATGTGATTCACCACATTAATAAAAGAAAGGATAAGAACCATATGATCTTCTAGCAAAAAAAAAAAAAAAAAAAAAAAAAAGCATTTGACAAAATACAGCACCCATTCTTGATAAATCCCCAACAAAATAGGGATAGAGAAAACATACCTCATCTTCATAAAGTTCATATATAATATCGTCCTCAATAGGGAAAAACTGAGAGCTTTTCCTCTCCAGTCAGGAACAAGACAAGGATGTCCATTCTCACCTTTTCTATTTAGCATAGTACTGGAGTCCTAGCTTCAGCAATCAGAGAGCAAAAGGAAATAAAAGGCATCCAAATGGGCAAGAAAGAAGTAAAACTTTCACTATTTGCAGATGACATGATACTCTATATAAACCAAAAAACTCCACCAATGTGCAGCAAAGTCACAGGATATAAAATCAACATACAGAAATCTGTTGCATTTGTATACACCGAATATGAAGCAGCAGAAAAAGAAATCAAGGAATTGCATCAAAACAATAAGATACCTAGGAATAAACCTCATCAAAACAATAAGATACCTAGGAATAAACCTCACCAAAGAGGTAAAAGATCTGTACTCTGAAAACTGGAGAACACTTGTGAAGGAAACTGAAGAGAACACAAAGAATGGAAAAATATTCTGTGCTTACGGATTGGAAGAAAAAACATTGTATAAATGTCTATACTACCCAAAGCCATCTATGCATTTAATGCAATCCCTATTAAAATACCACTAGCATTTTTCACAGAGATAGAACAAACAATCCTTAAATTTGTAAAAAACTACAAAAGACCCTGAATAGCCAAAGCAACCCTGAAAAAGAAAAGCAAAGATGGAGGCATCATGATTCCAGACTTCAAGCTATATGACTAAGCTGTAGTCATCACAACAGTATGGTACTAACACAAAAACAGACACATAGATCCATGGAACAGAATAAAAAACCCAGAAATGGACACACAACTATATGGTCAATTAATCTTTGACAACACAGGAAAGAATATCCAATAGAAAAAAGACAGTCTCTTCAACAAGTGGTGTTGGGAAAAATGGACAGCCACATGCATAAGAATGAAACTGGACCACTTTCTTATGCCATACACTAAAAAAATTTCAAAATGAATGAAAGCTAATTGTGAGACAGGAGACCATCAAAATCCTAGAGGAGAACACAGGCAGCAATCTCTTTGACCTCGGCCAGAACAACTTCTTAGTAGACATACCACCAGAGTAAAGAGAAACAAAAGCAAAAATGAACTATTGGGACTTCATCAAGATAAAAATCTTCTGTACAGTGAAGGAAACAACAAAACTAAAAGGCAGCCTATGAAATGGAGGAAGATATTTGCAAATGACATATTGGATAAAGGGTTAGTGTCCGAAATGTATAAAGAACTTCTCAAACTCAACACTCAAAAAACAATCCAGGGAAGAAATGTGCAGAAAACATGAATAGACATTTTTCCAAAGAAGACATCCAGATGGCTAACAGGCATATGAAAAGAGTCTCAACATGACTCATCATTAGGGAAATGCAAATCAAAACCATGATGAGATACCACCTCATACCTGTCAGAATGGCTAAATTTAACAACACAAGAAACAACAGGTGTTGATGAGGATGTGTAGAGAGGGGAAGCCTTTTGCACTGTTGGTAGTAATGCAAACTGGTACGGTTACTCTGGAAAACAGTATGGAGGTTCCTCAAAAAATTAAAAATAGAGGAGCACCTGGGTGGCTTAGTCAGTTCAGTGTCTGTCTCTTAATTTTGGTTCAGGTCATAATCTCACAGTTCATGAGATCAAGCCCTATGTTGAGCTCTGTGCTGACAGCAGTGGAGCCTGCTTGGGATTCTCTCCCTCTTTCTCTGTCCCTCCCCTATTCATTCACTCTCTCTCTCTCAAAATAAATAAACTTTATTTATTTGGGAATATTCTCTCTCTCTCTCAAAATAAATAAATAAACTTTATAAAAAAAGTAAAAAATAGAACTGCCCTACACTACTAGGTGTTTACCCAAGGGAAACACAAAAATACAAAAATACAGATTCAAAGGGGTACATCCACCCTGATATTGATAGCAGCATTATCAACAATAGCCAAATTGTGGAAAGAACCCAAATGTGTCCACCAACTAATGAATGGGTAAAGATGTGGTTACATATATATATTATGGAATACTACCTAGCCATCAAAAAGAATGACATCTTGCCATTTGCAACAATGTGGATGCAGCCAGTGTATTATGCTAAGTGAAATAAGTCATTCAGAGAAAGACAAATACTATGTGATTTCACTCATATGTGGAATTTAAGAAACAAAATAGATGAATGTATGGGGTGGAGGGAGGGAGAAATAAAAAAGAAAAAAACGGGAAACAAACCATAAGACTCTTAAAGAGGGAGAACAAACTGAGGGTTGGTGGAGGGAGGGGGAGCGGGGGAATGGACTAAATGAGTAATGGGTATTCAGGTGGGTACCTGTTATGATGATGAACGCTGATTGTTATATTGTAAGTGAGAGTCACTGAATTCTGCCTCTGAAACCAATATTGCACTATATATGAACTAACTAGAATTTAAATAAAAATTTGAAAAGAAAAACAAAAAGGACTGAGAGCCTGTCTGAACATCATTCTACCGGATCTTCATTATACCTCCGTGGGGTCTCATTCTCAAATTAGAGATAAAAATGCTGAGATTGAGAGAGATAAAGTGATTTACTCAAACTCATGAGGCAAAACAGCACAGGTAAAATTCATACTCATTTCTGTTTGAAGACAAATCAGATCTTTCCCCTTTGTGTTGACTGAATTCAATTGCTTCACACTAATTTTCTAAATCCCTGAGTTTGACTTCTTGTCCCTATGGAAGAATGTGGATTGTAATCTGGAGCATATGTTCAAGTATTATCTTCAGTCTTGTTCTAGACAACATAGGGCATAAACACACACATGTAGCGTCAATATTTCCACTTCAAAATCCAGTGACTTCTAATATACATTTTAAATTAATTTCATATTATCAATATAGAACAAAATATATATGTATATAAATTTTTAAGTGCTATGCAATTTGGTATACTTGAGAACCAATAAAGGAAATATATGGTATAGTCCTATATAATACAAATTGGTATAAAATTAATGTTTAAGAGTCTGATTATTATTTATAATGTTATAGAGTCTGATTACAGACAAATTTAATTGCCAGTCAGTCATCGATTTATAGCTTTCTTTTTGCAGCTTTTTCTTCTTTAACAGGATGTGGCTGCATCCTGTTAAATGCATAACTTAAAAGAAAATGGTGAGAGATGCTGTTGGAAATCTGCCCATGCCTCTCAGAGCCCCTTACCACTTCTGTGCCCGGCAGGCTGACCACCGATGGCCAGCACCTGCATCATTATAGGAAGGCTGCCTTCAGGCTGCTGGAATCTACTCTGCCAGTATGAAACAGTCCAAATAAAACAGAACCAGAGCTTGAACTCATGACCACTGACCTCTGACCTGGTTGAAGTTACACATCTCATTCTTTTACCAAATTAGGCCAATCAACAAAGAAAAAAAAAATTCCTATAACAGTATAACTATTAACTCCTGTTCCTATTCCTTGTCTTTCTACTTCCTTTTATAGAAACTCCTCTTCTTGATCTGCATTCCCCTGCTATATTCCCCACTCATAGAGCCCATTTCCATCATTCCTTGGATCTACTATTTCCCAGAACCTTAAGTGATCAAGTTCTTTGAATTTTTAGAGATCATTCCTTTTATTAAGGACTTTATATATCCTGGATATCATATCATTTGTGATATCCTGGATATCATATCATATAACCCCCACCTAACAGGAACTGTTGCCTTTTTTTTTTTTTAATTTAAGTCCTATGCCAAATCACATGCTCTTACCAACTGAGCCAGCCAAGCACTCCAAAATAGTGATTCTTTTTAAAAAAATAAATAAACTCAATGCGAGGCTGGAACTCCCAACCCCAAGATCAAGAGTTGCACGCTCTACAAACTGAGCCAGCCAGGGACTGCTCTTGATTGCTCTGTCTCAGAGCCTGTTGTTCTGAGATAGTGGTCTTTACTTCAGAGCATCATGGGTGGCATTTGCGTATCATTCCTAAGAAATTGGTACCACTGTTCTGTTTTCTTACAACTGTCCCTGTCTGACCTCACCTGAACAAAGGCCCTGGTTTTAATGATGGCATCCACGTGTACACACAGAGTAACATGTAAAGGGTTCATTCTTTCTAACGGAAGAACAGAAACTTAGAGAAATAAAACATCACCTGCCATTTTTGTGATCAACCCTTGCAATAGAGAGTATAAATGCTTCAGTTTACAGAAATAGCTAGACCCTTCTGAACCCTCCCAGTGATTAATTAGAAAGCCTGTCTTACAGATTTTTCTCTCAGGTGTAGTAACCTTGTAGCCCTTACCATTAAGAACTAATAAATAAATGCTTGGTTAAGCATAAACAGGGTGATAGGCAGTGAAAGAGTGATGATCTTGGTTTTTATGCAATATGCTCACTCTGTCATTTTACCTTGGAGGACAAAATAATATACAAAACTAAAAGTTACAAAAGCAACTACAGTGAGCAATTTGTTATTATCCACTTAAAAATGTTAATAGCCCTCACTATGAAAGATCTTTGTGATTAATCATTATTAATTTTAATCAAAAATTCATAATTTTAAGAAAGCATTTCAAATTTTGCAATTAAACTGAACACATGTACTAGGTAAAGACATGTAGAGATAAGATATTTAAATTTACTGTAAAAAAAGAGTAATCTAGATCACAAAGCAAGTACTCAAAAATCACACAGAAACCTGCCCATTTAGCAAATATTTGAGTAGCACAAATGTTGTAAGTGACCTATCGTATTAAATACAACTCCTCATCTCATATACTTTATATGCCAATAAACCTAGATAATTGCCAACGACTCCCATCATCCTGTCTTTTTAAATAAACTTTAGAAAGTAATATGTCAAGCTGGGAGCTTTGACAATCATGAAATATTACCATAATCTTCAAAATTTTAACTTCTTTCATGAATATGACAATAAAAAGTAGTTAATGTCATTACAGCTTTGCAATCAGAATCCCACAAACATGACAGTATATTTAGAAAAAAAAACTAGCTGATGACAAAATATTTGGATAACTATCTAAATCTATAAATAACTAATTCATCTTAAAAGGATCTTTAGAGCAGCAACAAATGATTTTATAAAATCTAGGACACAGTATGTGAGTCAGATCATTCACTTTTGTTACTGGTGCAGTGTGGGTTATGAAAATCTGATAAATTTGTGCTCCTTTGAAAATTGCCAGCTCAGTCAAGGATTTCCCTTAAACCAAAATAGCGACTTGAGACATACACGAAAATATATTCTTAAGGTAGAATAAAGGGTTCAGATCTACATTTTGCTCTCTTGGGCCCACATAAAGTATCTCCCAAAGATGCTGCCTTGTACCTTGAATAATTTCTAAATAAAAAATTGCTGATTTGCTTGAGTAAGAAAGCCCGTGATTAGGTGTGAACAGGGAGTAAAGGAGCTACCTAAAAATATCACAGTGTGATTCTTTGCAAATCCTCTTTCTGTTACACAAAATGTTAGCATGGCCCTTGCATTCTAAAAAACTAAAGACCATTAAGTTAAATTTTAAGGTCTTTATGCAAAAGAGAACTTTAAGTTTCTTTGTAATTCCTCCAAAGATTAACATTGTGCCACTGTTAGCATCGTACATACACTGATCAAATGGGATTTACCATTTTTCCCCCCAGGAACAAATGAAAAGGAAGAATATCCAAAACACAATATCAGAAAGATATCCCAGTTTTCTGGGTATTTAATAGTCGCTAAAATTCCACTACCCAGAAACAACTTCACTATTTGATGAATGTCTTTCTAAGCGTCCTATGTTCATACAAAAACACAGAAAAATTTTTAAGTAGGATAAATCTATAAATGATGGTGTTAATAACAAAGAACAAAGAACAATATGAAGTGAGAGGGAAAAAGTGGACTCCTGATAAATGTTTCTTCACTGAACTGTTACAATTCCCTAAGATTCCTTTAAATTTATTTAAGGAAAAAAATACTATGAAGCGACTAGAAGTGGCTGAAGTCTGTACTTAAAAAGTATCTCCTGAAAGCGGATGGAAAAGGATATTCTAACACATCAGTGGTCCTGCCTACCAGTTCCCTTTTTCTCCACTCTTCAATAGTTCATATACGTGTGTGGGCACACTTATGTATATTTTTACACTTTCAGGATTTATGACACTCAACCACATATCTAGATTTCCATAATTGTTTGATCTTAGCTAGTTTTATCAAGTGTTTTATTTGGATTCATCTGATAATAATTATCATGGGTGCTACAGTTCCTAAATTCTTACCTCCTTTAGAATGTTGTCTTTATATGTGAAAGATAACTTGCCTATGAATGAAATTCTTAGGTCACATTTTTTTGCCTCTGGAACAGCGCCTCTTTGTCATTAAGTGTTGCTTTGAAGAAGTTTAAGACACATCTGGTTTTCTCCTTTATAAGACTGAATTCAACAGCTAAGAGGCCCATATAATTTTATCCTTCAATACCAGAAAATATATTAGCATATGTTTTAGTGTTGCTTATTTTGTATTAAGTTTTCTCACATATAGGGGCGCCTGGGTGGCTCAGTCGGTTGAGTGTCCGACTTCAGCTCAGGTCACGGTCTCACCGTTCCCGAGTTCGAGCCCCGCATCAGGCTCTGTGCTGACAGCTCAGAGCCCGGAGTCTGTTTCAGATTCTGTATCTCCCTCTCTCTCTGCCCCTCTCTCACTCGCACTCTGTCTCTCTCTCAAAAATAAACATTTAAAAAAAACTTAAAAAGTGTTCTCACATATAAAGGGCCTTTGGCAATATACAAATCAAATCTTTCTTTAGGAATGTCTTCTTATATATTACATCATTTTTCGTTCCATCATTCCAGAAGTTTTTTCATTGTTGAACCTCCTTTGTCTGCCGTATCATTTCCTTTCTAATAATCTTTAGTTTTCTCCTAATTTGGTTTGTGAGATTTATCTTCCACAATTTAATTTCTCAGTTCCGATCCCCATGACTTTATTTTCAGGCATATACAGTTGACCCTTGAACAACACAGAGGTTAGGGGCACAAACCCCCTGCAAAGAGCTGAAAATTCATATGTAACTTTTGACTCCCCAAAAACTTCACTGATAGCCTACTGCTGACAGAAGTCTTACCAATGATGTGAACTGTCAATTAATGTGTATTTTGTGTATTATATGTTTTATATACTGTATTGTTAAAATAAAGGAAGCTAGAGAAAATAAAATGTTATTAAGAAAATCCTGAGGAAGAGAAAATACATTTATAGTACTATAAACAAAGGTGACTTACACAGTTCAAATCCATGTAATTAAAAGGTTAACTATAGGGGCACCTGGGTGGCTCAGTTGGTTAAGCGTCCGACTTCGGCTCAGGTCATGATCTCACAGTTTGTGGGTTCGAGCCCCACGTCGGGCTCTGTGCAGACAGTTCAGAGCCTGCAGCCTGCTTCAGATTCTGTATCTCCCTCTCTCTCTGCTCCTCCCCCACTCATGCTGTCTCTCAAGAATTAAATAAATATTTAAAAAAAAAAAAGGGTTAACTATATATTCTAGTTTTTATTGCCTTTAAGGGGGCTTTCATGTCTACAATGATTTCTAGTTTTTCCATTTTTTCCCCTGAGTTTTCCAGCTCAGTTTTCATTTTCTTTTATTTCATCGTATCACTTTTTTGAATTGTCCTTTGATTGTTTTCAAGTCATGTTGTCTGTAATTACTTTAATTATTTTTTTGACCATTTCTGTGTTTCTCCGTGCCATCCCTCTTCAGATGCATATTCTTCATTTATTTCATTTTCCCTTTTTTCTCCAAGGTTTTTAAATATAATTTATTGTCAAATTGGTTTCCATACAACACCCTGCGCTCATCCCAACAAGTGCCCTCCTTAATGCCTGTCACCCACTCTCCCCTCTCCCACACCCCCTATCAACCCTCAGTTTGTTCTCAGTATTTAAGAGTCTCTTATGTTTTGTCTCCCTCCCTCTCTGTGACTTTTTTTTTCCTCTTCTCCTCCCCCATGGTCTTCTGCTAAGTCTCTCAAAATCTACCTATGCATGGAAACGTATGGTACCTGCCTTTCTCTGCCTGACTTATTTCACTTAGCATAATACCCTCCAGTTCCACCCACATTGCTACACATGGCCAGATTTCATTCTTTCTCATTGCCACATAGTCCATTTTCCCCCAAGTTTTATGCATAGGTCATAGTTGGGTTTTTCATGCTGACAAGGTAAACTTTCTTAAGGACAGGCTATTTTGTTGTTTGTGCTCTGTGGCTTCTTCAGGCCTCTCTGAAATTAATATATACTCTCATATCATCAAGTGTTCTTCTAATACTTGCATCATGAATATCTTCAGGTCAGTGTTAACAACCTTTCATCCAGTGCTTCAGTGGTTCTCACACATCATAGGTTTCTCAAAAACTCATACCATGGGCTGGCTGATTTCTCATCTCCCTTCTTTTCTCAGTGCTTATCTAGCCACTCCTTCAGGCTCCTCTGAAAGTCTAATCACTGTTCATCAAACATTTGTGGGCTAACCTTTCACTCCATTTCTATCTCCAAGTGACATGTGATGTTTGTGAAAATCGTTTTAGGGCATTAATATACCTCTGGAATGGAGGACTGAGCAAAGGATCAAATTGGCTCTATTTTAGTAAATACCACGTTGCAGTTCTTTTTTGGTGAGAGAAGTAGAGAGCATATTTTAAAGGCAGTATCCTTCTTAGTTGTTTATTTTGACACGATTTTATGTTTTCATATCAGGGATTGTTGTGTTTCTTTTACTCTCCATTTCGGATATTGAGTCAGCAATGTTCTTTCCTCCTAATTAGGTTTTAGTTATATCTAGGGGCTCCCAAGGTGCCCGTGGCCAAGAACTCCAATATAAATAAAAATGCAATATCATTTTCTGTTCTATTATAATTATCAACTGAGTTAAACCCACTGAGATGACTATTAAGCTGCAAGGGACACTTTATGAAATGTGTGGTCCCTGAAAACACTTTTTACCTCAGTTCTGAAACGATCCAAGTTGTCAGAAAGGAGTAAGCTTACGTATCACCTTCTTTTTAAAAGCATATTTTCCCAGACCTTCAGAACTTTCCCAGGCCACTCTGCCCTGGCTGTAGTCTGCCCTAATTATCTTTGGCACTGAAGGAAACTAAGAGGCATCTCCTCAGCTCTTGCCCCTCATCTAGAGTGTTGTAACTGAAGACAGAGGCAGATAAAGGACTATTCTGACTAGAACAAATTTGGCTCGAGTTATTTTATTTTTTCAAGTATTATATCCTCAAGTGTCCTGCAAACATTCTTTTCCTGTATTTCTGTGGTGCCTAAACACAGGAACATCACAGGTAAAAGGGGGTTTTAAAACAATAACCATTGAATGCACAACGTGGTGGATAAGTAATAATGTTTTACATATTTGAAAGTTACTAAAAGAGTAGATCTTAAAGTTCCGTATCCTTAAAAAAATTTTTTTGTGACTATATATGGTGACAGATGTTAACTAGACTTACTGTGTGTGGCAATCATTTAGCAATATATGCAAATACCACATCATTATGTCGTGCACCTTAAACTAACATGTTATGTGTCAATTGTACCTCAGTAATAAACAATTATAACAGGCTAAGGAGACATACTATTTTCAAGAATGACAAAACTGATAGCATTCATCCACTTCTGTTTCTAATCTTTCATGTACTTCTGCAATACAGTGAGGCACCAAGTAAAACACTTCTTTGCTTTACAATGAGGCTGAACTTATTCCTTAAATCCAAACTGTGGCTTCCATGTTTTATGCTATATTATGGTCTATGATACTAGTCTTAAATCAAATCAGACATAAACAATTATAGCCATTGACGGTTAATCATCATGCAAAGGAATCAAATATTTAAGGCCATACAGTTCATGGTATTTTTTTTAAAAACTAAGAATATCTAAAATATTTACAGAAAATGGTTTTTAATAGCTCTACTGATTTGTAGTATGTAATGTACTTTATTTTCCAACATAATTAGTATACTTCAAATATCTGTTTCAGCTGAAGACTTAAAATATTAACAAATATTCTTTCAGGGAAAATATCATTAAAGTGAACTTAGAAACCCTAAAGCAGAGTAACATTTTACAGACACAATGCAGTTAAGTAAAACAAACAAATAAACAAAATAACAGGTCTCGTGTATTTTTGCTTACAGGGAAACCCATTCCCAGATTCTAATGAGAATTCCGAACACAGTAAGAGAGAACCCTTATCTTTGGGAATGACTTAAAAGTATAAAGCTTGGGTTTGAATTAACTAACATCTATTATTCAACAGTTCAGTTCAGCAGACATTCACTGCACAGACAGCACAAGGCAGTGAGTTAGGTGGTATGAGGTAGAAACAGACATAGAAGACAGACCTCAAGGAGTGAACAAGCTAGTAACTAGGAGATTAAGCATGCGTACAGGTCACTGCAAGAGCAGGCCGGAGGTGGTGATGCTCTGAAAGGTAAAAGCGAAAGGCTGGGTTAGCAGAGAAGCCACAAGATTTACTTTTAGCTGGGAGTTACTGGAGAAGGCTTTGTGTGGGAGGGAGCATTTGAGTTGAACCTCAGGGGATAGGAAAGATGGGGCTGAGACCTAGGAAGGGCGCAGCGTGATCAAGGTCATGCAAATGTGAAAGCAGTAGAGAGATTTTGAGCAAATCGAACATAGCTTGTCCATGGGAAGATGTGTTGGGAGTGGAAAGAAGCAAATATGTACACCTGAAAATGGATTGGGGTTTATTCACCTAAGAACAAGTGGTTTTCCTGTTTCCCTGCGCATTCGGAATCCCTCTGGGGGTCCAGTTAAAATTCCAGTTCCAAGGCCTATCCCAGAGATTGGTCTGTGCCTGTGCCTTTTCAGTGAGCACTCTAGATCACCCTGATCTGTGGTCCTTAGACCACGCTTTGAGAAACACCTTTGTGGGCCATGGAAAGCAATTCTTCTGGATTTAGAATACATTTTTAGGGAGCAGAAACTTTGCACAGTTTTTGAGCAGGGAAACTCTGGTTACAGAAACTGTGATGGTTTGGATTTGTTTATGGCACTAAATATTTTTTCTATTATGAAAACATATAATTAGTTCCTAAAAGAATATTGATAAAATGTAATCCCTCTCTCTGTCTCTCCCTCTCTCTCTCACTCACACACACACACACACACACACACACACATGCACGCACGTGAACAGCCTACACCTCCAGATGTAAGAAATTTCTCTTCTACCCCAAAGAGTGTTCAGAAAATAAGCTGTGCAAGCCCAAGGATTCTGCAGAGTTTGAAGTATCTGTATTCAGAAGCAGCGTGAAACATCAAATGCTCTGCACATCAGTAGGTTCAGGTAGAAGAGAAATTTAAATAAGGGATGAACTACGCTGTGAGGCGGTGAGGAGGACTTCTATGTAATCTGACCTGTCAGTGTTAAGTTGAAAAGGGGTGTGCTCATGCTTCCATAAACCTTCATGCTGCTTTTACTAATTAACATGTGTAAAAATCATAGGAAACTTTTCCACAGGAGAAGGTGATGCCTCTCCTTACCCCTTTATAATTCATTTTTCTTCTAAGCTTTTTCAATGGTGGCTAGAACCCTGCAGTAGGAATCACATTCTTGATTTTTTTGACAGCATTGCCACATTTTCATCCTTTTGGTGTTTCTTAATTTCCGACTCCGCATTTTGACAGCTCAGCCCTGTTGATTAATGCCTTGTAGGAACCCCTATATGGCCTGCCTGTTAGCGATCTAATTTTGCGCTGGAATGCCTGGGCTGGTATGTTGAACCGATTCACCACCCAGGTGGCTACATTTGGACTAAATGAGCTGTGAAGGGTTTCATCTTTGCCCATCACCGTCTTCCTTAGCTGAGCCCCACAGTATGCAGCCACCGCTTCGACATGATTTGTCACAACCCATCAATAGAAAATAAATTATTGCCATTCTCACTTGTCAATGGGCTTGTCTTCACTTCGGCTGGCCTAATGATTGGAAGCTCAAAGGGAACATTTCCCATATTTGTGGAGCATGATTATGACCGAATGCACTGCTCCCCTACGCATCTTGGCCAGTAAAAACACGTAGGGAAAGCCCATTAATTGGCTGTTTTGCGCCAGTGATTAGAACATTACGCTGGAAGTCTGCAGACACTGATATTAGGCAAGCAAGATTAGGTCGGTTCTGACTTTTATTTGCTTAGTGCAACATGATTAGCAACTGCTTCATTCAAGGTTAGTGCTCTTGCTGCTGAAGAAAATCTTCATAACATAATGATGCTGCATACCTTTCAGCTGATAAGCATGTTCCAGGCAGAAATCAAAAATCCTCTTTGGGAAGGAAGCAAATGAGGAGATGTAACAGAGAACTCATCAAATGGCTTTAGAGCCATTCTTGTGTCTGGCACTTTTGAAAATTATATTCCTAGGAAACCCGCTCCGCAAGCTATATTTGCAGAATGTAGAGATGGTAATTGTGTCAGTTCACGAGACAAAGAATAAAAGTACCCAAGGAGCAACACCAAGTAGAAGGTGACACCTTTCAATGAACTAACTAAAAATGAGCTTGCTTTAAAAGAAACCGAAAACTCTTCTTTTTTTACAAACTGCAGAAAGAGCAAGAAGAGCAAATGATACAATGGCAGGGCATCAAGTTAGACCTCATAATTAAATTCAGAGATACGGCAGATCAAAGAGGAAACCATATTAAAAAATTAGGTCTAGATTTGAGTTTCCCAGTTAACAGCTTTGCCAGCAGTATAATGACAAGAGGCTTTATCTAACAGAACAATAAACAAAGATGTGGTGTACAAGTAAAAGAATGCCTGACACTTTAATTATTTTAAATATGGTGTTGTTTTAGATTTGGGCCCTGTCTACAAAACTAAGCAGTTTCCTACAATTGTCGTATCTTCTCTACCACCACCCAGGAATGAGAGAGGGAGACATACTGTGAATGAAAATCAAAATGTGAGTTCCCAACCTCCATTTTCTCTGGCCTTTTAGTGGATCTTTTCCCTTCTCATTGTTTGTTCTTTAGCCCAGAGACAGATGCCCCAGGAGTACAACTAAATCTGCAAAGGATACGCACTTTAGAAATACTATTAGTGTAGTTTCTTGTTTGTTTAATGTAGCCTTGGGTCTCGCCTCTGCCACAGAAATGACGCCTGTGGTTTAAGAACACTAAAATGCTTCCGCTCGGTACCAACAGAACTAAGGGACGCAGAGAACATTCTCCCTATATCATAAACATACTTGTTTACCAAACCTTTAGTATTTTCTTCCTCTTTTCCTAGCATGAGTTACTGTCTTCTGATCTTTGGAGACGTAATGTTCTTGAGCTCCCAAATCAACCTCTTTGTATTCTGGATTAAGGTCACATGTCATCATGGAGAACTCCTCCTTTCCCAGGTTAGTGGTCCTTGTTGGAGGCAGTCTCGCCTGCTCAAGGCCTTCCTTCTTGACCTCTCCTGTACTGTTTCCAGCTTCTTCCAGTAAAGCACACTGGATCTTTTACTTCTCCTTTTACCTTATTCCTGTCTTGGACTATTCAAGTAAGATGTATCTCCTATATATTTTGTCTCCTATTTGGGTTCTACTTACAACTCATTTTCACCATCTTATCTTTGCATTTTGCTCCTCCCCCCCCCACCCATTTTTTTGAATTTACACACTATCCTTTACTGGATCCCATCTGCTCACATTGGATCATGGTGAACATTCTCCATCTTCTTTAGCTCCTACATCATGATACTTCCTTTCAAAGCATATCCCTAACTGCATTCTGAGATGTGACTACGTGTTTTATATACACAATGACGCACGCGCACACACACAAAATAAAATTGGGGTCTTTGTAGAAATTCTGTACCCATACCTGAATCAACACGGGGAGTTAGATGAGAGATCACCTGGTATATAAATAAATACACAGTTGTTACTCTACATTTAACACATAGATGGTTTTTGCTACCCGATGGCTGCCTTTATCTATGCTGTCTATGCAGTGGTTGCTGTCAATACTATAAATATTCATGTGATTTCAACATATACTTATGATATTCAATATTTATTAAGTTAGTAAAGATTTGTACTACACACATTTGTCCTCTGTGCATTGTGAAAAAAGAAATTTTTAAACACAAAGTAGTCTTGTTTCTCAAACTTTTTCCCAATCAAGAAAAAAAGAAAAAATATTGAATTCTTCAAAATAAAAATAAACAATCTTATCTCTTTAGCTCCTGTTTATACGCTGTTAATAATTAAAATTAAGAAAAATATGCAGTATCAACATTAGGAAATAGGGTCTTAGAAAACAGCTGCATCAAAGCTTACTATAGACACGTCTACACTAAAGAGACAGCTTTCTCAAGAAAAGTGGAGGGTCTGAAGCTTTTACCTCATTTTCAAGCTAATCAAACAGCCTGCCACAGCTTCATAAATGCTGACAAAGACACGAGGCCTTTAACAAAGAGGCAAAGATGTTACTCAATCATGGCACCAGGGGCAAATCAGCTTCAGGTTCACATTTGTTTCTGTTGCTCCTCACCGCCCACAGGGCAATGCAGAATGGCCCCAGGAAGATGCTGCACCCACAGAGGGTCTGTGTCTCAGTTGAGAAATCTCAAACTTAGGAAACTACTCTTACAAGATGGCTTCTAGAAAATGCACCCACCCTTTGCCCCCAAGGGAGACGTTATCTTTATTATCCTGGTGAAGAAACAAATCTGCTCTCGGCCCTGAGGGAGTCACTACCTATGTCATCTAAAGGCTTTTTGCTCTTGCCAACATCCCTGAAATGCAAACATCCTTGACAAGATAGTCCAGGACAAAAGCTGTCATCACCTGTGGAAACACCACGGAGAGCTGCCACCTTAACAAAGTTTTAAAAACTATTAATAATATTAATTAGAGTACTTCTGTGGTCTAGGTTGCTGTGTCTATCATTTAATTTTATCAATAGGTCTATGAAATAAGTACTATTATCCTCATTTCATAGATAAAAAAATTGAGGCACTCTATGGTACTTGACCAAAGAGGACATTTTTCTGCAGTACATGCTCCTCAGTGTGCTATATAGATGACAGTAATATTCTCGTGTAAAAAATAACTAGCCAAAACCAAATTTTGATGCATGCATTTCAGAAAGGCATAAAATGTAGGTCCTGATTGGCTATTGAAACAAATCTGGATTTGACTAGTTATAATCAATATTAATCATGTACACTTGTATCTTCTTTTGTAATTGACCATGGGGTTTCACGGATATTATTTTTTCATTCAAAACTATTGTTTGGTTGTCTACTATAGGCAAAATACTAAGTTTGGTTGTAGTAAACAGAAAATAGTATTATTGCCTTCACTGAGCTTAAAGTCTAATCGTGGAGACTGCTCTCAAACGAGTAATACATAATTACTTATTCAGTGATGTTGTATACCTTGGCCTGGAGGATCTCATTTATTTCCCCCTGATTCTGTTGCCATGTGTATACCCATGACCCCCCAGAACTATAACTCTGGTTTCTATCTGTCTGTGAGCTTCATATTTTTTTTATCTGAAAGTTTTGCTAAGCATCTTGGGTGTTTCTTCCCACAAAAGGCTTTTTCTCTGGTGTTCTCTATCTCAGTGAATGACAGAACCATTTATCCAGTGACCAAATGAAACGATTGAGCATCATGATTTTGTCTTTTGTCTGATAAACCATCAACTCCTATTTTATCTACTAAATATCTTTTGAAGTAATCCCCTCTGCCAGTCACTTAATTTAGACCACCATTATCTCTGGTTCTTTACCTTCTCTTGTCTGCCCCTCCTTCCAGCTTTGCCTGCCAACTCCTATCCTTTGAATTCTAAAATGTTGTTCTTATTGTGAAGTCCTTGCTGCTGCTCCCAATCTGGATTGAATTTCCTTCCTCTGTGTTTCAGACGGCACCTGTCCTTCTCTGATGATGGCACACATCATATTGGACTCTAACTGCCTTTCTGTTTGTTTGTACATACTATAAACTCCGGGTGGAACAGGAACTATGTCTTCTTTACCATTTTGTACAAAGTGCTGAAGTATCAAGCACATACCACACTCTCAATATTTTTTAATGCATAAGTGAGTATATACATAAATGAGCGAATAAGTGAACAAATGAACTAGGACTCCTGTAATTTTCCCTACAGCTAATGTGATGCATGGAAAAGAGGGGCTCTATAAAGACTAGACTCTTCCCGCTCTTATTAAGTAATTGAGGACATATTGAAAATAAATGGAAATTAAGCCATCAAATAAAAAAAAGTAATAAAACGGAAACCCTTCAAGATAGACTTTTATTCATTTAAGCAAATGTTTGATAAAAGAGAAGTTCATTTTCATTTTGGCCTTGTCTTACTTCCACATCCTTTCCTGATTAGCATCGCTCTCCCCTCCTCCAGCCTCTTCTCCTGAATCAGTAACCGCGTGTTCTTGCTGAGCTTAGCTGCCCAAAGCCATCCACTGTAGGGGCACCAGAGCTTGCACTGTCTGAAAAATTCCCCTGGCTCTGGCCGTCTTTATCTTGCCTTAATCAAACTTCATTTCTTCCTACACTCCTTCGCAAACAAAACACTGGCTGATATCCTAGTGGCTCAAGGAATGATTTTTGCATTCTAGGAGTTAAAATGCCTCAATTCAATGGAAAGAGAACAGTAAATACATAAGCAACTGTGACAAGCCATTGAGCTTTAGAACACATATCAAATAATAATCTCCATTCAGACTTTTTCCCTGTGTTTGTGTGCAGGCCTAGCCTGAGTTTTGACAAAGAAAAATCATTAAAACATTGTTAATTGTATATATCAAATACAAATTTGGTTAAGAGTAGGATAATCTAAATCACAACGTTCAAGTGACATTAACTTACTTACTTCTCTTTTTCTATTGAGGAATTCATTAAGGAAATACGACAGGCAAACAATTTCAAAGAACAAGAGAACAGAACTGAAAGCTTCAGAAAGATGACTTTTGAGGTTTCAGAAAGCACTGGGTGACAAATATTCAGGGAATCAGGAAGCAAGATGAAATAGCAGTGAAGGAAATGGAAACAAAGGATCTGAGGGGCAATGGAATGGAAATTTGAATTTATTACCAAAGGAGAGCAGAAGCTAATGAAAGTAGTAAGAAAATGGACCTCGTGTGCATGAACACAAGTGTGCATCCAACAGGTACACAGGCCAGAGGAGAGATCAATGCCAACAGTCTACCAGGGTGAAGAAAACACCAGTGACTGAGGAATGGGAAAAGGGTTGGGAGGACAGCATAGAACAAAGATTTGACCTTAGACTTAGTGTGGGGGTTGTGAAGAGTCGGATTTTTTTTAAAAAATTGATGAGCTGAAATATTGACAGAGATTATAAAGATATATTTTTGTCTGGATCTAAGTATGAGATAAAGATAGAAACATTTATGAAATAAAGTTTCTTCTATTTTTATTACTGGTAGTCTCATTTGCCTAAATACTTGTTTTCTCTATTTCTCTCTTCCCATTTACCCTGGTTAATCTTTCTAAAAGCCATTTGATTATGTCAATCTAGCTATTGCCTTTTATGAGCCCATTCCTTAGATCCTATTACTTTAATGCCTTGACTCCTTTCCTTCTCCAGAAACCTTCTTGAAAAGGGTGTGCCTCACTGCTAAGTACATTTTCCCTGGTCACAGTAACCTAACTGGCCTAATCGGTCACCCAATCAGTGAATACTTTTGGTCTTACTCTCGGGCATTTAAACTCATTAATGCTTGTTCTTTCAAGAAACTCTCTCTTCATCGCTTTCTTGATTCTTCTCTTCTGGTTGTCCTCCCTGTCTGATCAATCCCCAGGAGCTCCTCCTCCACCTGTCCCTACCCCACCTCTTTCTCCTTCTCTAAACTTCACAAATCCTTCTTTGGCCATCTCATCACCTTCTGACAAGTAAACCCCTAAGCATTCCTGAGGACCCTCACAACCGAGACCTCCCTGGTAAGTTCCAAAGCCATATTTGCAACCATGCATACTTCCATGAGGATAAACTCTTGGCATCTCAGCTTTAGTATCCGAACTAGCATTCATTATCTCACTGCCTCCTCTTGACCGCATAGTAGACAGGGCAGAGGATGGAGTCCTCTAGTGTGAATGGGAGCCTGGCAGGCCTGGCCCAGGGTCCTTTAGCACCAGGCAGTCACTGCCTTTTGCCTCCTGTTAACACACATGAATTGCTTTATTCCCCTGATCAGTGTGAAAAGCCAAGTTTTTAAAAAAAGCCTAAAAGACAACAACGAAACATACCTTCTACTCCAGCTGAAGGGAACTGGCTCCCTGGGGTACCTGGGGAAGGCAATTCAGTTCATCCCATTGAAAAAGGCTCTCCCAGCCTGCTTTGTTCAGGCTGGTCCAGCACCCCCAGCGTATCACCTTAACGTCATTCCATCAGTTTAGAATTACACATCAGCTGGTCCATTTGACCCGAGGTAAGTAGGTATTGTTTCTGTCCAACCGTAGGAAACAGAGAACAAAGTAAGAATGTAGTAATGACAGTGTTTAAGGAAGATCACTCTGGCAGTCAGTGGAAGGGATTTAGGCCTGAATCTGGAACTCCAGTCTGAGACTCTGGATGAAAAGGTAGGGATAGCAGTGGGAATAGAGAAGGAGGAACATTTGTGTAAGACATGCTGAGAGAAATATTGCCGGGAACCAGTTCCATTCAGCTGAAGTAGAAGGTATGTTTCGTTGTTGTCTTTTAGGCTTTTTTAAAAACTTGGCTTTTCACACTGATCAGGGGAATAAAGCAATTCATGTGTGTTAACAGGAGGCAAAAGGCAGTGACTGCCTGGTGCTAAAGGACCCTGGGCCAGGCCTGCCAGGCTCCCATTAACACTAGAGGACTCCATCCTCTGCCCTGAGCCACTTAGCAGAGACACCACTAGGACTATATTTGGAGAGGTGAGCCATGTTTCTCCACCTCATCTCTTCCCCTCCGTAGAATAGATTCATAGGACTTTTTTCTAAGAACTTCCCGATGCCAGAGACAGCCACAAAAGAACAGGAAATCGCTTGCTGAGTTTTTTTCTTTTTTACACATTTCTAATCCTCTACTATTGCCCTTTCTTTGGTGATATTTTAGGAGAACTGAAAAGTACAGAAACAGATTAGATTAAAATCTATATTTTAATCTTCCAGTTGCCAAATTTCCATGAATTTATGTTAATTAAATAACTCGAATCGGGCCCTCATTTACACATTTACTCCTTAATTATTGTGATTATCTTCACTTTAAAATTCTACATCAACTAGAAATGAGTTCCATAAAACAAAAAATATTATGACATATTAATGTTGACATAAGGGGAAAATATGAACATTTCAAAAGATTTTTCCCTTTTTTACCATACATACATGTAAGAGTTGAATATGAGGCAATTATTTAAGCCTTTCAGAGTTCAAAATATCTCGATAACTGAAGGAAACATTTCACACTTAACTATTTATATATTTTACTTTTCCATTTTATTTGGTGAGTCTAGACAATTTCAAATTGCCTATGTCATTTTGTATTGTCTTAGAATGGAAATATATATAAACGGCCCAATCAGAGACCTTAGCAAGAGAATGAAGCCCTTCACTTTTACGAAGGTACCCTTCTCAGCGGTGTCCGGCATCACATCTTTTGCACATAAAAGCCCCTTTTATAGCTGAGCAGAGCTCCACAAATGAGAAATCACGAAGACAGCACTTGTGCGGTGATGCAGTTTTCACAAAACCGAGTAGCGAATGAAACCCTGATGTCAGGACCATCACGAGCTGAAGAAGCAGCCCTTTGGACAACGTATTTAGTTATATACGCCCATACTGTAGATGAGCCTGTATTTGAAAATGATAGTCTTGACTTAAATTTACTTTCTCTAAATGTAGTTCAAACATAGAGAATTAGATCAGGGTAAAGAACACAGAACTAGAGGAGGAACCCTTCTGCTTTTTATATAATCAGGTGTCAGCATTTTGTTTAAAAAAAGAAGAAGAAGAAAGAAAAGGACAGACGAATCTATTATAGAGATTTAAGGCGTGAGCATTGAGAACATAAAAACTGATATGGGCCCGGAAACACATGATATTAAGGGGGTTGTATGGTTTGTAATCAGAATCACTTATAAAGCAGATTTTCTTATCAAAATAAGAAAGTGGGAATTCTGCAAATGTCTTATTGTTAGACTCTATTACAATTTGAATATATTACCCAATAGTATATAAGCATGGGGCTCAGTGAGTCAAAGTAGTGAAATTCAGAGAACATTGGCTTTATGGAATGCTTAGTTACAAAATCATCATGTTTATAAAAACAATGTAACTCTTTACTTAAATAAGTAGGTATTCTAGGAATGTAACACCATTAGTAACTCCAGAGTCATAACAAAAACCAGACATACAAAAAACCAGAATGACTGTAGCAGTAATGATACTCCTTAGGAACCACTTGAATGGGGGCACCAGGCTGGCTCAGTCAGTTGAGCGTTAAGACTCTTGATTTCAGCTCTGGTTATGATCTTACAGTTTATAGGATTGAGCCCTGTGTCAGGCTCTGTGCTGACAGCGTAGAGCCTGCTTGAGATTCTCTCTCTTTTCTTTCTCTCTCTCTTTCTCTGCACACCTCTCCTGCTTGTGCACACAGGTGTGCATGCGCTCTCTCAAAAACAAAAGCAAGCAAACAAACAAACAAAAAAACACGACACGCATTCAAATGAATGCTTCGGCAATCTTGAACTATCTATAGTTTCCCAAAATCAAATGTTGGGTCACAACTTTTGCTTTTGTTTATGCTTTTCTCCCTCATTCGTGCCAGGAACACCCTTGTTTCTGTTTTCTACCTAATGCCTACTGGTCAACTTAAACTGAGTTCCAACCATCCTGGTTTCAGAATGCCTCCTCTGACTCCACAGTCTGGGTTAGGTGCTCCTCTCAACATTCCAAGCATATCTCTAGTAACCATAATACTTGAAAGGATTTGCCCCATTGTAAGTGATCTGAGAGCAAGGAGTGTGTTTATCTTTTCATCTTTTATCCCCTTGCTTTGACACAGTGCTTTCACTGTTGCCTTGAAGGAATGAATGGCTGTTGAACTAAACCAAGGTGAAGAATCAGACATTCCAGAAGAGGTATGAGGAGACGGGAGGTGGCCAACATACCATAGAGCTGATCCTGTGCTGTGATTAAATTGGAGTGTTCCGTCCAACCATTTACCCCATGTAACTTGCCTCTTAGCTCCAATTATGTTCCTTCCTTCCCACTGCATACTTCTTCTCAACATCACATGCTAAAATCCTACCCATGCTTCAAAGCCTCCGGCAAATTACCTGTTCTTATTTTCTCATTTTTCAACTGGATATTATTCATGTGATCCTAACTCATAAATTGTTGTTGTTGTTTTTATGACATTTACTTTATTCAGCTTTGCGTTCCCATTATATGTTTCTATCCTATCCAGGTTTGTGCTCTTATACTACCACTAAGTTTTATACATACTAAATACTCTGTAAATATTTCTTTAATCGAATGCAGTTAACCTAAGGCAAAAACAATTGGTATTAATGAGATATTGGTAACAGATTATAAATATTGCCTTGCTAAGGTCATGAGCTATAAAGAAAAAAAATGTTTTTGTGAAAAAAAATCATAAGCTGTATGAATTTATACTTTCACATGAATGTTCATAGAAGTTTTATTTCTAATAGTCGACAATTGAAAATAACCCCATGTCCATCAACAGAAGAATGAATAAAAAATAAAGCAATAAAAATGAACATGCAACATGGATGAATCTGAATAAAACAGACAAAAGAGCATTACTATATGATTCAATTCATATAAAACTCTGGTTGCTTGGGAATAAGGAAGGGCTGAGTGGGAAGCATTATCAAGGGGATGAGAAACTCTGAAGGATAATGGAAATATTCACTGTCATACACATATGTCAAAACTTACTAATCTGTACACTTTATCAAATGTAATCATCAATTATATCTCAATAAAGCTGTTTTTAAAACTCCTCCTTTAAAATAATTTATAATAAATAGTTTTATCTGGTTCTTTTATACATTTGCTGTACACGGTGAACCAATTTAAGAAGATAAGCTGCACTTGGGGCGCCTGGGTGGCTCAGCTGATTAAGCGTGCGACTTCGGCTCAGGTCATGATCTCGCAGTTTGTGATTCAAGCTCCATGCTGGGCTCTGTGCCAACGGCTCAGAGCCTGGAGCCTCCCTCAGATTCTGTGTCTCCCCCTCTCTCTGCCCCTCCCATGCTCATGCTCTGTCTCTCTCTGTCTCTCAATAAGAAACCAAAAATGTTTAAAAAAAATAGAAAAAAAAAGATAAACTCCACTAAAAGTCTTAGAACTATTTTAATATGAGACTGAAAACTGTTAATACTAATCTATTTTAAATATTAAAGCAGATTCTTCTGCCTGGCAACAAATATATATTAGGATGGTCTACAATTTGGACTCCTCACTAACGATTCACCCATTTGAGTGAAGTTGTACATGCCTCTTCTTTTTAATTATTTCACCTATTTTATAATCAAAACTAAAGCCAGTTTATTATAATTCTTATTCATTTTCTCTCTTCCAAGAGAATCATGTGTTGGGTTTTAATCCCATCAAGAGAGGGTGCTAATAATATTTATTCTTCCATAGAGCAGCAGATGTGACTCTGAGGGTCCCATCCTTGTAGCCCAAGGGGTACAGCCTGCTAAAATTCCAAAAGGGGCTTGAGTTTAGAGTGGCTTCTCCACCTACTTGGCCAGGACTGGGAATGTGCCCTCATCCCTGGTCTCCCCTAGGAACTGCCACATGAGAGACACTCCCTTCCAATCCACAAGGCATTTACTGACTATAAGTAAATGGTATGGATTTCTATGTCCTTAAGGATACAGACTGTAAAGGTCCCACCAACATACCTGTAAGGATTACTTCTGTGAAATCAGGCATGGCAATATATGCATCAAGGCCCTTAGCTGTGTCTAAGGTGAGAGGCCAGATGAGGGAACATTCTAAGAGAAGGAGGTTCCTGAAGATTAGGGAGTAAGGCCCAGTGGACAAGGGAAGGGGAAAACATTATAGCTCCTGCCCGTTCTTTAGCCACCAACCAGTCCATTCTCTCACCAGAAGGTCAGAGCTCAGTTCCTTGGTTCCTAGAGCTTTGAACATCTCAAGGAAAAATCTAAGCAGTCCCTAAGGAATGAGACATCCACCTCCTTATTTTCTGGTAAATTCCTTCTATCACTGAAGGAACAAATACACAAGGTCTTTTCATTCCACTCCTCCCCAAAGAAACTTGGGTGAATCCTACTTCCTCTGCCCAGAAAGAATAGATGTAAGGGTTGGGAAGGTAGCATGTAGTGGCATGTTAGGTATTTTATCTGGGTCCATTTTTCTCACACATGCTTTTGCCTACCAGTTCTGGGCAAAACTGAAGTGTGTAATCATTCTTGAGGATCTCACCTCTTCACTTCCATTTAGTATCTCCCTTCCTTTTTCTCTCATGCCCAGCCCCAGGGCTACACGGGAGTACTTATAATAAAACATTTTAGTGTTGAAAGGACCATTAAAAGTAACCTATTACAACAACTGAACACATTCCCCTGAAATCCTTGTCAAACAAGGACAAATGGCTTTCATTGCAAAACTATTTTAGCTAATTGAACAAAAGAATCCATGGCCATAACCAATGGAAGAAGACTGAAGAAGATTCTTCTCCCAGTCAACCAACATATAACAGTGATTCACTAAAGATAATGTTTCATTCAATATTTCAGGTAAGAAGGGGAAAAAGGGGGAGAAGATGATATAATGGAAGGATGGACGGGTCCTGTAAATTTTTTTTTTTTTCGAGCAAGTGGGAACAGCTACTTATTTTATGAATATGCCTTGATACCACTTACTATTTTGATTAACCGAGAAGACAACTCTCCAGATGATGGTGGGAGAACAATTTAGAAAAAAACAAGGTTGGGGGGCCTGGGTGGCTCAGTCGGTTGAGAATCTAACTCTCGATTTCAGTTTAGGCCACGATCCCAGGGTTGTAGGATCAAGCTCCACAATGGGCTCTGTGCTTTGTAGAGCCTGCTTAAGAGTCTCCTTCACTCTCTCTCTCTCTCTCTCTCTGCCCCTCTCCCTCACTCATGCTCTCTCTCTCAAATAAATTTTTTTTTTAAAAAGCAAGGATTTAAGTATCAAGAACGTTATTGTCTAAACTGGAACGTAACCTGGAAGATCACAATGAAAAGTGCCCAGAGACCATTTGTGACCACGGATTAGAGTGCCACTACATATTTACTTTGGGAAGGTGCACTCTTGCATAAGTAGCTCTCAGGAGTCGTAAAAGCATGCCTTCATGCAGTAAGGCATCATTTTATTAATTTTTCTATTTGATGCTCATATAAAAATAAGCTCTGCTTTATTCAACCATACATCAGATACTTCTCACTTCTAATAGTGTCACTATGTTTTGATTGGTAAACATCAAATATATGAAAACTAGATTTTGACCAAATACTACTCTATCTTTTGTTACTCTTGTTGCTTTTAACTTTGAAAAGTTAATTTCACATTTCATTTTCACCACGTTACAATCCTGTGAGAGGGATGGTATTTTAAAAAACAGGTAAACTGACACTATGATACTTGCTCAAGTCAGAGAGTTAGGGATTACCTAGTTATCTGTGGTGCCACTACTGGGCTATGTCTCCTGGCTTCCACATCTGTGCTGTCTTTAGCTTAAAAATATACTTTGAGGGGGCTCCACCCCTTTGTGAGCTCTCACGTAGGTCTTGCTGATGGTCTTCACAGCAACTGATTGCAATCGTAAACGGAATCTGTTACCTTTTCTCCTCACTTTGCCACATGTCCTGTTCCACAACCCCTTCTCAGGAGACAATAGCAACTTGCCATGTCGATCATTTGACATTTTCCAAAGGAAATGGATATGCTAAACTCCGCGTAGGGTGTACAAATATGCTAAGTCCATCTAAGGTCTCTGATCCAGAAAGTGTTCTGAAAAGAACAAGTGAAACTGTATTTTCTTCTTTGGGAAGCATTAAAGATGTCGTCTTTAATTTTTACACTAAAGAGTCTCTAACCAACAACATATGCTTGCTAATAATTTTTGTCTTGCAGGAATATGAATGTTTTCTAATGGGAGGCATTTAAAATGCCTTAGTTGAAGACTGATTCAAAGAAAAGCTCTCTTTTGGATTCATCTCAACATCTATCAGGTGGTATTATTTTTCCAATAATCTTTTACTGTATCCTTTGCTTTCGAAAGAGCTTATGTCCAACCTATAATTATTTTCTGCTAATTAGAGTAATTCATGGTTAATTATTCAAAATGATTCCTCTTCAAAATCAAATCCATTTCTTGTCATGACATTAAAAAAAAGTACAAATAAAATATTATCAGAATGCAAATTTCTGTCAAAAGGGAATGCTTTTTTTTTTTTTTAATTTTCTTTAAATAGCATTAAAATCTTTCTTTACCAGCAAAGGCTCCATGATTGCCTACAATTAATGTGAACTAGAGAAGGGCCACTGAACCATGAAGTAATGACTCAATGTTTTTGATAATTACTAAAGACTAGTTATATTGACTATATTGGAGTAAGTTATATACTATATCCTTCAAGAAGAGATACAAGGCAATAAGAACTAAACATGGTGACAGCAAACAGTGAACATGTTAGCTTGGGACCCTGGATGTCTAAAGATGCACTTTGAAGATGTACGCTTCTTTGTAGACCCTTATTTGGCTAAATCTTCCTTTCTTGGCATTGCCCTGCTCCTGCTTTCTCAAGAGGCACTCCTTCCCTGCTATCTTCTAGGGTGGCCCTGGAGCTTCCTCTGTTTCTAAGTGACAATCATGCTTTGCCTGTATCTGCACCATCACCCCCACTCTGATCTCACTCTCCATTTTGTTTTATTCTGATTATTGTATGAATCCCAACTATCTTTCCCAAGAGGGTAACGTTCTCCTCTGCCTAAGTTTTTCTTAGGCAATAGCTTTCATATACACGCACTATACTTAGTATAGTATTTTTTTTTTTAGTCAAATTTTCTACATACATTGGTTGAGTACCTTCAGTGTATAAAGCCCTAAAGTTGTATAATTAAAATGAAGAAAGTTGAACATACCAACTGTGTAGGTCATGAACAGTTCTATTAGATTCAAACAAAGAGAGTAAAGTTATAGATGTTTCAATGTAAGCATAAGATAAAAAAGATCTTTAGGAAAGGCAGCTACTTCCGAGCTGCAGAAGACAAGAAAAGAAAATTATGTGGGAAATGCTGAAATTGTGGCTAGAGAAAAGCAAACTATTTGTACTTTGACGAAGACTGATTACCATCTTGTTCTTAATCTTCACTAAAACTTTGCAACTTATTTTATTTGCTTTGGCCCAACCGTGGGAATATACAGCTCGACTGTTATAATAAAAATTAACTTTAAACAATTTTTCTTGAACATCTGGATTTGCATAACAGCTATGACAAAAACTAGGAAACCAACACAATTAGATGATAAGTGACCTTATAATGTCTGTGATGATGGCAGTCATGCTTGCTAAATAGTCCACGAGTCCCTTTTCAGTTTAGATGGAGCCATGTAACGTAACGAGTCCTGGCCTATGGACTATGAGCAGATTTACCATGTGTCAAAGCATTTAACTGCCAATGGGAGGAGACCCTCTAGTGGACTCCTTCATCAC
This sequence comes from Paguma larvata, assembly GCA_030068075.1. NCBI lineage: Eukaryota > Metazoa > Chordata > Mammalia > Carnivora > Viverridae > Paguma > Paguma larvata. The sequence continues at coordinate 79,101,195 of CM057826.1, read as the reverse complement.
CATGGCAACAAAAGAGACTGTGTGCTGAGATGGTGGATTCAAAGATGTAAGAGGCCTTCATTGCTCGGTCACCACATGGAGAGTTGCCCGAGTTCACAGTTACTTTGTTGTCTTCTGCATTAAAAAGTCAAGACATTAAACTGTGCTGTATGTGGCTCACAGGAGGGTCTCAAGGTACATCTTTGTGCTGAATAAAATTGTTCCACAGAAGCACACTTTTCATCTAAATACCCGACTAAGTTTACACAGGCAGCATAGTGGCATGTCCTCAAATGTCCATCACCATAAATGCAAACCGCCCTTTTTGTGTTTGCAGAAGTAATTCTTTATTTTCCATATTTGGAAGAAAGTATAAAAGGCTGCATGCTGTTTGTTAAAGAGGGCCTTTTCTTTTAAGAAGCTATTCAAACAATTTTTACAAAACCATCTGTATTACTTTGTTTTTTTTTTAACTGCTGCTACATTTTACTTTATTTTGCACATAATGAAAACAATCAATTGACTTGTATTACTTTGCTTTCTATAGTTCATTGAGCTATACAAGAAAGCAGAATGAAGGTAATAATAGAATTTTTTTAGTCTGGAAAATTGCTTTGCTATTCAACTCTTTCAAACTGTTGCTAAATTTTGGCATTTGGGGTTTATATATCAAAAGTACTAATACTATGATCATTCCTACCTGGATGGATGTTCAAAGATCTGAAGAATTTTTATCATGGCATAAAATATTAGAGAGACCAGCTTAGTGTTCAATTATAGATTATTCATACATTTGGAGCATCTATTTCATGGTGTATTTTGTCGCCATTTAACATGGTAATGTAGAACATCGCTTTTAGATGGGATAACATTCATTGATCTGACTAAAAATGGGCAGAGTTACAGTCAACGTGCTGCAACTGTGTGTATTCACAATACTATTTTATCTAGTCAGATTTTCACAATTTGAGTGCATCTTTCAAATTTTATGTTAGTTATCATGTGAGTTGCTTTCATGAAAAGAATTCATGATATGACAGGTAACAAAGAATCACTAAAGACAAAGAAAATGCTCTGCATCACCGACTCATGGCAGCTAGGTAGAATTGCAGGTATTGGCCTCAGAAGGTACTTGACTTGTTAGACAAATGGTCAAAGGAATTTAGCAGTAGGACTTTCTGCTATGAAAGCAGAGACATCTAACTTGAGGTACAGTTATATATCACATATACTTTTGGGAGGCTGTGTTTTCTTTCTCAAGTGTAATTCCAGTTGATGGGCATGGAATTTTTTTCTTTTCTTTGTTACTTTAAGGAAATTAATGTCAGGCGGTACATTTTTACTCTCCACATTTGAATCTGAAGCACAATACTTTCCATTGAGGATCCTTGTAGAACTTCATTTTAGTTCTGTTTTAATAAAGTCTTATTTGTATTGACTTCAGAGGTGGCATGGCATTCCCTAACTGATCAATTACTTGGGTTTATGGAGAGATTTTAATTTAATATGATAGATTAAACCACTGTTTTTCAGGTTTTATATGCATGCCTGGAAGCCTTTTAATAACCTGCAATAATAAACAAAATGAATTTGACTTCTAGGGTAGATATTCTCGTAATTGATGTTTTTACCAACTCAGGGTGTTTGTTTATTTTTCCAAATAAATAAATAAATAAAGCACATTGTTTCCATCCTTGGGGAATAGAGTAATGGAATTGCAATGTACTAAAAAGTTGCAAGAGATTCCATAGTTGCAATGAAAAAATTCATACAGATCTATTTCTTATTTTTATTTTTTTTGAAGTTTATTCATTTTGAGGGAGACAGAGTGAACATGAGCAGGGGAGAAGAAGAGAGAAAGGGAGAGAGAGAGAATCCAAAGCAGGCTTCTCACATGGTCATTGTACAGAGCTGAACGCTGGGCTCGAATTCATGAAACTGTGAGATCATGACCTGAACCAAAATCAGGTGTTGGATGCGAACTGACTGAGCCACCCACGCACCCTGATCTATTTCTTATTTTAGACATGATCCTTGCATAACTCAAAAAAAAAAAATTTCCCATATCGTAAATTCATTTACCTTTCTGTGTAAAGTAGCTAAGAATCAAGATGTAATAAAATATTTTGAAAATACAGTAACGAGTAGTAGGTACGGCTTGTATGGTCTAAAAACCTGCATAGGAAATTATATTATTTTAACTTTCAAAATTGTATATTTTCAGTACTGAAAAATGGGGTTTTGAACATAGAAGTGATTTTGATAAATGACAGAATTCTGCCTAAGGCCACAGTGGAGATAAGAACAAGAAACATAAGAATAGAGAATCTACAAATTAGCATATTACGATTATTCTCTTTCATAGCGTTTAAGAACAGCTTTGAAAAGATCCAATGTCTTCAGCAATTTAAACTTATTTCTACTGTACCTAAGTAGCATGTACTATAACTCAAATTGACAAGGTTGCCTGAGAAATATTGGCACAACTCTTGTATTGCGATGAGGCATTACTGAACAATATTTTTGGATGATAAACAGTAATGGAAATTTGAGATTGAAATGGCCTTTTCAAGGGAATAGGTCACACCTACGAAAACACAAGATAGGTATTTAAGTTTGTCTCTCATTCCTGGATATTGAGCCTCTTCAAGTGTTTGTGCGTTAGTCAATTTGACACCTCAAGGATCCCTAATTTTTATGAAGATGTCAGCATGCTGGTAACATTTTGTGAAAGATCTATTAAAAAAAAAAAAGTCTGTGTCTTACTTGCCCCAAGACTGAATATAATTTTTCATGATAGTTACAGGGCTGATGAAATACTGGATGGGTTGTGGAAGGAGGGGTTGCAGGGGTAGGTGGTGAAGAGGAGAAGGAGCCACGTGAGGGGTTCAGTAATTCGCTGCCACAATAATGCTCTGTCTCAGCTCTCCAGAAACCAAGCAATAGCTGCTATTTACTAGGCTGTACCTAGAACTTAAGGAAAGAAAATCACTGTGCCTCAGTTTCTTTACCTGTATATAAGGGCAAGGTGTAGCTCGCAGGTTACTTTGAAAGAAAAAAAATTATGCCTATTTACAAAAGCCATTCCAAATTAAACTATATGAAGTATTCAAGGTTTAAAATCCATAGGTGTACTTTAATTAAGTGAAAAACATTGAAACACCTTGCATGAGTTTTTAACATGTAAATGTGCTCCTGATATGGTGAACACACTAAAGGGGGGAAAAAAAAGCTGTACCATTAAGAACAGAGTCAGGGTTGAAGGAAACACTGCCTGATATAGATGTCCTCTGTGTCATCAAAGACTCTGAAGATTCCACACCTTGCCAACATTCAGGACATTCCAGTATTCATCTTCCTTCGTTTAAGGTGGGGTTATATCCCAATAAACTCATAAACCCATCATAAGTTAAAGATATTGTAAGTTGAACACGCATTTAATGCACCTAACCTACTGAACATCATAGCTTAGCCTCGTCTACCTTAAATGTGCTCACTTACATTAACCTACAGTTGGGCAAAATCATCTAACACAAAGGCTATTTAGTAATAAAGAGCTGCAAATCTCATGTAATATATTGAGCAGTACACGGAAAGTCAAAAACAAAATGGCTGTATGGGTTCAGAATGGTTTTAAGTGTATCAGTTGTTTGCCATCATGGCCCCTGTAGCTGACTGGGAGCTGAGGAAGGAGTATTGTACCCCATATATCAGTAGATGGGGAAAAGATAAAAATTCCAAGCATGATTTCTACTGCATGCATTTTGCTTTTGTGCCATCATGAAAGCCAAAAAATCGTTAAGTCAAACTGTCATAAATTGGGGACTTTCTGCATATAATCTCAGATACCTCTGACCCATCACCAGCTGTTGCCACACTCACTGACATTTTCTTATTGCAAATCTTTTGTGCATATCTAAATTCAGGTTTCAGTGGTCAAATAATTACATCAGACTTGCAAATAACTAATATAGTCACTCTGGGGAAAGAGTAGTTTGAGGTTTTTTCTGATCTCATTTATGCTACTAGTTTCATTGTAGCAAAAAGTTTTAGGTAGGCCTGTGAAATTTTCCTGAGTGTTTCCAGTACCAAAACAAACTTCTGAGTAATTCACTGCTCTCTCTTGCCTGCATACATACAAATGTTGTGTGATAAATTGCCCGAGAAGAGTCTGTTATCAGCACTGGCCTTTTCCTCTGGAGTTTCTTTTCCTTCTCATTTCTAAACTTGAGTATCTTGGATTCTCTTGGAGTCTTGCCTTTCCATTGACATATTTATGTTCATCAAGTCCTATTTATACTTCCTTTTCATTTTTTTGACTCTTCTTTCCTAGTTTACTGCTAATTTCATTCATGATTTCCTGCAGTAATCTTCCACACAAACTTTACTTTATATTTTATTTTACTTTATTTTTTTAGAGAAAGAGGATGTATGAGAGGGGTGGAGAAAGGGCAGAAAGAATGAGAGAGAGAGAGAGAGAGACAGAATCTGAAGCAGGCTCCATGCTCAGTGCAGAGCCTCATGGTGGGGTTCCATTCCATCCCACAACCCCGGGATCATGACCTGAGCTGAATTCATGAGTTGGACACTTAACAGAATGAGCCACCCAGGTTCCCCTACACAAACTCTATAAACCCATTTTCCATGGTACTACAACACGCTAAACAGGTCTCCTCCTTCACTACATATTTGTTGACTTTGGGCAGGTAGCTGTAGGTGTATGGGTGGTTTTCTTTGAGAGAGAAGACCTTTCAGTGGGGATGTCTGGCCTGAGACCTGAATGATGGGAAGGGGTCAGCCGTGAGAAGCTGCGATGGGGATGTGAGCTTGATGTGTGTGAGGGAAAGATGGCTACCAAAGAGGACATGGGCAGTGAGAAGAGATGCCCGGAGTCGGATGGGTCGCCAGGTCACATAGGGCCTCATTGAGGCTGCAGTTTTTTTAAGCATGCTGGAAATCATGGGGGGATTTTAAGCAAGGGAAATGACAGGATCTGAATTATTTTTAAACGGTCATTCTGGTTGCTGACAGATGGATGCTGTGGAGATAAGAGTCCAGGGAGCCTTCCTAAGCATTCCTTCCTCTGAACTTCCTGGAACCTCCTCTCTTACTCACTTGGCCTTTACATATATTATCTTGTATTGTTCCAATTTAGGTGTGTCACACATATTTTTACCAAATGCTCTTTGATGGCCTCCATATCTTGGCCTCTGTATCTTAAGACTCCTTTGTGCACTCCATAGCACTTAGTCAGATGTTTTGCACCTGATAGGTACATAACAGATAGTAGAGTAGCTACTGATAGAGGCTAAAAGAGTAGCCCTATTATATCAAATACTCATTCTAGTAAAACAGAATGTGAAAAGTTGAGTATAGTAAAATGGCAGAATCAAAGTGATTCTGTATATGGGTATATGGGTATTTATTGTAAAATTATCTCAACTACACTATGCATTTCAAATTTTTCATAAAAAATATGGTCAAAAGCCAGTTGAAAGTGATAATTGAAAAAGAGCATATTAACAAAATGTACTTTCCATTTTATATATCTGAGCATTCAGGAAATCCTCTAATCATTACACAGGATACAGATTTTGTCCATTTACTTATGACTTTGAAAAGTGCCCCCCAAGAAGTAGTGCAATCAGTTCAACTTCCTATGGCTTCCTAAGTTAACAGTTTGGGTTATATTCACCTATATATCCTAAGTAGTTTTCCGATCTATCCAAATCAGAAAATGAAGTTAAAACATTAAATCATTTACTGAAATTAATGTTTTGTGATACTTAATGATATCAAATACAATTAACTACCTATTACTCATTGAGCAGTATAGTCTTGCCTTAGCGTTTCATCAGGAGTGACAGCAAAAACAACAATCAGCAGAATATAGCAACAGTCTCTTGCAGACACTCTCCCCACCCTCTCACCCTCTCTCCTTACCTCTCTTTCTCCCCACCACTTCCCCTCCCTGGCTCCCTTTTCCAAATCCATTTTTTCAATGCAGAGACACTGCATAGCTTGGGGAAGCATGGCATTTTTTAAATGGGAGAGGAAATGATCAACATTAGTTTAAGATTAAAGTCCTATAACTAGATTTGTATTTTTTTCAAAATGAAACTTCTAAACTCCAAAGCACCACAGTGCTGCTATATAACTTAAATAAAGATAAACAATTATTCTAAATTTGTACAACTTTTGCTTTCCACCTTCTTCGTCATTTAAGTTCTGGACAGTTTGTTTTAATGTCCTGCTTTTGTGAACGATTTACATGGAAAAAAAATCGTTCTTTAGCTTTTCTTTAAAAACAACAGAACGCACATTCTCACATTCACACGTCCTTACTCTAGGAAAAACGAATAGAATGCCTATCCCAAAGTATGCTTTCAACTTTGTTTGTATTGCAGACAGTCGACATCTTGGAAGGAGACTTGAAGCGACAGCACAAAAGTCACCCCACTTTCGGTGGGCCAACCTATGGGTAATGTTTGAAGTCAGTGGAAGCTTTACATTTTGGAAAGGCCTGCCCAGGTGTCAGTAAATACCAGCAATGGGCTCAGAGCCGTGTGTAAACGAAGAGGTTGCATGCACTCTAAGGCGGTCTTACAGGAACACATTGAGAGATCTGGCATTCTTAAAATCCAGCATATGTCATATCAACATTCCTAGTACAAAGTATTTTGTTACTGTTTCTGTGCTCTAAATAGCCCCGTGCAAAGGCACATCATTGAACCAAAGCATATGGAGGCGGCTATTCAGTTCTGCTGAGCTATGCTTCAGTATCAATTCCCAACTGCCTTACTCACCTTTCTCTACACATTTCCAGAAATGGAAATTTCTGCTCAGAAATTCTACTATCGCAAAGAAAGAAATACACGAGGGTGGATTCCATTTCTCAAGACCTATCAATAGGAACCAGTGCTATTATTGTCTGTTTCCTGCTGAATCAATAAAACATACGCACCTATGCCTTAAGGACACAGTAACTCTTCAAATTGCCCTTTCTATTTACAATTACTTAATTACCTTATTTTGCCAAAAATAAAGGTCATTAAAACCATCTTGAAGCTTCACTTAAATTTCAGAAGTAGCCTACAAGTTGTACAGTCTTTAACTATGTTCCATTTAACACATTTAATAGATGTAAAAGCTCACAAGTGATGATATAAAGGATAATTTACGCTTGCGATGCATTTTTGTCCAATTAATAGATTGCCTGCGTGTTGCATATTTTGCATGACAAAAGAGCAGAATATTAAACTGCCATTCATAATGAAAATGCACTTTGCAAATTAAAAGTGCCGAAACAGAAATTTTTCACCCTGTTTAGGAAATAAACAGTCCTTAACCAATTAAACTGCATTGTAATAATTCTATGATTTATTGCAAGTTGTTTAACTTTCAAAACTCGGCTAACCCATATTAAGGTCACAATCCATCATGTCTTGCTTGGAAAGCCAGCAAATAATGGCTGTTGTATTAGCTGCTTTTGATGATAGTATGAAAGAAGTATTAGCACTTGTCAACAAAACTGCTTACAACATAACATTAGCATGCATGGGCTGCTGTACCTATTTATTATTCTGGCAGCTTCACACATATTGTTACAAGCTTATAAAACATTTTGTCGGGTGGAAACCGAATGTACACTGTTTGGTTTTCTGATAGACTGGCAGCATAAATGTCTGGGCTGACTTAGTTTAGTTTAAGTGTAAATAGAGACACAAATTCTTCAACCTGTTCTCTTATTGATACTGAAAAGTGCTGAATTATTCAGCATCCAACTCTTCTGTTTGTGTCTATCACAGTTATCAATTACCCATCAGTCTTCTTGTCAAAACAGAATGGATTAATCTGGCTGAAAATAAGACAAATAAATGGATACTATAACAGGGGTGCGGGGTTGCCAGACTGTCAAAGGGAAATCCAGGCAGTGACATTTGCCGTCAAAAATGGGATCTCTGGCTTAAGTGAGCAAATGATTCCCCTTTGCGAGCCAAGAATGCACTTAGCTCACCGTAAGTAAATTAATCTGCCTTCTTTGACTGCTAATGCATTAGCACTGAGGTAATAGTTCCATGGCTGAAATTCCTTTACGTTTAAATAATTTTGGTCATCATTATTGTTTCTTAAGGAAATGCAGATACTTTATCTCGGTAAAGAAAGGGCTTCCTGGTAAATAAATGAACCCATTTAACAATGAAGTTATTGCTGATAGTTTTGTGCCACTTCATAGCTCTCAGCTCATGTGATACCAAGTAACTCTTTGCACAGATGGCTGGTGGAACCCATCCAGCATCTGCAAAGTCCGTCCCTATTTTCTTTCCCAAACATTTTATTTGGAAATCTTGTTTGGCAAACTTCCCGAGACTCTGCCTAGCTGTTCAAAGTACATATTTCCAATCTATCTCATTTGGCCCTTCTATAAAAAAAGAGCCAGCAAAGTGCCTTCTTAGCTGGCACAAAAAATGCAGCCGCCGACTGAAGCAAGTTTTAGGTTCCTGGCCAAAAATTTACAAGAATTTTATCTTAGATGCTTCTATACTGGACTGTTTTACACAGTCATCATTAACATCTGAAGCCGTCACATTGTGACAAGATCAAAACCCCCAATCTGTATCAGCTGATAGCTTAACTTTGCCAAAAGTCCCCACTTGTTCTTATTTTCCCAGACATTTGTATCTCAGCTATTGTGGACACGGTTCTCACTTACACTGTGGGACGGTGAGGTATCAAAGGGCAGCTACCTGCTAGAAAATGGTTCCACCCACTTGATGAATGAACAGATTATTTTTGAATGAAATAATCATCTTTTGTTTGCTTGTTTTGCCAAAAGACGATGTAAAGAATAATTTCAAGCATTTAAAAACCAAAACCCTTCCTATATCTGGGGAGTTCAAAAGAGGCCACGCTAACACTTACATTCTAAGGACAACTTTCACAATTCCCTTAAAGACTTTGACAGGCTGGAAATTTTGGTCTCATATTCCCAGAACATTACCTCAAATTTCTCCTCAATGTAAATCAGTTTCCCAGAACTTCAGCATTTAAGGGAAATGCACATTGGCCTGGTCACAACTCATCTTTGCTAAATCTCATCCGCTTGGTCTATAATCCCAAAATGTCTTCATGAAGGCGGCTATTGAACATGTGCAAACACTGAGCCTTCTCCTGCAATGAGGCAGCATTTTCGTTGCAGGTCAATTTATTGTTTTACTTTGTCACTCTCGACCTTTTTCTCTTTTTAAATAAGCAACTGCCGGGGCACCTCGGTGGCTTAGTAGGTTAAGCATCCAACTCTTGATATCGGCTCAGGTCATGATCCTAAGGTCATGAGACTGAGTGCTGGAATGGGTTCTGCATTGAGTGTGGAGCCTGCTTGGGATTCTCTGGCTCCCTCTCTCCCTCTGCCCATCCCTCACTTATATGTGCATAGTCTCTTTCTCAATAGATAGATAGATAGAAAGATAGATAAGAAAAGTAGTATTGTACAAAATTCTGCATGGCCTAAAAGTGTTCCCAAAATTTTAACTTGTTCCTCTTTACGATGAATTCTTTGCAGTACTAGCAACTAAGTTAATTGACAGGTGTGTATAATGAACTTATTTCTAAATTCTACATGTCATTTCCCATTCTTTGAGGAACTCTTCAAAGTATATGCCTGCCATTTCAAATCCAAGCTGTCCAAGTCTAGACACTCTCCCCCACTGGTTCCCTTTTACCAAAATCCCCCATCAATTGCTCAGCCCTACATGGTCTGCCTTTACCATGTCTGTTATTTTCTCTTCAATTATGACTGTCATCCATGCTCGTGCAGTCCCTGCCGAGTCATACATTCATGCGTGCACTAGTACATTTATTCCACAATTCTTTGGGGGCCTAATATGAGTAGCCTCTCTGTCTCAAGTCTTTCCCACACACCTCCCACTCTGGCTTCCTGCCCTCGGCCTAAAGTGACGTGCCATCCTACCCATCCCTTAAATCTCACTTCAAATGCAACCTCTTTGAACATTTTCCTACTCCTTCACCCATGTGTTATTTCTTATTTCTTTGAGTTTCTTGAGCATTTTTGTCTCTTCCTTTTCACAACATGCTGGAATTCCTTCCTCTGCCACCTACCAGCCATGTGACCGTGGGAAGTAATGTAACTAACTGAGGCCTCAGTGTCTCTTCTAAAATCGGAGAGATTATTACTCCATAGGGTGTGAGGTTAAAGGAGGTAATGCACGTAAAATACTTAGAACAGTGCCAGTGAACATTCAAATTCTTGTTGTATTATTATATTCAGCAAGGACTTAAAAATACTTGTTGTAACACCTGTTTGTTGAGAGAAAACACCTGTAATTGCCTCGGTGCTTTTGAATGCCTTAAAGCTACATTTACCTACTGTCCCAGGTGGAGGACGAGGGTACCCAATTCTGGGCTGATCACTCTGGAGTCCTGCTACCTGTCTTTGAAGACTGGCCCTTACTACCTCTTTTTTTTTTTTTTTTTATCCAAAATAGTCAGTTAAAACTTTCTACACTTCGTAGATAGTTGTTAAGATTAACTGAAAATAAAAGGCTTAGCAGGGCCTGTGATCCATAGCAAGACCGCCACAAGTGTAGCCTGTCATTACACTAGAGGGGTTTCAAAACGCTCCTTGATCTAATTCGAGGTGGTGAGAAAGGACCATCAAAATGAATATGTAACTCCCAGAATTACTGTCACATCCTTCTAAAAGGCTTCCTGAATAACACTTCTCCCAAACCCAGTCTTTCGTGTATCTCCCAGACTGCCTAAAAATTACCAAATTTTATCACTCCCCAAACAGAGGGTGAGTCACATCCTCCTTCTATTGGGACATCGACCCCTCTTTTCCAGCTTTCAGAGTGTATCATCTCTCCTCTGAAATGTTATCCTTCATTTTCTCCCTAAAATGTACCATTTATCCTCTAACACTTCAGTTACTGTCCTCCTGGGTCCATCAACTCTCAAAAAGGCTATTCTTCCTGGCCGTGTGTCTTCCCTTGTGTTGATTCCTCCCTTCCCCACCCCACATATCTGGAAACATCCACCCTATCACTATCCATCTTCCTTATTTATAAGTTTAAGACGCTTGCTTCTGCCATGGACTTTCCAACTAACTTAGTTCTCAAAGATCCGTCTCTCTCTCTCATCTAAATGCCTGAAACATTTATAGTTTTTATCACACAATTTAGCTATTAATTACAAATTGTCTTGCATCATTTGCTATGTGTTTGCCTCTCCAGAGATATGTCACTATCTTTTCTGGTTCCTAGCTCTCTCTCTCCTTCTCTTTTTCTTGGCTAATCCACAAAGCTCTCTGGATAATCTTCCTGGTCTGACATGAAGATCACGCCCTTCGTCTTCCAACTGTCCTTGCTGCTGGCCGAATCTGGTTTTTTGTACCAAGAAGAATTTTCCCTCCTTTCAAACTATATTTCTGCCACCTCTCAGAATAAATGACATCTTTATTCTACAATTGGTGGTACCTGATTATGGCAGCACTATGTTGTATGAAAGAAGCTTGGACTTCGAAGTATAAGAATTTGAAGTATGAATCTTGATTTTGCCACTTACTAACCATGTGATCTCGGGCAAGGCACTTTTCTGAGCCTCAGTTTCATTCAATATAAAAATACTAATACCTAGCTCAGAGAAAAAGGTATGAGGAATACAGGAGAATAATAGCATAAAGTACCTGACAAATAATAATGAATCCATTGTAAATACTCCACCCCTCCAGTTAATATGAAACTGTATTAGCAGTATCTATAATGTATCCTTGTTTGTATACGTATTGATACAATCATGATTATCTACAGGTTTATGTTTATATTGGGTACGTAAGCATGCATGTAATATCTTTTACGAAACCAATTTTTAAGAGTAGCATACGGTAGTTTTAAACTTACAACTAAGCGCTTTGTCATGAAACCTCTAGAAGCCATAACTTACTAGTTAGTCAAAGCTGATTAACATTAGAAATTACCTTTCAAATGAAACACTGGTCTCTATTCTCCCTCACATTTAAGGAAATTGAAGGGCAAAGACTAAAAAGTCCCTTGATTAAAGATAAAATGCAGAGTGGAACTACCATACACATGGCTTGCCATGCATTTTTTGCATTCTAGAAATGTGTTCCAAGATAATGAGGCAGTGTTTTGCAAGGTATCTAATGAAAATTTCCTTTAGAGCAGTCACAATTATCATGCCTAAATGAGTCTCATAACTGAAATTACCTCCAAATTTTTAATAATTCCCTCAGCAAACACTTGTTCTGGCTGGGTATATCCAGACTTTGGTTGAGAAATGAGTGGTTTAAAACTAAAACGTGCTTTAAGCAGCATTTCCGAGTAGAGAAATCACAACAAAATGTCGAATTCCTAGGTTTAAACAGGAAGTCAATTTGAACCTATTTTCTTTCTTTCTTTTTAATTTGTGAGGACAGTCTAAACTGTTCAACCTAGTCCATTCACTCACATGTCTGTTTCCAGCTACAGATATTTTCATCTCCCCAGGGGACAATCTCACCTCAGAGTCAGAGTTAGCATGCGGGGGTTAAACCACCTCTATGGGCAGGATACAGAGACAGGAAAAATCTAAAACTTTTAAAGTCTTGAGAAACCTCAATTCTTCCCACTGGCTTTTGGGAGAAGGGGAGGCAGGGAATATTTCACTGCTCCCTTTTTAAACTCTTATTAGAAGGGCTGCTGAGAAGTTCGGACTCAGCAACTTCCCAAGTTACCTGGTCTTTTTAAAAGGTTCCAGTGTGACCTCAACTCTGCACAACACGGATTTATAATCAGCGTTCTGTTTGGAAAGCCAAAGCTTTAGAGAAACAGAGTGAACAGTGTCAAAATAATGGTATTTCAGCTCAACAATGAGATTTTTCTCCCATATATCTAAAAACAGACCCTAGGAACAGTTTTCAGGAGCATTTTACTGCTTTGATGGGATAATAAAATATGAGGTTATTGTAACACCGAGCTACCTTTTCTCCTGGAAGGAAAAGGTACGGCAAAGTTTTCCTAAGTAGCAAAGTGGACAAGAGCTTCTCTCTGTCCTGTGTACATAGTGTCTAGTCTCAGAAGCGAGATTCCCAGAGCAACAATTTCTATCCTGCTGTGAAAGAGGTTAAAAATGTATCTTGTCAAGTGCCCATCAACTGACAAATGGATAAAGAAGTTGTGGCACATATATACAATGGACTACTACATGGCAATGAGAAAAAATGAAATCTGGCCATGTGTAGCAACATGGATGGAACTGGAGGGTATTATGTTAAGTGAAATAAGTCAGTCAGAAAAAGACAGATACCATATGTTTCCACGAATAGGTGGACTTTGTGAGACTAAGCAAAAACCAGGGGGAGGGCTAGAGGGGAAAGGAAAAAAAGACACAGAAAGGGAGGGAGATAAAACATAAGAGACTCTCAAAGACTAAGAACAATCTGAGGGTGAGGGAGGTGAGGGGGGTGAGGGGGGTGAGGGAGGTGAGGGAGGTGAGGGAGGGGGGAGAGGGGGTGACGGATATTAAAGAGGGCACGTGTTGGGATGAACACTGGGTGTTATATGTAAACCAATTTGAAAATAAACTATTATAATAAAAAAAATGTATCTTGTGTTACAGACTATTAGCACTGAGGAGACTATTCTAGCAAACCAAGCCCCCTCTACTCCTTCCCTCAGGCTCTCTTAATTCACCCCCACCTGAATTGGGTTTTGGGGAGGAGGGCTGGGGCAGGTGGGATGCGAATGGTAAGTAAGTAAATGAAACTCCATAGGAAAGCTCTTGAACTTGAAAACTGTTCCATACTTATTACTTTGTCTATTTTTACAGTAATTGTCCCCTTCATTCCTAACTATTCTAGTAGAACTCTGCCATATTGGTGTTCACTTCGCCCTAACACGTACATGTAGCAAGTGTCAGTTGTCTCATAGAATCCCCATAACTGTTCTGTGAGTGAGGTATTAATGTTTTTGTATGTGAGCAAAACTGAGGCTCAGAGAGGTTAAGTGCCTTGCCCGAGGTCACACCGTTCGCAAGCTGCACAACCAAGATTCAAACCTAAAACTTGATGACAACACAATCCATGCTCCTTCCATACAATGTCACGCTGCCTCAGGTGGGTAAGGCTGGCTGTAGAATAAGGATGTCATCTCTTCCAGGAAGTGGCAGAAATGGAGTTTGGAAGGAATTTGGTTCATTTTCCCCTTTCTCTCCTGTAGCTCTTTGTTTTCCTCGCCTCTTCGTTTTCCCCATTTTCATAATTAAGTAAGAAAATACATTCGTGAGGGAGAAAACGGTGGCAAATGTGTGCAGTTGCCTACTTTGTAGAATATGGGGGAAGCTTCTGAATGGACCCTGACTTAAAAAAATACCTTCCATTCACCTGCCATAGTTCCTGAAATTCCCACCATCAGAGAGTCACTCCTTTGGGTTAAACGCATTTTGTCTCTCAAAGTCGTCTTTGAACAAGTAAGGTTAGCATGTTATTGACAATTTTTCCTAATATCTATGCATCCTTTGTGATCAATCATAGAACATGCAACTTTTAGTTGCTAATAAAGCAGCATGAAAGGTTTAGATGAGTCCTTTGTAGCAGAGACCAGAACAAGTTCTTTGAGAAAGGAACACTGAAAGGAGTAGAAGCCAGGAAGGGGTATGGTGCTCCGTGCAAAGTAATCTTGTAGTATGTCAGCCTTTTATTTAGGGTTGTGTGGATCTAGGGGAAAAGAGACATGTGCGGACTTTTAAATAAGGCTTAATTTCAGTTTAGATGTCAGGAGGCCTTCCCTGACTCCCCAAGATCAGATTGCGTGTCTCTTCTGGGAGCATTTGTAAATACTTGAACTTCCCCTTATCATAGCACATCTTACTTTGCTATCATTGTTTGTCTGAGTCCATCACTAGACCATAACTTCCTTGAGAACATTCATTCGTTCAAGGACTATTTCTAGTATCAGTGTCAAATTCAGGGGGAAAAAAACTATATAGATTACGATAACCAAAGGGTTAGATTTATTATTATTTTTTTTTACTTTGTATTTGGAGGTCTTATGCAGCTTGTGTATAGGAAAAAAATCAAACACACGATTCTATTTCAGGTTTCTGGAGATGAGTAGATAAGATGTAGCTACCTTTCAGCAGACGGCTATGTTTTTGAGGTAAGACTGAAACTTAAGAGTTTTTCATTTTTGCTAAGTTACTAAGAACACACTTTATGATCCCACTACTGACTCAAAAAAATGTGTAGATAGGTTCAAAATGTTCAAAGTGTGGATCCAAGTGAAGAACATTTGGGGAAACCAAAGAAAGCAATAAAATGCAAGAACTGAAACATACAAGTCGGAGAACCATAAACCGGCGAATTTTAGTGTATTGCTAAAACGCAAAAGATTACCAGATAAGAAGCCGCTGGATCATGATCATATAAAACCAATAACGCTTCCAAAAGAAAAGTGAAGAAGCAGACAACAGGAGGTATTGATGTATTCTCATACAGAAGGTATTTTGAAAATTCATCAGCTGTAATTATAAAATCATTTCTTTATCCCGATCAGAAAATTCCTGCTGTGAAATGAACCCCTGCTGACCAGATTCTGTCACAAGACCCCGTCATGTCATTGTACTCTCGCATCATTGGGCAAATCATCAGGGCCATCAACAAATGTAAATAGATTTGCCTAGAGGAAGAGTGATTAGTGACTAACTCCTGGGCCAAGGCTCTGTCACCTGTTGCGGCTCTGAACGGCAGGCTCTGGGGCCACTCGCACAGTACTCCCGGCAACTCACCACTTGCTGTAATGCGGAATGGAGGAGCAAGTGGGTGCGCAGCTGTAGACTCCGTTCCTGGGGTGCGGGTAGTTGCTGACGGGCAGAAAGACTTTGCTGCGACGTGGATTCACCTCTAAGGAGCCCACGGGTGCGGGCCTGACACGCCAGCTCAGCGTGCTGCGCTAATGAACGGCCCTGTGCTGGGGGTTTTCCCTCTGTTAAACCAACACTGCAGGCTAGGTACAAAGGAAACTGTAAGATTTCTGCATTACTTTCTTCAACAAACCTGCAACTTCAGGACCCTAAGAGCCACTGAAATTGCCGTTTTCTAGGTCAAAAAATGGTTGATTATTGGTGATTTCATAGGACTTGACCTAACTGTTAATTGGTCATGCAGATTTGGTGCTACAGTGTAACTGTGGGGAGAAAACAAGAATCCGGGCGTGAACACTAAGTGCCTTATTTCTTCCCAAGAAAACCCTGTTGGGTTAAAAGGGAAGGCAAATTGCTTTTAGCTGCAATTAGTATTTGTGGAATATCTAGTCACACGGTGCCGTGAAGTATACACAATACACAGAAGAGACCAACATTACCCTTGAGGAATTCATCATCTGTATGTGAAGATTTGGCTAAATATAGCACAAAAACAGCATTCCCGTGTTGTACATTGCAGACAAAAACGGCTATGTTGTAAAGCGCAACTAACCTCTCATAAACTATACTGATGCCAGTACCACACACACCCAGAGATACCAATTGCTGGCCTTATGTTTATGCACACCTGCCCCCGCTCCAACGAATACACTCCTACCTCCCAGCCTCCCTATGTACACTCTGTGAGTTTTCTTTCCAGGAGTGGCTAGATAGATAATTTGCAGGAACAACAGGAGTCCTCGTTGAAAATAGTAAAGAATTTCAAGATGGCGACAGAGAGCATGAAACTGGGCACTTCTAAGCAGGGAACCCCACGTCACCACCAGGCTTGTGTGCCCATGACGTCCCTTGCTTCTCTCTGTTTCTCACATATGCCTCTGTCTGGCTCAGTCCACCCCAGGGCTTTGGCATTTGCTATGCTCTCTGCTCGAAATGTTCTTCTCATGTCTGTTTTGAAAATTCGTCAGCTACCTTTCATGTAGCTGAAAAATGCTTCCTCCTCGAAGAGGTTTTCCTTGCAGTCTCTGTCTAAAGGAGCTCCTTTTTACATCATTTTCTGAATGGTATTTTGCTTTCTTTCCATTACCTCCCTGATATTTTCTTGCTAATTTATTTATCGACTTACTTATTGTCTTGTTCCCCTCCCTTGGGACAGAAACTCCGCAAGAGAAGTGACTTCACCTTATTCACTCCCTCTTGGTCATATGGCTCCTCAAACACTACCTGGTCCATAGTGGTGCTACTAAGTATGTCTGTGATGAGTAAATGAACAAACTAAATTATTCACAAAGTATTTCTGATTTATAAAAAAGCTTCACTGGTCATCAAGTGTTTATGTGTTTGAACAGACTCACCTAATCCACACTCATGCATCCAAACACAAGAATGAGCCAATGAATGAAATTCAACACTTCAGCTCATGCAATACATCCCAAGTGGAACACTCACTCAGTTGTGATTACTCAGTGATTTATCTTTACAGGTCATACTACATTCTCAAGGGCAACCAGCTATTAGAGTTAAATCTGCAAAGGATCTCGTATCTTAAATTTTCTTAAGTAAAAGTGAAAAGTAGGCATATATTAAAATGTTGACAGAAAACATCACAGAACAATTTCTAAGAAAATATGGTAATTTTGTATTGCAACTGTGCTTGTCGGTAATAGGATATAATTAAGTCATTATTAAACACTTTATTAGAAAACTGAATGCAGCTCCAATTTTTTCACAAAGCTAATATTCAATCGAAAGCAGTTAAATAACAAGAACAACAAAATACTAATTATAAAGGGTCATAAAAACTAGGACTTTGACCCCTTGCAGGAATTGCGATCCTGAAAATAACTTTGGTTGAATTAACTGGGAGCTCATGTTAGGTTATAAACCTCTTGTAGCCCACTTATTTAATTATATCTTTTGAATTTAAGGGTTAAAGACAGTGGCTCCCTAAGTCTTGACTTTACTTTCCATGCCTCAGTTGGTTCTGCCCAGAGTTGGTTACTGCATGCAAATCATTTTTTTTTGGTGGTTTCATAGTTTCCAGCTATAACTAGAAATTAACAAAACAATTTATAAGCACTGACTGTTGAAGACATTCCTACGTATCCGACGAGATATGCAATGCAAGCTAAATAGGAGAGCATTTGCAATTTAAAATATAATTTTCCATAATGAAAATGTAAAGCAGTCGTTCTGTTTTATTCAGTATGGCAGGTTAGGAATCCCCGTGAAGCTACATTGAAGCAAAGAGTAGATTAATAATTTAATTTGGTTCAGAACTATGCAATGGGGCACCACAACCTTTTATTCCTTAACCAGCTGCTGACCCTAATATGAATGAACCAATTAGACATCTCTATTTAATTGTTGGGTGACCCATCTAAAACTCACTAGGAATTTTCATTTTCAACAACACTCAACAGCCTGAAAGAATCCTAGTTATCCCCCTGGTGGAGGTGGTTGATTTGATAGAAGCACACAAAGGAGTTCAGCAAACGGGGGGAAGAAACTGCAAGATCATTTTAGACTGTGTTCTGTAAAAGAACATCTTAATATAATGAGCCTTTTTTCAGTCTCCCCTGGCGGAGCATCAGCCCTCTCAGATAACCCCACACAAAGCAAATACCATCCGTCTGAAGTTACATTTGCTCCTTGTTATCACAACTTATGCCACTTAATTCATTATTCAACGAATTCACTTTCTTGTTTATTAGATGCAAGGTAGCCGCTTATCCCTAAAGGCCATGTATGCAAAAGACTGCTTGTAATCCTGTCACTTCAAACCTCTCTAGGCTTTTACATTGCTTCAGGAATTAGGAGGAAAGAAGCAAACAATTTAGATTTATTCCTGATGATATTAAATCTGTACATGATGAAAGAAATAAGAAAGAAATGCTAGCCTGAAATTTGTTGATTTGAAGAGTGGCTTCAGATGCTATCTTTACATGTAAAAGTTAGCATACTCACTCGCTTCCCATAATAAACACCTTGAACTATTTTTTCTACATTAAAGAGGAATGAATTTAGTGCATTTTTTTTTTTTTTTTTTGGTACAGGCTGGCTGCAAAAAAAGGTAGTATGTCTCATCAACTTCATTTCAAAGATGCAGGCCAGCTCAATTCACGTGCTGAAAACAGATATGAAACATACTATTTAAAAGCTGATACCTGATGTGTCAAGGCTTCGAGGCACCTTTCTTTAAGTATATTTAATGTTGGATTAAAAAATGCATTGAGAACATTTTTTTAAATTTTTTCCATATGAGTATTTCAAGGTATATTTTGGTTACCAGTAAAAAAGATGTCATAAGTATATTCTGAATAAAAGAAGACAGTATAACACTGAACTCTTCACACAAGGTGGTATAATGGTCAGAGATATTTCAATTTGATTCCGTAATCTTATGGTATTAAAATCATTAAAATGTAAACGAATTACTGAATTAAACAACTTTCACTGCACTCTTAGCACAATTAATATTGCATAAAATTATCTGCATAATTATACACAGTATGTTTACATAAAACATCCAGGAAAAAGCTACAAGTCAGAGGCTGAACGTAAAATATTTTAAGCTGTATGCTGAAGTCTCTTCTAAATATGGAAATGTAAGTGGGTGTTTTAGTATTGGTGCTTTACGTAACTGAAGACAGTTCTAAATTTCATGCTTTACTTATTTAAATGCTAAATTACTCTATACTTTTTAAAATTCTCATAAATAAATATATGAAATATATCTAGACTGGATGTATTTTAAACCTGTGTGCGTTATTCGCAAAACTAAGAGGCATTTACTTTCTTCATTTCATTTGCATTATGAGGCAACTATTTGAGATTCAACATTAGTTCATCAACAAAAACCACAGAGAACATTTTAATGCAGCACAGCAACTACAGATATGCCTGGGACAAAAGACCAGCATCTCTAGAAAATAGCAACCATTTACAAGGAACCTCACTTTGTGAATAGAGTTGTAAGAAAATAATGTGTAAAGAATTACCCGCTACTATTTTAAGGAAGGAAATACACCTGACACCTCGCATAGCTAGCGACTCTGTATATTACTGTAATTATTGCCGTTCTTCCGAATATCACTCATATTAAAATAGTGATGAACAAATTGATTTACCTGAATAATTAACCTTCGCTACAGCATAACTACCTTAAATACAGATTCATGTTTTCTATTCAGCTTAAGACATAAACCTACCAGAGAAATCACCCTCATTAAACATACTGCAAAAATCAATTGTTTCCTGCCACTCAGAGGAATTAATATCAACAATCAAGTTGTGCAGTATTTTCAAAAGCTTATATCCATCTGTCTGTGCCAATTAAACAAAAGCAGCAAAATAGAGCAAAATGAAATTAACAAAGAATGCTAATAAAATACAACTTTTCTGTTGATGTCTTAGATACATAACTTGATTCATTATTGTACAACTCTTGGTTTTTTACATGTGGGAGATTTAAAAAGTCACCCAGTGATTTTTTATAGTGCAACCGTATGCTAGATAAAGATATTTAAGCTGTCAGTATAAACTGCTTCTGTTTTCATTTTGCATTTAATTTCAATGCCAGACTCAAGGCATAAATTTTTCATCACCTGCAATGCTATGAATAAAAGATTAAAAAAAGAACTGAGAAGAAATTCTAACACATGCGGTGCATGCGGCACATTGTGCAGACGCGGTATTCATAACTAGATGTTTAATTTCCATCTCTCCTTTTTTTCCCCTTACATCAGGAACATTATTATTTGAGTTAATACATCATGGAGCTAATTTCCCAGTATTTTAGCTTTGCGGCATTCAAGTTTACCTAGTTTGGGCCAAATAGGCCATTCGTTCCACTTGAAATCTGAAGTATACGCCCTAAGATTTACACGCTACTTTGTTAGCACTGCGGGATTCTATTACTCTCATATTTCTGGAAAGGGAATATTTCAACACCATGTATTTTTGTTTTATTCCATGAAATAGCACATACATTAACCTTGCCTGAAAGTTCAAAGAACTAAGAATTACTAAAATGGTCCCACCTAATATCAGGTCCTCATTAAGGCTTGGTTCGTGTTCTCAAACCGAAAGATATAATCAATCCCAAGAGGTAGAGTTATGAGCTCAGCGTTGAGGCATTTTTTATTTAGTACTTAGGACTGTTTTCTGTAGCACAATGCATCTTCGCTGTCACTTTATTAGCGTGTAAAGGACTCACAGACCAAGACAATTTCCAATTCCCACCAACAGACTCTTAGCGAGCAAGAGGTGCGCCAGAGCCCTTCCTAATCTCATCAGAAGGGCCTTGGGTTTGTTAGCCTGGTCATTCTGAACTTTCTTAGGGCAGTCAAGAGCCCGCTGAGGACTCCAGGCCTGTCAGCGACATCAAGGGTCGGTCCTTCGGATGTTAGCGGCATCGCATAATGTCTAGCTTATTGTCTTTGGCTCTAATTACTTAAACTAGTGTTTTTTTTTTTATGGCTACTGAAATTAAGTCTAGGGAAAGCTTTGGAAAAAATAAACCAAACCATGTTCTGCTACATTATTATCAATGTGGTATCCAATTAGCTCTGTTGGTTAGCCGATAGTGCTAATGAGACCTAGGTCACTGGTTCAATTCCAGGGGGGCCAGTTAGTTTTACTTTGTTCCAAGGTCACAGATGGATACCTCATCTTACCCAGCTGTCTTAAGTGCTACTGGTCACCAAAATAACCCAATGAGCAAGCACGTCTGGACCAGCGCAAATCCATCCCTACAACTAGGCTCTAGAGGGCATCAGTATCATCTTTTGTGATCATTGTACAAAAATTAGTAGTTTAATACAAAATTTCTTTTTCTTATTGTTTATGACAGTAAAGCAAGCACTTTAGATCTTCAAAATCATTTACTAGCTACAATTAGTTAGACTTCATAACATCTCTATGATGTTGGCAAGTTTAATTAAGCTTACTTTACAGATGGATGACAAAGCTCAAAGTAAGAGGTTAAGTCACTTGTTGGAGGTCACATAAAATGTCAGGGACAGTTCTCAGATTGGAATCCTTATCTTCGGTATCTCATTCCACTGTGGTACCCATGAGACTGCTCTGCCTCTTTGGAAACAGCCTGAAGTCACAGTAATATGTCACTATATTATCACATTATTTTTCATTATGCTAGAAGACACAAGCATAGTGAAATGGCACAGTGAGTCAAGGATTACAGATGCATCTCCCTTTAAGCAACATAAATGTATGGAAATTTGGATTTGTTGAACAGATAAATTAGAGGGTGTCATGTATCACTTAGTCTATGCTCCCTCATATTACTATTAATCACTTTTTTTTGCATGCTCTAACATCCCAACTAGACAGTATGCACAGGGGGCAGACCGTGTCTAATATCTCTTTGAATCCATAGTAAGTGTTCATAAATATTTATTCATGACAATGGCATTTGATTGGAGGAGAACAGGAGAGTAGAAGCCTTAGTACCCTATGGGAATGGCAACATAGGTGAGAAAAGCTTCATGAAGGTGGGCCGGATTTTTCCTAGTGAGCCGATATAATTATAGCAATTCTAGTTTGATGTATTATATGCAAAGCTAACACATATCCTCAATACCAAGTTTGAAGAGGACCTACAGAGACAATGGACCTAAGGAAAATTCTTGCAAAGAGTAGCATGTTTAAAGAGCAGGGTAGAAGAGGCAGCTTGAAGCAGCTATGGGAGGTAGAGACTATTCTGTGCAACCCAATAGGACCCTGTCAATGGAGAAATGATATTGTGAGAAAATTGGTTGCTCACTATTATAGAAGAGGGAAATAACACATGCTGGTGGAGTAAAGGAAGACAGTAAACATATTTTTCATTTTATAAAATGATTATTCCTAAGATGTTTTCAAGTTGTGTATTTTTCTCAGGTCTGAAGTGATCTTATTTAAAGATAAAGTTGATTTACTAGAAAGCTTCAGAAATACGACAATTAAAGTACTCCTAAGAAGTTCTTTCCCCCTCCCGTGAGTAACTTAGATTTGATTCTTTCAGTAAGGGGATCAAGTCAAGAGCTCTTGGGGTTGCTTTGTAAAAGGAGGAGACATTTCAGTGACAGGTCTTAACACTTATGTGACCCAAGAAGGAAATGGCAGATAGCACAAAGCTAAGGAGCAATGTGTGTGTTCCCTGTACATGGGCCAAGCCAAGCTTTTCATTTCATTAGGGTCACCTCCTTCCTGTTCATGTCTCTCTAGCATTAAGTCTCTGGGTATTGGAATTCCTCAAATAGACTTCTGTCGCCTATAGTCTTATCACTAACTCCTACAGTGGTTAGGAATAATCTCTATCTTTAAAAAAATATATGAATATTCTGTACAAAGTTATTGGAAAATATAAATTCATTGCTCAATTTTGTTAAAAACTAGAAAAAATTAAAATAATTTGATGCTTATTCTCAGGTGAAATATAGTACTTGCTTTCATGCTACACAGATTTACAGAATAATTACATGGTCAATGTAGTTCAATTTTCATCTTCTGACTTTTGAAATAGTATTAATGAATTAGTGCTTTATACCATCATACCTTTGATGATAATTTGTCCACTTTAATGTATGAGAAAATGTACTGAGTACCAATATTTCAGGGCTGGTTTCTTCCCACCAAATTAGTGTTTATTAACCTATGAGGCTTCCAGAGTCCATGAACCTTCTGAAAGTATATGCAAATTTTGGAGGTATATGCTTATGTTGCCTGTTTCTAGGCAAAGGGTTCTTCTTAGAACTTCAAACTGTATCAACAAAAAAGGGTATGAACAACTACTCTAGATCTTCAGCGTGTGTTTGCTTTTAAGAAGTATTTAATATTCATCTCTCTAATAATTAAACATATACATATATTTACAAATATATTGTTCAATGTAATTGCTTTATGAATTAGCAGAATATGCAAATAAAAAATGCTGTACTTTGTTTCTAACAAGGGAAAAGAAAGCAACACAAATGGCAGCTATAAAAATTTGCACTAATTATTTCTACACTGAGCAGTGGCAGAGATTAATAAGGGCAGTTAAAGAAACGCCTTTCCTGGAGCTATTTGAGATAAAAAAAAATCCTCTAAGACACATTAGGTGTAGTTCTTCCTAGGAAGTAGAGCGCTAGGTAAGAAATCGCGGGGTCCCTTCCAGGTTTGTGATCTCTTTACTATGTGCCTCCAGGAGACATGAAATAACTATTTTTATTCATTGTCAATCAAACACATCACTTCAGACACATGCTATGCTTAGCTAACCTGTCTTTTAAAAAAGGAACCCTATTTTAAACCTAAATACCCCAATCGCACACACAAACACTGCCACAAAGGATGAGATGATCGAGAACCGAGTTCTATGTACGTTTGGGCCATCAACTCACTGGGCTCTCACCGAATTCTCAAAAGCAAGTGAGTGTTGCCAAAAACCCTTGAAATGTTATGCTTCTGTTTTCGTTTTTTTACTCCCAATTGCCTCGGATACCAAAAATCGAATTTGATAGAAGTCGAAAGTTTCTCAGTGCATCTCAGATGACTGAAAAATTACAGATCTTAGTCCCCATGCTGGGTTTATGTAAACAGAATTGCTCAGGAAAAGCCCTGGGAATCTACAGTAGAACAGGTCATCTGCGTCAGTCATGATCATACACGTTTGGGACATGTGGACGTGGTACTCGTAGACCTTTAAGATTTTGGATTTGGGCTAGTTGGTATGTGGTTCCTTTCTTCCGAAGAACTTCAATATAGTATATAACTCTCTCAAATCAATTTCACCTGGAGGCTCAGAAAACACATTTCCAATCACGAAATGAATGGTTGGTGAATATGCAACACGGCATTCCAGGAGTTAATTCAAAATTCGGTTGTCAAGAAATGTAAGGGAGTGGGAACATATGTATGATATTAAAAATAACAACTTTCTTTATCCTCCTTTAAAAATCAGTACCGATTTCAAAAGGAATTGATAAGCATGGGTTCGGCATATTTTTTCAGTCATGCTCTTGGCGAAACATTAATTTAATATGCTCTTCTGGACAACTGGTTCTTTTTGGATCTCACAAAAAAGCTTTTAATTCAAAAGGGGAAGGGCAGGGTATTGGTGGAAAATTGTAAAAGGTTTATGACGGGTTTTACTTTTTTTCTGATTAACAAAATTGAGAGCCAAGACACCTTCTGTTTCTAATCATGTTTCTATTAACTCGGACTTTTTATTTTTTCTTTTCCAACCTGAAAGTGTGGGTGAAATCTTATACTTAGTTCTATGAAGGCACTCGCCAATATCATAATGCAATTACATCGGGCCACTTGCGGAATAGATCTGTGACCGAAAACATTGTTAGCGATGGACGGTTTTGCCTTGGGTTATGTTTTTTCCCAGTAACATCATACCATATTTAAAATAATGTAGCTTATATGTAAAGGAGGAAATACAAATATAGAAGCAAATGCAAGCTCTCCTACATCTCTACTGGCAAATACCAGTGTTTCCCAATCAACAGTAGGTGATTTCAGGTTTATATCACTGAAAAGTGATTGCAACTGAGCTACAAAATGGTATGGAAAGGCTGAGAGGGGACCTAATTGTGAAAAGATAACTTTACAGTTCTAAAAGTAATGCCCGGAAGATATCGATGTATTTCCGGATTTTTCTTTATGCAAGAAATGCTACAGAATGGCTGTTATTACCTAACAATAGCCTACTTTATTATAAACAGAAGGCCATGCAGCCATTTCAGTGTAATCTCTACTCAACTGGTAGCTCTATGCTGGCTGGTATGTAATACAGTTCATTCCATTATTAGTGAATGTAAAAATGCTAAATTATTTGTGTACATTCAGCTGCCCCTTTTTGTAAATTATGTAGATTTACTTTTCCCATTTGGTCAACTCCAGGGAGTAACTCTAAATTTCATTACGGAGCTAAGTGATTTTCATTTGGGGTGCGTGTGAACATTTTTAAAAGGGAATTCCTACAGATAAAGAATTGATACTTGGAGTTTCTTGTCAATTTTATGTGCCCACATATTTAAATTATTACCACTGAACTAGCTTTTGATTTCAGACCGTCATTCATTTTGCAACCATTTCATCTCTAACCAAAGCTTGGCTGTACTATTTCTTCACAGTGATTTTGCTACGCCCCAAGTTTGAGATTCATACTTTTAGTAAATCTGAAGTGATCATCTTCTCAATTAATTATTTGTAAGCCTGTAGGCAGCTGATTAGAAAGGTGAATTTAGAACGCCCTCAGGAGGATGTGAAATCACTCGTGAAACACACAATGTGTTTTGTAACATTACTGTTCAACAATCACCTAAGTTTCAGGGTGACTTAAAATGTTTGCCAGTCTTTCCATGTTCATCTCTCCTAGTATTCCCACTGATACTATATCAGCAAACTAATGACCTAATGTTTGAGACTGCTGAACACGACTTTCTTGAAGTTTCTATTACACAATAAATTATTTTAAGCAACCTTTTGGGTAGTTCATTTATTTAAATGACCCCTAAGCCTTGGGGATAATTAAGAATAAAGTTTTATGTAAGCTTCATTTTTAATAGTTTTCTGGTACCTTTCTTCTATGGTAATCTAATTTATGTTGTCTTTAACATCTATCATATAAATATATTACCATGTGTAATTATTCTAAGCAGTAGCATTATTATTTTCATATTTATAAATATTTATTCATTTTAAGTCATTCAGCATGCTATTAATGGGCCATATAGTTAGGCACTCTAATTTGTTCTTGTGACTCATAATTAGTTTAAATAGAAGTTCAATATAAAGTATTTTGAAGTTGATAAAAATTATTTTTGGTGTTACACGCATGTCCATAAATATAAAACTCAAAGATTTTTTTCTTTCATAATATACTATAATACGGTTACAAGTGCATTGAAATTCATCTTGTTAGAATGGTAGTAATATATCCCACCAGGACTACTGTTCCTAGTAGCAATTTAAAATAATTATTGTGAGACTTGATGCTAGACATCAGGTTTGCAATAGAATTACAATGAGGGAAGTGTATTAGAGACAAAACATTGCTGGAAGAAAACTTCATAATGGCGCAATTTGGAACTAAGCCTCAATTTTACAGTAATAGATTCTCTTTATGATGGCACAAAGGAGTGAATGCACTTAGCAAATTTAAATCTATTATTAGTCACACTTTGTGGATTGCAGTGCAAAAGGAGAAAAGAAATTAGCTTTTTAAGTATGTTCTTATATAAAACAGGTTCTAGTAAGAACAGCCTTATATAAAATCTCCTTGTTATAGTTCGGAAGCCCTGCCAGTCTTTATAACAGCAGGGAGTTGTCCAGATTTAAAACTCTTTCCAAAATAGTTCTGGAGGTCTCTCATTTCCAATTATAAGTTTCTTAAGTCAGGATACGTTCGACATTGGTACATTTCTTACTTACAGAAATACAGTATAGGACAAGAGAGATGGAGCTAATTTGGTCTCAGCTGCTTACTGAGATCTCTCTCCTTGAACGAAGAGGTGTTTGCAGTTCACACTGGTACTATACCTACTTTTAACATGATTTTGATTACAGTAAGAGAACTCGACAGCATTAAGCTGGTACGATTTGGCACTCATCTCCGTAAAAGGAGTTTCAATTGTCGATTTTGCAAAAAGAAGCCAACCGTAAGAATTCAGCAGGCATTTTTAGTATAAAATCAAAACACTAAAAATCTAAGCTTTCATTTTCAAGTAAAATGTATTTTTGTTTTAATTATGATCCATTTTCCCTATTTCATCTTAAAATACTACTGAGTAGAATATTTGATGATAGCCTAATTTAGTTAGAAAGTAACAAATAACACACCCATAATGTTACTGACGGGATACATAGGGATGCAGCTAAAATCCTTAAGAAATATGAAGCAAAATTCTTATCTGAGATGTTTCACTTAAGTATTTATCTGTGAAGAGGAGTGGAATCACCTGGCTGAATTGGGAAGGTTAACCATATGTACAAATCGGTGTTGTCAGATTGACGGGAAAAGAAAGCAAGGACGAAAAAAGAATGGCCACCTATAAAATAAAGTTCTACACGGCCTTAATAGAGCAGATGTAAATAAAAGACAATAATGCAAAGGGATTACTTTAAAAAAGACGTTTCTCATAAACTATCCAGGTTCACTGCCCATATTACACTTAATACTGCTTTTTTATGATTTCATTTTGCTTCTGTAGTTGGCACTAACTGGCCGTGTTTAGTCATTTGAGTATTCTTTTATCCAGCTGGACTTCAGTTAGTAATTTATAGATAGGCTCAGTCAACATTCAATTAATCTCTAAAATATGTATTCTCTTACCTTCACATAGAAGACCTCACCTCTCCTGCTTTTCCTTCCACCTCTCAACTTCCACAATTTCTCTACACCTCAGCACTGTGTCCTGTCTCTCCCTCTATACACTGGGTAATGTCACCCATTTCCATGGCTGAAGTTGGCATATATGTGCTGATGACTCCAACTTGTCTCGTCAATGATCTCCAGACCCATTTAACCATCTCCCTAATGAACATCTATCCATTGCCACATATTCCACGCAGGCATCTCAAACTCTATGTGCCCCAAACTGAGCCTGCATGTACTCTTTCCCCGACATTCGGGGACATTCTGTCCCAGGTATTCTCCGTCTCAGTGAACCATCTCCCCAGCCGCCAAGCCAGAAACCCATGGATCACTCCAGAAACATATCCCTTCCATGTCTTATGTCCAACCAATCTCAAAGTTCACAGGTTTTTACCTCTACCTCCAATTTCACAAACTTATTTACTTCCATCTATTCCCACTGCACTCTCTATGTTACAAAAGGAAGATCCTTCTGAAATAAAAAAATGATATGGGACATGATTGATAAAGACAAATACAGAAAATTTTTTAACATCGCCTCAGGAAAAAAACCCAAATAAAATCAAAGATAAATCATAACTCGGAAAAATAGTCGCAAGAAATATAGCAAAGAGTTAATGTTGCTAATCGATAAAGAATGCTTAGAAATCAGAATCTAGAGGAAATAGAGGCAGAGAGTAGAAGCAGCCAGTGTACTAAATACCAAATGAGTTTTAAGAATCTGAAAAGATGCTTAACCTCACTCATTGTCAAGGGAATGGACATCAAAACTAGATTTCACTTTCCGCCTACCAGACTGAGACAACTTAGAAATTAGAACATGTGGGGACGATGAGTCCTATCACATACTATGAGTATCTAAATTAGATAAATGAGGCGGCTTGCTGCAGCAATTTTTACAATAAGAAAAATGGAGGATAAATATTCATTAACTGGGTTTTGATTAAATAATTTATGGAAACCCATATTCTAGAATATTAGCTTATAGTAAAAAAGAACAAGATGGATGTTCATGAAGTCATAAGAAAAAAAATCTCCATGTTATGTTATCAAGTGGAAAAAGATAGAGAAATTGTAGAATGTGCTTTTATTTGTATAAAAAATGGATATACAAACATACCTATGCATATGTATGCATAGACAGAGATTCTCTGAAAAATGCTTACTGTGATTGCCTTTGTGGAGCCCTTTTACACGGAGACATGTGCTGCTTTTTCAATAATTAAAAAGAGCTAGCTATAAAAATTACAAATATGCTATTCTCACCTTTAAAATTTTTAATGGCTTCTAACTACCGCTAGGATAACATTCAAGTTCCTTAACAAAGCGTATGTAACATCCAAGACCTGGGCTCAACCTCACAGTGACCCTCCTCTCTCCATTCCCCTCCCACAAACCCTACTTCTGGCTGTAATGAACATCTTCAGTTCCTCGGATGCACTTGGAACAATTTCTCTTCTGCACAATTCGCCTTCTCTTGGCCAACTTTTCTTGCTTCAAAACTCAACTTCAAAGTCTCTCCCACCAGGAAGGCTTCTCTGGTCTTCATATCCCTTTTTACAGCACTCTTCACACTAATGTTTTTCCTACCACTAGACCCCAAACTCCATGAGGACAGATAACATGTTGCCCCTTGTTCACAGTTATAACCCCAGTGATCAACCTAATACCTGGTCTCTGGATAAACGGAATTTTTGAAGAGAAAGAATTCAGAGAACTTATTGATTGATTGATTGATTTTTAAGTAGCCATAATTTGTTCAATGTTTAGTAGTGATTTTGGGAGTAAAAGAGAAAGTAAAGAATGAGTTCAAAGTGGGTAGTTGGGGGTGCAAAACCACACACAACAGTTTAAAATAATTATAAGCATGTAAATACCAGCAAAGGGATATTTAACTGATCAAGGGGTATAAAAAGAAAAAAGGTGAGAATACGGGAATGAACAGAGAAGGAATGAGTAAGAGTAGATTTCTTGGTGAAAGTGGGTTTTAACTGGAAATACGAATGGTACGAAGAGGGATGAAGGGCTTGGTAAGAGAGGCCAAGAATGTCAGCAACCAAAGAGCTGCGGAGATGTAGCTTCCCAGCAAAGGTGCTTTGTTTTTGCCCAAAGGGAGACTCAGCCTTCTGTTCTCTGCAGCTTTATGGCGACTCCATCTTGGCCCCGGTCTAGAGTTTCTGTGCTCCCCAGAACCGGGCACTGTAAGACGTGCTAGAGGGGGTTTTCAGGGGCCCTTTGACACTTTGGGATAAAAAACATCACTACCGAGTCATACACTGTGCCCAAACCTGCCCAACTTCTAGGAGAACTTTGTTGAGTTCTAGGTCACTTGGTGCTTTAGAAATCTGAGAGAAACATAAAAAGTGAGATAACCAATCAAAGAAAATATAAAAGTGCTTCTCTTTCTCATTCAGCTGCTGCAAAACTAATAACACTGGCTCATTTTTTCAATTCCACTGCAGTACTTGAGTCCTCAAAGACTTTTTTTCTCTATTAACAAACGGTTGCATCTGCCCTTTCCCTTCACCTACCCTACTTCCATTTGAATCCTGACCCCCATCTAGACTCTCATCATTTTTTCCTGGAAAAGTTCTTCTCATCTCATTCCTCCTCTACTTAAGATGCATTTTCAGGGTGCCTGACTTTGGCTCAGTCATGATCTTGTGGTTCTTGGGTTCAAGCCCCACATCGGGCTCTATGCTGACAGCTCAGAGCCTGGAGCCTGCTTTGGATTCCGTGTCTCCCTCTCTCTGCCCCTCCCCCCCTCATGCTCTGTCTCTTCTCTCTCAAAAATAAATAAACACTAAAAAAAATTTTTTTAAAAAGATGCATTTTCTCCTCAAATCTGCCAGAATAGGATTCCTGTGCTTGGCTTCCCACTCAGTGTGTTTCCTCCGTCGGCGATGTTTTGTTCCCATTTCTTCGCCAATGATTCCCAAATTTACATTTTAGTCCTGACCTTGCTCCTGAGTTTCTAGTAGGAAATGCAGTATGTCCCTGAACAAACTTGTTCTCTTCCCCAAAGACCTTTTCCTCCAGTATGTCTCTTCTTGTTGATGCCATCACTCTGCTCTGAATGGATCGAGCTTACGAGAACCGAATGACCTTTTGCTTTTTCCACAATCATTTAACATATTTTGCTAATTCTTCTTCCAAAGATTTCCCAACGTTTGCTCTCTTTTCGTACCCGCTGCACTACAGGGATTCCAGTCTTCAGCACCTCTGGTTTAGTCTTTAGCTCTTTTCCAAGCTGCAGACGGTCTACCTCTAGCCCATCATCTGATCAGTCAGAATAGCGTCATAATAAAAAGCCTCCAGAGTAGAGAGTCTAGGCAGTGTTGTCACCTGAATCCAGTTGACAGTTCCAGTCTTAATTTCAACCACACCTTCCCCGTTTCCTACCTTCTCACTATAATGAAAGGCTCTCTATTTTTAAACAGTGCCAAGTTTTTCCATATCTCTATGGCCTTTGCCCACTCAATTTCCTCAGCTCAGCGTGTGCGTCCCTTCCCCTCCCTCACTCCTCTAGCTGGCCGGCTCCTGTGACTGTCTCCATTTAGTCTCAAAAGTCCTCTCTTATGTGCAGTTTTAACTCTTTGCCCCCAGGATAAGTTAATTGCTCCTTTGCATTCTGGTAAGACATTAAACACACATATAACCTGCGCCATGTGCTCTGTGCTGCTGTTATGAGCAGCTGTTTACAGTCAAAGCACAAAGCTGGTTCAGTGCCTCCACTGGGCGTTCTTTGACTCCTGGGCACCCAGCACAGTGTCTGGCACACGGTGCTCATTTCATACAAGAGGAACGTATTGAATGAATAGATAATGTCCTATGGCTTTGTTTTTCTACATCGAATTAACTTTGTCAATTGTTAATCAAACAAGTCTTTCAAATTGTTCATCCCTTCCCCAGTATCCTGGGGAATATTTTTCAAGCCTCAGAAACAGGGTTCCGTGCCTCATGTAGGTCATAAATATCCTTTATGTGCATTTATATCCATTTCTGAATTTTAGCTTATACTATTTCCCCCGCTTGGAAGGGGTTTTACCTGTCTCTCTTCAACTCAGAAACTCTCTAGAAGTCTCTGCATTTCAACCTAGTTGTGTAAACGTTTTGCATTGCTTTAGATGTACACCGTTTGTATGACATGACTCTTTACACACATGGCGGTGTATTTTGTTTTAGAAGCTGAACCACATGTGGGGCGCCTGGGTGGCTCAGTCGGTTAAGTGTCCGACTTCGGCTCAGGTCATGATCTCACAGTCTGTGAGTTCAAGCCCCGCGTCAGGCTCTGTGCTGACAGCTCAGAGCCTGGAGCCAGCTTCAGATTGTGTATCTCCCTCTCCCACTCACACTCTCTCTCTCTCTCTCTCTTCAAAAAAAAATAAATAAGCATTAAAAATTTAAAAAAAACTGATCCTGTGTATTTATCTTTTTAATTTTTTTTTAACATGTATTCATTTTTTTGAGAGACAGAGAGAGAGCACGAGTGGGAAAGAGAGAGCAGGAGACACGGAATCCGAAGCAAGCTCCAGGCTTCAAGCGGTCAGCACAGAGCCCGACGGAGGGCTCGAACTCATGAGCTGTGAGAACATGACCTGAGCTGAAGTTGGATGCTTAACTGACTGAGCCACCAAGGCGCCCCTATTTAATATTCTGCAGTATGAAATGAGAAGGGCACAGAAAGAACTTCCACTTCCACTACTTACCATAGTACAAGGATTGTCTAGAGGAAAAGCACTTGAGTGACTGACGTGCAGGTTGAACTAGCCACTTTTGTCTTAGAATCCTATTTTCACTTGAAAGAACGAGTGACAGGTATCTGGCACGTATTTTCTCAAGAATGAACCCAGTGAGACAGCATTTCAAGGAAAGCAACTGACAGTTATTATTGCCAATGGTGAAATTCAAACATGAAAGTAAAATCAGAATTTTGGAAAACTTGTATTTGCTACCACACACTTGACAGGTTCCTAAATTTAAAGATTTTTCTAATAAGAAAAATGGTGATATCAACAATTATAATGTTAGAATATCAGTTGTGATATTAACAATTATAATTTTTTGATATTGTATCATTCCATGTATCAACATTTGAAGATCTATAGAAGTCAGCAGGCCGATATTTTCCAAATGAGCAAGACACGAAGCTACTAAATGTTCGTGGTAAAAGATCTATTTGAAGTACATGATATGGTTTCGGATTCCATGTTGCAACCAACCTTTAGGCTCACCCCTTGTGGAGTTTTGGTGTAGTATTAAAATGAAGTAGTAGTAAAAATATGCCCACCTATCTATGTGAGGCCAGATTCTTTCCCATATACTTAGACTTCAACCAAAGCAACATATCAACACAGATTCTATGCAGAATCAGACTCAAGAATCCAGCTGTACTAAGCCAAACCTTAAAGAGATTTGCAAAAATGTAAAGCAATGCCACTCTTGCCACTATATTTTTTTGTTTTGAAAATAGGTTTTTTTTTCATAACATGTGACTTATGTTAATATATAACTGACTTGTTATTTCCAAGTAAACTAACAAATATGTTTAAAATTTCTCAGTTTTGGGGTGCCTGGGTGGCTCAGTCGATTGGGCTTCTGACTCTGGCTCAGGTCATGATCTCACAGTTCGGAGTTCAAGCCCCGCGTCAGGCTCTGTGCTGACAGCTCAGAGCCTGGAGCCTGGCTGGGATTCTGTGTCTCTCTCTTTCTCTACTCCTTCCCCACTTGTATTCGGTCTCTCTCGAAAATAAATAAACATTAAAATTTTTTTAATTTCTCAGTTTTAATTTCTAACCAAGTAACTCTTGATAGAAATAACCACATAAAGGCTTTTTGAGATCCTCGACAATATTTAAGAATGTAAAAGAGTCCTGAGATAAAACAATGGAGAACCACTGCAGTAGATGCTCAATAAATGTCTGGTGAGTTAGCGAATCAAGGAAGCAACACAAAGGAAACAAGGAAGGTTGTGATTATCTAAGCCTAGCTTTTGATTAGGGGTTTACTCTTGTGGGCTGCCTCAAATAGCTGGCCGTTAACACTCCCATCACCACAATGCGAAATAAATGAGGATTAAATCCGACTCAGTTTCAGAAAACAATGAGGTGTTCTGGCAGAGACAAGTCAACTGAAGCTCAGTTTTACATGGAGTAAGATTAATTATTGTTTAAAAATGCCACATAAAACAGGATTCACAGAGTAAATGCCTGCCTCACCTTGCGATGGTTCCAAACGTCAGGCAAGGGTTTTAAAAACAACTCTGGGACTTCCATTACGCTGCCTTGGAAAATGTGAGTTACGAATACCACTACATGGTATGTTTCCTGGGAGGCTGGATCACCGACCGCACGATATTGGCAAGTAGCCAGTCTACTAGCATTGAAGCTGTGCTGTCACAACACTACTCCTCTGGGCGGGCTGGGTGTGGGGAGTGGATGGCAGTGGAATACTCAAGCAGCTGCCGCATGGTGAAGTGAAGTGGGGCAGCAACAAGGGGAGGGGCCGGGAGCAACACTTCAAAGGAGCACTGAATTACAATGTCAAAAACATGTGGCAAAGTTGTTGACTGCCAAGAACCCACAGCAGCGGACAGACTGGTCTGCTCTGCCACAAATAGAAACAGGGGTGGCTCTTTTCGAGCAAAGGCATTGGGCCAAATGAGACGAAGAGGCAAATAGCAGCTGCAGCCCCGTATCAAAGGAGAGTCTTTATAATATATTCTACCAGAGAAGGATTGTTGGTCATGCTCTCCCTATCTATTCAGCCACACCTGCACAGAGAGACATCGGGAACCCAATTCTGAAAACTGAACCACTCTGATGAATAAATGGCACCTAATTTCTCAATAAGCATCTTTTTTCCCCGCCCGAGAGTTCCCTTGTTTATGCCTCTTATGGCATAAACTGTTTTCAGCCTGGCATTCTAGTTCTAATTGTACAAATCTGATTTTTCCATATCTAGTGTAAACGTACTGAAGACTACTCATTTACCTTTTAAAGTCCGTAGCACAGTGCTATATACATAGTAGGTGCTCAATAAATACCAGTTGAACAAAAGAAGCCTAAAATTAGCTCACTAGCTTCATTAACATCGTAAGAGTGTCGAAAATCTCCCATCATAACCTTATTCCTTTAATTGTTCATTCAACAAGTATTTACCGAGCCCCTACCACAGGCAAGATAATGCGCTACAGGACGTTGACTGTGTTAAGGTGAAATAGACACGGGTATTTCTGTCAGAGTCTCCACAGTTCAAGAATCCAAATTATTCTCTTTACTGAGAACTAAAGACATAATGAACTCTTTGTTTTTCTTGACCATCAACATCACTATGTCTATGGAAAATGAAAAGAGACAAAAGGCAGGATCAAATTCACAAGAAGTATATGCAAGGAGAAAAAAAAATGTCAGGCTTACTTTGCTATAATTCCAAGGGTGAAAAGGATGCTATCCATATAAAATAGAGATAGTGGGATAGAATAGAAAAGATAAGTCTGAAAAACATGGTGGGCTCATTTAAGGAGCCGCTTTGAGTCCATTGCTAGAAGCAACATAGCTCAACTGAGAAAACGACTACTTTGGAATTTACAAGAACTTACCATCTTCTTGAACCATACAGAGAATACAAAGGACAGTTTCCAGGTGGTAAGGCTAGCTTGCATTGGTAAATATAACAGAAT
This sequence comes from Paguma larvata, assembly GCA_030068075.1. NCBI lineage: Eukaryota > Metazoa > Chordata > Mammalia > Carnivora > Viverridae > Paguma > Paguma larvata. The sequence continues at coordinate 79,065,226 of CM057826.1, read as the reverse complement.
AGGGCTGCAGCGTTTCCTTTTCAGTGTTTTGTTTTGTTTTCCCAAATATAAGGTTAATTATCAATATGAGATGGTTGAACTCTCTCTCTCACCTTTAGCAATTGTTGGATGACCCTTTAGGACCTGTTCAAGTCACATGACTAACAGAGAAAAAGAATGTAACAGGGTTTATGAGCAATATACCAATTTAATCAGTTTTACTAGAAAGCCAGAAGAATAATTATTGACATCACATCATCACCTGAATTTACATTTATCCTTTCATTTCAACAAAATAATTATTGAGTATACAATGTTCTGGCACTGAGCTAGCTAACACATCACTAGACGAAGAGGCAAGGTCTCTATCTTTAAGGGGCTTACCCAATAGGGAGCACCATGTAAGTGATTCCAGCATTTTATTACAGTTATAATGAGGCTGTTCAGGTATGCTTCTTTGTATGCTAGACCCAGAAAGCCCAACTCAAACTGTCTTAAGGAAAAACTCACTGGCTAAGGTAAGAGCAGCAATAAAATCTCAGAGACTAATAGGAGACCACTCTCTTGATCTCACTTGAGCTTCCTTTGGTTTCCTCCTTTTTAGACCACCCCACCCCCACTGGCAGAAAGGAGCTCGTGTGTTGCGCATGTTATATACCGGAAGAAAAATAAAAGCTTTAGAAGGTAGAATTATTGGCCCTGATTAGGATGATGTTAATCTTGTGCCCCTTTCTGAGCCAATCCCAGAGGCTAGAAGGGATCAACTACACGGATAGACTCAGCTCCCAGCTCAGCCACCTTTCCCTGAGGCACAACAGGTGCGGGAGTACTGATTCCCCAAAGCAGAGACAGGGTACTACCGCCTCACAAAGGAAGGAGGGAGGCTAAACTGCTAAGACAACAAAGGTCTACTACCTAGGAATACACATGCTTGACGTTATGTTCAAGAAATAGTCTTGGAGAACACTGTGGAGATGATGCACTGGCCTGAGCTTTTTTCAAGATTAAAAAGCTGTTGACAAAAAGCTTACCATCTAGAAAGGGACACAGGAAGATATACAGAAAAAAACCACAAAGAACTCCTCTGTACTTTGGACAGTTGTTGGAATAGAGTTCATTTCCCACTGGAGAAACTGGGAAAGCCCCGCAGAAAGAAGGAGCCTTCTAGGGGTGCTGAAGAGTGGGTTCTATCTACTTGTCCTAATACAATCTCATCGTAACCTCAGGTAACATCGTTTCTCCTTATTCCAGAATGACCTTTGAATATCCTTTATCACCTGGTTCTAAAACCTCTATCTTCATAAGATGACAAACTTTCCCAGTCGTGGTTACAGGCAGAAAGATTCATTAATTAACTATTAACTAATTAATAATGGTGCCTACCTTCAACTCGAGGCCCAGCACTGAATTGGGACTCAAACATTCTTGGTTGAATGAATGGATGAATGAATATTTCGGTGAACGAGTATGATGGCAACATGCTAATGGGTAATAGATGAGATTCCTGTGGTCATATATTGTCAATTTAAAAGACCTGACTAAACCTCGCCTACAACAAGTTGTCTCTCTACAGGTTCATGTGAAGCCCCCTTGCTCCCTCAGGTAGCCCTCTGAGGCGCATCAGTAGCATCATTTACACAGCTCGCATTGTGTGTAATGAAATCCACACTGACATCCACCACACCTTCAGCTTTTCGGCATAAAACAAAGTGCAGCTTCCCCCACAGAGCATCGTGATTAAACAAATTAACTATGGCGCTGCCTGCAAAGACACACACTAGAGTACAGGAAATGAACAGATACAATGGCCAAGTCTGTATTTAATTTTAATTAAATTTCATTCTGTAGCTCAATTAATCCACATCTCCAAATGTCAGCAGGACTTAGGCAAATGGAATGACATCTGCTGCACCGCACAGGACTATAAAACCTTCACTGCATGCTAGGTCTCTGGAAGCACACCAGGAAAAATGAAATATCTTTATTAAGTGTGTAGTAATGTATAGAAGTCTAACTCAGAGTCTAATGAAAGAACATAAACTAGCAAAGAAAATTAGACTAAGAACGTGAGTGGTTACGGGTATGGCAAATACTGTTCAATATCCTGGCTAGTGTTATTTATTGTTTTCAAGTTGCATTTGGCTTTATAGCTGTTTCCTTTAATATTTACCTAGTGGGCTTCCCAATCACCCAGGTTGGGGTGTGTGTGTGTGTGTGTGTGTGTGTGTTTACGTGTGTTTTAACTGACACAGATTTCTTTCCTGAGAAAAGGGAGTTGCTGGAGTAGGGATGATCTTTCTATACAGATTATGGAAAAGACCAATTTGCAATGCTAGACCGATTGTGAGAAGAAGCCAGAGATGTAGCAGGAAGAGTATGGGGACTGACAAGCCTAGATTAAAAATTTTGTTCTGCTACGTATAATATCAGATTAGAAGGTTGAAAAAAAAAACAAACATTACTAGTTAGTGAGACTGTTCTCAGCCTGACAATGACTGGTTTGGGGAAATGTCTGTGTCGTGTTTTTAGAAGACGTCAATGTGATCACTACTCTTGGATGGTAAGAAAGAGATGAATCTTACTAAAATAAATTTATTTAGCTTTTTGGGTCAGGTACTGTGCTAGAACTGGACAAACAATGATGAATAAGACATGCTCTCTTCTCTGGAAAAGGGAGAGGAACAAGTGAAAAAGAATCACCATAAAACGTGACAAATTTGTATCAGAAGGAGATGCCCAAATACTTAGGCAAGCCCTGGAGAACTGCCTAAAGCCTGAGAGTAGGCCTTGCCCCCTGTGCAATGACTCTGATGGATAAATAGGCTTTGAGCTGATAAATAGCAGGGGGAAAAGCAGACGGAACAGCATGAGCAAAGAAAGGGTAGGGAAAGTAGTTTCCTACTTTGGGAAAAGAGTTCAAAATCTACAGAGAAAGTAAGAGATACAGAAAGAGAGAAAGCTACTCTGAGGTCTGAACGGCTACTACTGCCTGGACTGTGAAGAAGTCAGGATTTGATCCTGGAGCAAAGAGGAATTGGAGGGCTCTGGGCAAGGGAACGCATTATCAGGTCTGTGTTTGGCAGTGTGGCATGGCGTACGGAGCAGAGGGTGGAGGGAGCAGAATATGCCACCAAAATATGCCACTTCGGCATAAGCATTATTTTGATCTGAAAGACACCTGAAAGGCTGCACGTACAAGACAGTCACCCTGATCTCCCCTTTCCTTCCTGGAAGCGGGAGATAAGGCTCTCAAGGGAACGATGTTCTCCTTGTCCAGGGGGAAAGAAACATTCTTGTCAGCAGAGATGGAGAGTCAAGGCTGAGGGTAATCTGTACAGATGGACTCTATTAACCTAACTCTTACCTTTTTTAGTCTACCTATGTAGTTTAGTTAACTTCTCCATAGTCGCTACTCTGCTCAACACAAGCACTTAGGTCTAGTTACCTCTTCCGGTCTTCATTTTCTTACTGGGGTCCCCATGCATACATAAAAAATCTACAGGATCTTCTGTTGATCTATTTTCTGCCAAATTAATTCTTGGGCCCAAGCAGAGATGAGAGAATCAAGAGAAAGTGTTGCCTCTCCCACAAGGACAAACTCTTGGAACATGGAGACCAGCAGGAAGGGACTCCTGGCTTCTACTAAAGCCACACTAATGGGGAGGCCTCTGCAAAGGAGGAGAGGGGAACTTGAGTTCTTATTTGCATGCCCGACATGAGAGAGGTCTTGCAGATTGTTGGCACAGCCATGAAAAATGGAAGGAGAGAGGAAAAGGGGACCCCCAGTGGGCCCTGCAGCTAGGCGTTGTGATCCTCTGCTCTGCTCAGAAGTTCCAAAAACCAGCCTTTCCCCTAACTCCTAGTTTCTATTAATGGGAATTCTTTTTCTAAGCATACTATTGGCCTCTGTCTTTCTTTACCCATTCTGTTCAAAGGGAAGATGAAACTCCTTAACTTACTGATATGCTTGGGAATAACTAAGCAGGTCGTGCCCACCGGATCCTCTTTCTCCTGTGATCTGCCTCGCTAGCTAGACAAGTCGAGTTGTGGGGCTCAGGAACCTACATCCTCCGACATGGTCTCAGAGCAAAGGTGACATGTCTTGTTTGACACTGTTTTCTTTCTTGAACTGTTCAAGACCTAAGGGGAAAAGAGAAGTACTCCAATGGTGAGGAAATAATTTTGGCCTTTATTCTGGTGTTTGGGACCATCCTATACCCAAGAGGACCATTAGGAAGGATCAGTCACATTATTTATGTAAAGCCCTCAACAGGAAAGACAGACACAACCTGGGGAATGTAACCAAAGGAGGCAAACACTGGGCTAAATACGGAGCTGACACAGACAAAGTCCAGGTTTTCTGTTCATTCGGGAAAGAAAAGAGCAATGAAGGCAGGGCTTCCTCACCTCCACGACGGCTGTGGTTCAATCAGAGGTAGCATGTCTGTTGACTGTAAAATTCTGAATATCAGAAATATGGATTTGTTACCTTACAAAACTAGCATGGTAGTCTTACTAAATACTGGTCAGGTAGGGCTGGGTGGGTTGCTTGGAGAACTTATGATTTATTGTAACATTACTATAATAATAATATTTTGCTGTCTTTAAAAAAGTATTGTAACTTTTAAGAACGGATTTGCCAAAAAATAATTCTCAAACAACTTGCTTGTAAATTGGAGCCTCACTGGAATGCTATAAAACATATAGAAGCAAAAACAGGAAGAATTCAACTGAAGAGGAAAGAAGACCCTACAGGTGGACTGAACCATGGGACTAAGAGTTCAATTTATTACTTATTAAAAACTTAAAGATAACATAATTATGCAGTTTAATTCTGGAACACTCGTCATGAACAATTTTCTAGCTCTGCTATGCTACACTACTGAATGTGAAAATCAGCATCCGAATATGTGGTACTGGAAGTGTACCTAATAAAAACGTACAGGAAGTAACAATTAGCTTCCAACTAGCTCACGATCCCATCGAGTGCGACACTGAATTGACATGTGGTTTCTAGCATATTAATGAATTTGAAACAGGAATCAATAATGCATCACTAATTTAATCAGGGTTAAAGTTGGCTTTATTGTTGCCAGAAAGACAATGAGACAGATTGATGTTATAATGGTCTGAATATGTAAAAGTGAAGAATTGAAGTTGTAAAAAAAAAAAAAAAAGGAAAAGAAAAGCAAACCTTAATTGAGTCAATGAGTTAAACTGCCTCTAACAATAGATCCTAATGTATGATGGGAAAAAGTACATTAAAGCATTTCTAATTGCATCATTTCATGAGTTGTTTGCAATGAGTTGTAAGGATTCCATATACAAAGTTAGGTATGAAAAATTGGAATTTAGAGATATCTACTTATGGGGCGCCTGGGTGGCTCAGTCAGGTAAGGCTCCGACTTTGGCTCAGGTTGTGATCTTATGGTTGGTGGGTTTGAGCCTCGTTGTCAGGCTCTGTGCTGACAGCTCAAAGCCTGGAGCCTGCTACAGATACTGTGTCTCCCTCTCTCTTTCTGCCCCTTCCTCACCTCTGTCTCTCTCTCTCGCTCTGTCTCTCTCTCTCAAAAATAAACAAACAAAAAATATATATATACCTACTTATACTACTGAATATTTACTACGTTTTTCAAGGAACTGCAAAAGATAACATCTCACTACGAAGTTGTGTGATTGTAGCAAAGACTTTTTTTTTAAATAAAATTGACACTAATTTAGATTGTTTAGTGAGGTTTTTCTTAAAGTCCAGGATCCTGAATTTAGAGCTCCATAGATGTTTCTTGCAACATGGAGGTGTCCAGGAATTTAGGCAACTTGCATTTATGATAGTTTGTCCTTGGTGGAAACAAATTCTATATTGAATGATCACTACTTATTAAGTGACATTTTTTACTATAAATGCAGTTAAAGTATATCTTCTTACATACTAAAGTTAAATAGACATAGTTAAATGTCAATTCCTTTTTCCTTAAATTATCTGAACAAGTTCCTCAATTTTTAATATTGTTCCCACATATGCACCAATGGGAAGCCACTGCAGAAATTATAGATTTTCCTATCTCTTACCCTAAGTTTCTAAGATGGAAAACAAAAGGTCACATACTATAAATTAGCTTTTTCGATAACATTCCTTTATATTTTATCAAAATAAAATATAAAATCCCACCATGTCAAAATCTTACACATGAGCTAAAGCAAATTAAAGGGCCAATAAAGCACTGATATTATAAGTAATGAATAATCATTAAGTATTAATTAGTAATAAGCTCTTGGAAACAGTCACCCAATTTTCTAGATACTTATTTATTCTTATGTAAGTACTGTTTACACATTACATGGCCTAATATTTAAGTAAGCTTGTTAGGAGACATCAGGAGACTAATATGAATGACAAAAATCTCAAAATAAGACCAGCAAAGTTTAGTGAATAAAAGCAAAATTTAGAGAAGTTTGAAAGTCTACTTCTTGTTCTTGATTTTGCCTTTCTACTAGAGATCCATGGCTAGCTACATACTCCATTCAAAACCAAAGGATTATTTAAGGATGAGTGTGGCATAACATATATAAAACACCATGGAAAGAATAGACTTTACATGGACTATTGTAAAAGAAGAGAGTCACTAACATTTAAAATGGGATTCATCTTAGAAATCACTATACATCAACATCATTATCCATCATTCCTCTTTTCTCTTTCCTTCCCACTTTTCGTATCCTGTTCATCTTTCCTTACCTCCAGCCTATCCCTTCCCTCCCCCCTTTTCTCCTTTCTTTCCCCTTCCTCCTTTTCCATCTTGTTCCTTACTGAATGGAAATTGTCAGGAATCATGCTAGGTATCAAGGGAAGATAATTAGAATCAGATAAGTGTCTTTTAAGACTATAACACCATCATGGGGCCCCTGGGTGGCTCAGTTGGTTAAGCTGACTTTGGTTCAGGTCATGATCTCGCAGTTGGTGGTTTCGAGCCCCTCATCGGGCTTCTTGCTGACAGCTTGGAGCCTGGAGCCTGCTTTGGATTCTGTGTCTCCCTCTCTCTCTGCCCCTCCCCCACTCGCATTCTGTCTCTCTCTCAAAAATAAATAAACGTTAAAAAATTAAAAAAAAAAAAGAGTGTAACATGATTTTCACAAGAGGGCCAGACACCTAAACAGATCATTGTCATTCAATGTGATAATTATGATGGAAGTGGAGGGAAGTCTAAGGTAGGGCACCTAAAATCAGCCAGCTCGCTAGATGAGGTGATCCCTGAGATGCACTTTAGAGCTCCAGTGTGATTAACTAGGAAAAAAGAACCGAGAAATAGGTTTCAGGCAGAAAGCGTAACATAAATGAAGACCCAGGGAACAGAAAGCATCAGTGCCTTCACCACCGCACTTGGGAGCCTGGAGAGTTACAGGATTAGTTTTATGTTTTACAAAGTTCATGCCGGCACCAGATTGAAGGGTAGGTTTAAAAAGAATGAAAGTGGTGTTCAGAAAGCCATTTGGGAGGATTTTTCTACCAGGTTCCAGATGAGGGATTAATGCCTGTTGGTCATAAAGTATTTTTTAAAGGTTTATTTATTTATTTTGAGAGAGAGGAGAGAGAGCAAGTCGGGGACAGGCAGAGAGAGAGGAGAATGAGAGAATCCCAAGCAGGCTCCATATTGTCAGTGCACAGCCCCATGGGGGGCTCAACCTCAGCAATCTGCGGGATTATGATTTGAGCTGAAATCAAGTCAGATGCTCAATCTACTGAGCTACACAGGTGCCCCCTGTAGGTCATAAAGGAAAGAGCACTTAATAACAACTCTGGCAGATCCAACAAAATCCTATCCCTGGCTTCTCCATTCCCAGTTCAGACCTCTCTCTGCCATGCCATAAACACAGTCTCTTATCCTGTGGTAAAACAGAACTGCTTTGGTTGTAGGCTCTGCTAACTACACGCAACTCTGTGAAGGATAAATCTTTTGCAATGACCACATTAATGAACTCTGGGATCTTAGTTCCAAATTTTTTATATGGAGCAATTCAATGCTCATTTGTTATGAGCATTTGGCACAACACACTCATCTTGTACACACGGAGTTGTGCCATGTTAGGAGGGGGAAAAAGTCAACTGAAGCCCTGGTTGTTACATTCACTGTTACCAGATATTGGAAGCCGCTAAATATAAGCCTCTTGTTTCCACAACAGAGGGTGCGGGCCATCGGTGTAATCCCTTTGTGTGAAGCCTCTCAGTGTGGCTCCTTCTGATGCCCAAATAGCTGCGCCATGGCACGCCCGACTGCTGGTGCCACAGTAACATTTCAGGTAATGAGGTAAGGGGCGCACTGGAGTTCTTTATGTGCCAAGAGGAGAAAAATTAATTTTCAGTGCTAAAAAGATAGGACTGCTGGTGCAGATGGTCACTAACCACCACCAGCTGTTCCAGAGATTTGGAATCTGGAAAAGGAAGCCCAGTTCAGAATCAGTAACATAACCCTAGGACGTGAGAAACCAAACCGTCTCAGTGTTTTGAGCAAGAAGATAGTGTCCAAATCATACTACACAGCTGGATAATTTGACAAAAGTATCGACAATTGAGTTCCTGCATACACTAAACTTCTAAATACCTCAATATATTCAGAAAATCGTAAATGACAAAAATACCATGTTTGCATTAATAGATCCATAGACTTAAAATATGCATCTATGGAATTTATTTGCAAAATGGCAGTTTTAGGATCCTGAGATCTTTTGGGTGGAGCCAGGAGAGAATGAGATAACTACATATGGTCTTCCTGAATGCCAACAGAGTCCAGTGATTTTACACACGCACGCACACACACACACACACCATCCCTAGAAGCATATTCTTAACACTTTGTGTCATTAAAATACAGACACAGATTTTTAAATAGTGCAGTGAATAGGGGCGCCTGGGTGGCTCAGTTGGCTGAGCATCTGACTTTGGCTCAGGTCATGATCTCATGGTTTTTGAGTTCAAGCCCCAAGTCGGGCTTTGCGCTGACTGCGTGGAGCCTGGTTCAGAGTCTGTCTTCCTTCCTCTCTCTGCCCCTACCTTGCTTGCACTCTCCCAAAAAACGAAAAACAAAACTAAACAAAAAAACACATTAAAAAATTTAAATTGATGTGGAGTAAGATAGCCACATATAGCTAAGCACACCTTTAAAAAGGACTTGCCCCTCCAGGTATTAAGACATACAATAAGGCCCTAATAATAAAGAATCATGTTGAGTTGGTACAAAAACAGACAAACTGATGAATGAAAGAGAACAGAGAGCTCAGAGATAGACCCATGAATATATGTGAATTTAATACATGAGGAAAGTAGCATCACAAATCACTTTTAACAGAGGAAGGGGAACGATCAAGTAGGAAAAATGGCACAGCTAACCTCCCTGATATGACATATTGAGATTCACAGCTACTGTTTGATTCTCCGCAAATAATTTCAACTCTTAATTTTTGTTCTGTCAGTTTCATCTTCAAAACCAAGTTGCTTTTTACCTGGTGGTTTTTTAGTAAAATGCAACTAGCCTCTTGATTGTAAGAAATGTTAGTCAGAATGACCAGTGACAGGCAAATAACTTTTTAATTTTCAAACATGTAGAGAGCCAATTTCAAGGTAAACAATTGTCTATTTAAAGGAAAGAAAAATCACAGGGAATACTTTCAAATGAAAATAGAAAAAGTACGAAGTAGAAAAGAGACACAAGGTGTAAAAATTCTGGGGGTGGAGAGAGGGCGTGTAAAATGAAGAAGAAAGCACCTAAAATAGAAGCTAAGAGAAGCCATAAAATAAAATGATTCTCAACAAAGCAGAAGAATGCAATAATTACCTTTAGAGGATTGAAGCTTGAAGGAAATAATATAAACATTCAAGACTAAAAGGCAGGAGTAGGAAGGAATTCTAAATTCAAAGACTTTAAATCTGAGCTGAATGGTTACTACATTAAAAAAAAATTTTATAATATTTTGGATGAGTAATAACAAAACTACTCTTGATTTATTGAACATCTTTATGCCATTGATTCCAAAGAGCTCTGAAAATATCTTGTGACAGATATTATTTCCTTTTAACAGATGGAGAAATTGAGGTTCTGTAGAGCTTAAGTGACTAGTTCATTGTCAAAATTAATCAATGGTAATGTTGAAAATGGAATTTAAAATTCTCTGCTCTCCAGTGGAGGAACTGTTTTCTGACTCATGCTAAATGATCCCTAATTAATTCACTATAGGAATAAAACAGATTCTTAAAAATAATTATGAAAATTATGTCTTGGTTAAGATTCAACTTTGGCTCAGGTCATGATCTCACGGTTTGTGAGTTCGAGCCCAGCGTCGGGCTCTGTGCTGACAGCTGGGGACCTGGAGTCTGCTTCAGATTCTGTGTCTCCCTCTTTCTCTGCCCCTCCCCTGCTCATACTCTGTCTCATTATCAAAAGTAAATAAACACTAAAAAAAAATTTAAAATTCATGCTTCTGTTATGTCACTAATAAAAGCAAAAGCAAAAATAAACAAAACACAACACAACAACAAAAAAAACAACAGGGGCGCCTGGGTGGCTCAGTCGGTTGGGCGTCCGACCTCGGCTCAGGTCATGATCTCGCTCGTGGGTTCGGGCCCCGCGTCGGGCTCTGTGCTGACAGCTTGGAGCCTGGAGCCTGCTTCACGTTGTGTGTCTTCCTCTCTCTCTGCCCTTCCCCTGCTCATGCTCTGTCTCTCTCTCTCTCAAAATAAATAAATGCCAAAAAAATTAAAAAAAAAAATCCCAACCAAATCCTTAAATAGTTTTAGAAAAACCTAACCTGTTATTTAAATAAGTCCAGTGCAGACATGGTAAAATTTCAGCAGCAATTAAGAGATAAGTTTTTACTTAAAACATTTTAAATCTATTTGTGAATCCCTAATCACTGAACTGTCTTCTTAAAGAGTTCTTAGCTAGTTCGACTACTAATTTTGCAACGATCACTTCCAAACTAAAAAATAACCTCATGTATAGCTAGCTTATGGCTTCTCAAGCTCAACATATCTTGTTTAGTGTACTAAGCATTCATATGAAGAGGGTGATTACCAGTTAAACACAAACATGATCACTGAACGCCTAAGTCGGCACCCCAGGACCAAACTACTGACTTTCTAAGTGCTTATTGATGGAATCTAGTGTTGATATATTTTTAAGTGAGAAATCCAACCGGTTATTCAATTACAGACTGACTACAAATAAGTGATCATTTATTGATTGCACAGTCTACCGATGCATAGTTATTCATCCAGATCTGACATAAACAAAACAGTGACATTTAAAGCCTCTCTCCTAAAGCAACTCACATCACAGAATTCATATAAAAATTATATATTTGGGCTGAATTCCCTAACGATGATAAATGAATCTGACATGAATTGCTAGTCACTTTCCCATTTGATATTTTTCTCTTCTCAGAACTTTTCATGTTCTCAAATGTTCTACAGTTCCCCACTATCTAATTATAACTTTTTTTTTTTTTAATAAGGGTGTCATCTTGACAAAATTATTTTCTGAAAGTATAGGAAGAGACCGGCATTCTCGAGAAAGAAAGTCCACAGACATCCCTGCCTATGTCACCGCACTGCAGACTGGTCCAAATAATACTTAATTACACCTTATACTGTGCAAGAAAGCTGCCACAAACAGACTCCTTTCCCTGGTCACTGCCGCAGCACGCCGTCTTAGCTAGACCAATCATCCTGCAGACAACATATCAGCTTAACTCTTTTAGACATGGTATATTTAGTGCCATTTGTCCAGCAAAAAGTCATGAGGGCCCTCCCTCTCCTCCTTCTCAGTAAGTACGAACTTGGAGCATGTCACTCAATTCTCTGTACAATCTGGTTTAACACAACCTTCCAATACTAATAGGCACCGGTGAAGCTGTGCTATTTTGCTCTTCTTTAAATCAGCTTGCTCTTTTTTCTTTACTTTTCGTTTTGCAATGCTGTCTGCCAAAAATGGCTCCCGACCTGAAACAGTCCCCCTTGAATGTTACCGTCTCTGCGCAGAATCCCTTAATCGACCCATTCATTTCTCCCATTTACGCTGCCCCTGCTCCCCCTTATTTCAGTACAAACTTTACGTGATCTCTACTAAATGTATCATGTATTCATTTCTATTTGGCTATTTGTGTACTTATATTTGTACAAATATGTACTATTTGTGGCTTAGTTTCTCTTACTGGGCGGTAGGCTTCCTGAAGGCAGCTCTGATCCTGCACAGAAGCCGGTATTTCACACTCTGTGGGTACTCAACACATATTCATTCAATGAATGGAGGCCGGAAAAGAAAAAAAATTAGAGGAATTACATTATATGGTTGAATTAGTGAAATAAAATCAAAAGCTGCACATGCAGTTTACAGGGGTATTGAAGCAATTATTGACTTCTCCCAAGATAAGAAGATAATTCTAGAATATAAATGTATTTAAGGTAGGAAGTTTTGTCTATTTTGTTCATTGATGTATTCCAAGTGCTTAAAATAATGTCAGGCATACAGTAGGCATTTAATAAGTACTCACCGAAGGAACAAATAAGTATAAAAAATAAGTTACTTTAAAAAACGCTCTGGCTTTTCCTATATTCTTTAGATTTTTACTGACCCACAATTTCTTAATATTCTGGTTAAAAAAATGTAGTCTGATCTCACTTTTTTAAGCATACCTTGCAATGCCTCTAAACAGAGATGTTGAAAAACATATAAAGCACCCGCATACCCAACATGAGTTTTGCATACTCAAATACTTGGTTACAAAGAGAAGGGCAAATGAGCTTGCTTGAGCAGTTAACATGTTTCAGGTTGACAATGATGAAGAGAGCTATGGTCTCTTGTTGACCTTGTAAAAGGATCTAACTGAAGTCTACCAGTAGGTTGAATTTCCCTAGCTCTTGCCCAAGTTTAACTGGGCTGACCAGATGAAGACTGAAGAGTCCACTAGGGAATGACTAGTCCCGCCAGAACTGATCTATCACTTTGGAACCACTCTTCATGACTCTCAGATAAAGCCACCCTGAGATCTTTGGCTTAGCCTTCTGAAACACAGCGCACACGGCCACACCCAGCGGGAGTAAAGAAAATCAGGGGCCGGGGCTGAATGGGAGTGAGTGTGTCCTGCCAGTTCTCAAGGAAACTTTTCCAAATCAAAAAACTGCAAAGGTCATGTATCAGTCAACACCAGAGAAAACCCACAGCAGTTCAGAACGCAAAGATGAAAACTACAATCAAATTCTGCTACCTGAGCGGCACATTGCCTAATGCACTGATGACAAAACCGAAACCCCTAATCAAGGAGTCAGCATGCCGTTTAGGACAAGGGTAGATCAAGTGTAGTGTCAACACAGCTACAAAGTCAAACCAAGCGAAATCATGAGTGCTGACAACATTCTTTCGTTTCTTATCTTTCTTTCTGATTAGAAGACTTGGGCAAGGCGGCATTGCAAGGCTCACAAAAAGGAAATGTACATGTATGTGTGCATACGTATGTGCTTATGTGTGTGTATTTAAATACTATTTACTATTCAAAATCCATCTCTGATAAGTTTTTCAATAAGCCTTCACTGATGGCTACCTCCACCCTCTGTAGGTCCTTGCTCCTTGACAATCAATAAACACTAACGAAGACCGAATACCATATATGATTCAGATCTGTTTCTGTGTCTAGCTCCCACTTTTGACTGCAAGCTCTTTGAGGACAGGGACATGTCCTACTCACTTGTGCATCCCATAGGTGGTAGCAGCCACCTACCAGAGGTTTCACAAATCACCAAGAGAGTAACAGAAGCTTTTGATGTAGACAGTGCTTGTTGAAATCCTGACTCTAGCCCTGGAGGCCCGTGGCATGGTGCTCTGGCCGGTACCCAGGGAAACTGGCCCACGACCATCTGTTCTGCCTGCTCCTTAGAGGTCGTCCTTGTCCTTGAGGACCCACAGGCCAATCCCACACATCCATGTGGCTACCTCCTATCCAGAATTCCAGGCTTTCATTTGTCCAGCAAAGAAATCGGCACAGGCCGTAATTTACTAGCCTCGTATGCTCTATAAAAGAATTTATTTTCTCTGAGCCTCAGTTTCCTCATACGGTAGATAGGGATAAAAATACCTATACTTCAAATGATTGTCATGAAGATGAAACGAGATAATTATATGAAACCTCTGCCATCAGTATTTGGCACATAACAGCAACTCAATAAATAGTGGCTATTATTACTTCTACTAACATGGTCCCTAGCTACAAGTCTTACATGGCTAGGTCTTCAGATGGCTCTCAGCAAAAATTCTAATACATACCAGCCTTTGCAGACATATCTAAAGGTCCGCAATGTTATCCTGAAATAACCTGAAATAAATCAGCACTTTACTAGATGCTTAAAAGCAAGCAAACATTTTTTCCTGAACCCTGACGTGCCAGATTTTCTATCTTCACTAATTACCATTTTTTGAATAAAAATGGGCAACTAATTCAGCTGCTCTATCTTCCTTCTGTTTGGAAAACAAATATAATTATTCTGAGGCATGGAGTTACATGCTCAACAGCTTATTTGTCAAATCAGGACTTCAAAAAAATTTACTATATCTTCACACAAGAATCCTCTGTACTGTTCATGTTAAAATTTCAAGTGCTTGACAAATGATGAACTAAAACAGGGTTCTTTTCCTCTCAAAAATATATTTAGAAGCCGAAGAAAATTAATAGATTAAGGACAACTTCAGTCTCAGTGTCTTAATCAAAGATTTTGTGAAATAACAGTTTCCCACTCACTGTCTTTCTAGAAACGTGCACTAAATCTAAACATTTAGCAGTCATCACGAAATGATGAATTTTAAAGAGTTATCTTACTGCTGGTGCTGGGCTGGGTCACTAGGCCACAAGGTAACTCAGCCTGTCACTCCTAGGGTTACTAGTGCAGGAGTCTGTCAGTCGCCTTTGAGACGTTCCTGTCCTAGGGGTGCAGGGTCGGGGACCCAGCACGGAACCTCCAGAGCAGGGTCCTACTGAAGGTTAAATTCACAGTCTCATCGTCTTTAGCCAACGTCACGGAGAGGAAGGTTTAAAGGACGTGGCCCACCTGTTCCTCCTGCTCCCTTGGAAAGGTTGTCTTCCGGGGCAAAAGGCTAATTGCCCTGGGGTCAGCTCTGTTCTGGTTTCACCGGAAGTTTCTAGAAGGCGGTACCTGACATGATGGGAAGGGAGGGAGTCCTGGCTGGAAGCAGGACCTGAAGCAGTGAGGCCACAGGCAGCAGCTAATCTCATAGCAGTCTACAGCAGTTGTCGACCACCGCACAGGCGTGAATCGTCACCTCAGGAGAGACTTTCTCGCCTCTCTGATTTGCATTAATTTCCTAATAAGAGGTAAAAAATGTTTTGAAAAATAGGATTGGGGTTGTTTTTAAGGAAAAAGTTACAAAAATGAGAACTCTCACCAAGCTCAATTTCAAAGAGAGATTCAGAGGTACTCATGAGATGTCTACGATAAAGGGATCGAGGCCAAGGAACGTAGACGCTGGAAGAAACTTCTGGCTTGGAGAAATCAGGGGTCTATTTAGCGAATCTGAATAGACATGTTTATCTACAGGTCTAGTTGCAAGCCTTCTTAATGCACACCTATTTGGATAGAAATTTAGCACAAAACCTGGGATGCTTTCCCATTTTCCCTTTGGTTTTATCTGCCCATAAACAAACACGCATACGTTTGAAATGTGAAAAAAGCTTAAATTCTGTAGCAGCTTTTGTAAAAATAATGGAAACTTTCGTAAAAACAGCTTTAAACACCCTGTTTGCCAAGTCAAACAATGTGCCAATTCTGTGAAAGCTGCTACAGGTTTTATGTTCGTCGAGAGTTGTGGAACCTGGACTGTCTGACAGTCACCAGAGATTATTTAAATATAAGAATAATTACACTTTTATCAGCCACCTCTTAAGACTGTATTAAGGCTTCTGAATTGAAGGCCTAGCCCAGACGTGAGCTGCATTGGGCAGCAAATCACGCTCGTGACGACAGCTCCTGGGGTGAGGGTGTGATGCTGATCTACCCCCGTCCCCTTTTCTTGACCTACTGATACTAGGGAATTTCTTTTATTGCAGATGGAACTCAAGGCCTGTGTCCTCATCCTTCTATCTTGTTCTGTACCCTTTTGGGTAACAGTGTGTTTGAAAAGGTCATTGGCTGAGAACAGGATTATTCATCGCAGAGTTATTTTCTATAACTATCTTTCCAGATGTTTTCAGTTGCTCACTAAAAACAATACCACAGAAGAAAAAAGAATTTTCGTTATTTCTTAGACAACCCTAACAATGTAAACATGTTTGTAGGGAAAGATAGGAAGAATGACCGTTATACTAAAGAAAGGAAGAACGACTCCCATTTGAACTTCGGTGGAGCCCCTGACATAAACAAGTGAATGAATAAAGTAACAAATGAAGCAGTGTTTGCCAAAAAATATTTAGGGGCACCTGGGTGGCTCAGTCGGTTGAGAAGCCGACTTCAGCTCAGGTCATGATCTCGCGGTCTGTGAGTTCGAGCCCTCCATCGGGCTCTGTGCTGACAGCTCAGAGCCTGGAGAGTGCTTCACATTCTGTGTCTCCCTTTCTCTCTTCCCCTCCCCCACTCATGCTCTGTTTCTCTCTGTCTCAAAAATAAACAAACATTAAAAAAATATTCAAAACAACAGCTATTTTATATTCATTATTGATCTATAGTCTTGGAACTTAACACTGTACTGTGAGACAAAAGCCACTGTCTTATTTGACTTTGTTATTTTACTTTAAAATAATAATGATAAATGAAATCAACGGTATACCAAAGGAAAGGAGGTAGGTGAAGTCGGCCTCAAGGTCAGGCGGTCAGAGGATACATTTTTTGTAGAGAACTAAAAAACTCTTGCGGTGCCTGGCTGGCTTAGGCGGTGGAGCATGAGACTCTTGATCTCGGAGGTGTGAGTTTGAGCCCCACAATGGGTGCAGAAATTACTTAAAAAGTAATAAAAATTTGGGGGTACCTGGGTGGCTCAGTTGGTTGAGCATCTGACTCAATTTCGGCTCAGGTCATGATCTCAGGGTCATGAGATAGACAGCCCTCCGTGCTCTGGCTCCATGCTGGGCATGGAACTTGCTTAAGATTCTCCTTCCCTCTTCCTCTGCCCTCCCCAACTCGTGTGCACATGCAGACTAGCTAAATAAATAAATAAATAAACAAAAAAATAAATAAATAAATATTTAAAAGATAAACGTTTGAAAAATTTTTAATTAAAAAATAAAAATAAAAACTCTAACAAAAAATACTAACAAAAAGCTAGCCCGTTTTGACTATCACCATGTTATGGCAATTCTAAACAACATCAGTAATAAATAATCCACTCTTAAAAAAATCTCTTAAAGGTTAAGTACTCAACAACTTCTGTAGAGGTTACAGTTGCATTTTAATACTATTTTAAGTTTACTTATTTAATCTTTACACTCAATGTGGAGCACGAACTCACAACCCCAAGAATAAGAGTTGCTTGCTCTTTCCACTGAGCCAGCCAGGTGCCCTGAATTTTAATACTATTTATGCAAGCTTCAAATTAGCAGAGATTTATTACTTATCCTTTAAAAACATTTTATTCTACATGGAAAGTAATTCAGAGAACTTAATGTTTTATGGCCAGGTCAGATACATGCAAACTCAGCTGCAGGACTAAGTTCAAAAGTAAGATTAACCACTCCAAACTCTGCTACTGGCTTCAGGTGCAGCTGATGTCTCCAACCCCTGTGCCATGACATATTCCAGTGTTTAAATCGTAGGTTTGAAATAACTGATGATAGCACAGCAGGATAAAGACAAAGAAACAGAACCGGAGTGACTTTAATCTCTTCTTCTATATGACCACTTGGAGTAGTTCCCATTTGTGTTGAAATTTTTAAAATTTAAAGAATAAAAATGTTTTTTCTAAAAAAAAAAAATCAATGTCATTAAAAGATATAAATCGATTATTTTTTCCCTTTTTTGATACGGAAATATTTATTTTATTATTTATCATTTTTCTTAACATGACCACATGCTCCAAGTTCAATGAAAGAAAATTTTCACGATGTGTGTCCCCCTCCCCCAGACATCCTTCTCATCACCACTGTTATTATTCATTTTGCTTTATGGTTGTTGCTGAAAATAATTTTGTGGTGTAGAAGGGGGGGGTTTTGAAGCATGATCTGCTCCAGGTGTCAAATACGCTCAGTATGTCACTGACTTAAATAGGAGTTTTATGCAATTTACTGATGTCATTAGTTTCTTCTTTCTTCCATAGTGTAGTTATGAGAAAAATGCACAATTTAGGAGACGGGGAGAAAATGCTGATCTCTTCAAGTTATCATCAGCTCAGAGGAAGCCAAGATTAAAAATGCCTAGAGTTTTGAAGGCGATGTTTATTTGTGTGGGATTTAAGCACTCTTCCCTTTTGGAACTGAAAGAACTCATTTGAACTAGCAGAGGAAATTTCTGTACTGTAGTTTTGAGATTCCAGAGTATTATTTGTTCACTTTGTTACTGCTTTTCTTTTTCCCCTCCTGTCTCACATCTCATTCATGTAGATTTTCGTCGCTTGTATATTAGAAGGAAGTTAGGAGGGTTCTGAATCTACAGAGGTGCCAAAATCAGATTCCTTACAGGATTTTAGGCTTTGAGTTGACGATGCGACTCCTTCCACAAAGTATTGGCAGTGAGATTCCTTTGAATATGTTCATATTGTATTTGAGTAGCTGGAGAATCAGCTGGCAAGTTAGTTACAAAGATATAAAAATGTCTCGACACAGAGAAATATTTGGTATGACCCAAGCTTTCGGTTTTTATCAGCGGTGAGCATATGCAACAGAGTAAGGTAACCCCCAAAGCACACTGTGTGCGTATGAGTAATAAGCAGGTTACCCGGACGTATAAACTCGCTACCTTCTCTTCGCATCTTGCACACCACTTACAAAGCAAAAGGCTTTATTTCTGTTTGCCACCTCCAACCCATTTTAAGAGCATTTTCATGTTTTTTCTACATAAGTGATTCAGTTCCATGAAAGCTAACCTATAAAATTTCCTAAGGATTGGGCACAGGCTGGGTAACTTTGGATTCATCCTAATATTTAATATGTATATGTGTAAATCCTTCTTGGTTCAGGTTTATATATAGTGTTACGCAGATTCAAACCTCTTCAGTTGTTCAGGTGAATTCTACGCTCCCTCGTAATTTGGAATTTCTAATGTGAATTTTATTTTGACACTTAAAAGTTTAATACCGAAGGCAGAGATACAGTGCTAATAATAATTATGAAAGTTTAAATGGCTTTTGGGAGCTTAAGTAAAAGGAGATAATTTATATGTGAAACGTATTAGAACAAGGAATAGTGTCAGCATTCATGAGTTCCTTAACTAGAGCCATTAGCTCTTTCAGCTTGGTACAAATTACTAAATATTTGTGTCTCTTTCTCACGTGAAAAATGAGGGCATATACCTAAAACAAAACTAATTTTTTATGGACAGGTGACTTGGATAAAATTATTAAATTATTAAAAAACAGATGAATAGGGGAGAGTGTATATATATAAATATGTTGTTATTATATATTTTTTATATAAATATAAAATTCCTCTGAGACTCCTTGTTATATGTCACAAACAGAGAAGCATATTTTTAAGGACTTAAATCCTTAAAAATAAGCATTTGGTAAGGTATTAAATATTTCAACCAGTTTTAGATATATTAGGAGATGAGAAACATTTTATATATATAATATATTTCAAAATAATTTAAATGTTGGGATAAAAGATATCATACGGTAAGGCAGTATAATCCCTCTCTTCCTCTCTAAAGATTAATATTTAGTATCTTTGTTAAGGTATATATACCTAATCTTGGTTTAATTATGTTAAAATGATACATTCTAGTTGTTTTTATATTAAAAGGCATTTCACAAGAAATAGCTTCCAAATTTTATATATTTTTAAATTTTAATTTGATCTTAGTCGATTGTCCCATTACTAATATACATTAAAATTTACTGAATTAAGTTCACTGAATATTAAATTTTAAGAAAATTAAGTGTTTTGTGGATGCAGAGTTGTCAAAAATGATAAGGCAATTGATATATTTCGGTTATATTTTAAGGGCAATGAAAACATATAATCTTGCTAGACTACTGTTCTGCAACAGAAAACCATAATAATATATCAGTACTAAAGTGCATATAAAACTTTCCAAAATCTGAAATGAAGAGCGAGATCTGCTTATATTTGTCTTTCTAAAGGATAAGGCTCCAAGGCCATGGCTTCACAAAACGACGACTATGTATCTCAGAAGAACTTATTCCATGTTCTTTAAAACTTTTCTGTGATAGGTGGACAAGGAAGGGAGCAACTTTTCTGTTACTGTTGGGCAAGAACACACAATTGACACTGACATTCTAGGGGGCGAGAGAAAGAAAGAGGACCAGGAACAAAAAGGGAGAGCAGTCAGTGCTTCCTGGCCCCCACCCGATTGTCCATGCAACTCAGCTGCCATGGGCTGAGCTGAGATTCACCAGTCTTCCAGAGAGACAGATTTCACTCTTTACTGAGGGTTAGTAAGCGGCTGATAGAAAATGCTTCAGAAACATGATGTGGCTAGACCGCATGCTGAGTCGGAGTTTTTCTGACCTTCTCTATCACTAACAATTTATTCTGCTTTCGAACCACTCCCTGAATTTGAGGTTGAGTTAATGCCACCTTCTGCTCGATTCCCATTCAGCAGGGAAGGCTGCTGACTGCCTGTGACACAAGGCCAATATGCAACATGAATTTACGGATGTGCCCTTGAGAAGCACACAGTCCAGGTGAGGAGACAGACTTGTGCAGGTAAAACAGAAAGCATTATGAAGCAGAGAACACAGTTGTAGGGACTACGTGCTTAAAGTATTCAGAGACGGGAGTGATTTCTTCAACCAGAAGTTATCGTGGTAAATTTCAAGCAAGAAAGGGGCATGTGAGTGTGTGTTCCAGAGTGTTTTGCTTCATATGTGCAAAAATGACAAGGTTTTTAGTGAAATGGCCAAATAAAATCAAACATAATGAAAACACATTATGACTAAATTATGCTGATTACATCTAATAGGTTTTCCCAAGGAAAGCCTACCATAAACCAGCTTTTGATTCTATCTCCCTTACAGTGAACATTAAGACGAACTGGCCTCCTTTTCAATACGAATCATTAGAACACTTCCCAAACACTGTCACATGAATGACATTTGTAAGCCATAACTCTTAACGCTGTATTTCACAGAATGCATTTGTAACTGTAAGGCACGAAAGGTGATTGTTCATTTTATCTTATTAGAAGCTTCTCTGGCCTCATAGCGGTGCTCACCTGGCCCCCACTTCATGCTCAACTCATGCAGATTGGAGTTGACTCTCAATTACACCAAGTCTTTCTCCAAAGATGACAGTCCAAATACAGTAGAGATAAAATACATCAAGGTTTAAAATAGGCCCGTTCAGCCCCAGTGCCGCCTCATCATGAAATGATATAATTCACTGATGCCTCTGCCTAGCCTAACATATGTTCTATTCACAGCTCGCGTCACTCTTCATTTGTAATTATTTCCCTTTTTTTTTTTCTTACCCCATCTTGTAATACTTTGCTTGGTTGAAGACAAATACTGAGAGGCAAAGAGTATTATCGTATGATGACCTGTTCCAGGGTGTTAAACCCCTGTCAAGGTTTGATTTTAACATGGAGTATTGATGACAGTACATCAATTCAGGCATCATGTCCTGAATTAGACTATATTAATTATCGCTTGAGAGCAATATGCATGAAAATGCTGTTTCATTGACTAAAAGGATCTGACTGAATAAAAATCCATTTCTCATCTGGTTGCTTATGGATAAAGACATTTTTTCTCCTTGCCTTGGATTGTTCTTTATTAAATATGATTTTTATATGATTGTATGAATAAATTGTCTTACCCAACAACAGAACTGGATAGTTTTAAACAAAGAAAATTTAATGGGTTGTCTACTCTTGGCACGTCTCTAACAATGTATTTACAGTTCATAATTTAGAAATATTATTTACAACAATAACCGCCAAAAAAAGTTTTTATTGTCAGCATGCCCTACCTAACTTGAGAAACTAACTCTGAGGAAGAAGTATTTTCAGATTGTTGCCCCCTTCATTTAAAGGAAGTGAAAGTTGTAATTTATAGTTCTTTCCAGATGCTAGAGGAGCAAGGTGTTCTGGCAGCTCACAATCACACTTAGAAGTGAAACTCAGGAATACTCTTACCTTCTGTAAAAAGCACATTCACATGAAGCATTTCAATGATAGACAAAGTTAAAATTACTTTTAAGTTCATCAAACACAAAGTTTGCTAGGGAGATACTCCAAGAACACCAAAGCAAGGCAAAGGAAGCCTAACTTTTACTACCCAAAGCTCTGTATGGTTACAGTTTCTGTTTACTTCTAACAGAAGCAGCATCTTGGCCTTAAAACAAGAATTTTCTAAATCTTAAATTACAATGTATCTCAAGACTTTTTCCAACAGTACCTCAAAATCAAAGTATAAGCCTAAAGTTAAAATATGAAATTAGAGGGCGCCTGGGTGGCTCAGTGGGTTAAGCATCCAACCCTTGATTTCAGCTCAGGTCATGATTTCACACTTTGTGAGTTGGAGCCATGCGTCAGGCCTGCGCACTGGCCTCACCAGAGCCTGCTTGGGGTTCTCTCTCTCCTCTCTCTCTCTATCCTTCTGCCCCTTCCCCACTCATTCTCTTTCTCTCTCAAAGTAAATAAATAAACATTTCATAAATAAATAAATATTAAATTAGGACTCTTAAACCCCAATTTCACTAAAAAATTTTAAAAAGACATGCTTACTAAAACATACATTATGTTTAGCCAATACAGTCTATATATCAGAAAAGATTTCCATCTGCAATGCAAAACAAACAACCTCCCCCTTGAGCACTCTGAAATTTTCCTAGTTTAAATACCAGCATTTCTTAGTAAACAGGATTCTAAAATTTCCTCCAAAATGGCCTTTTCAGTAAAAATTTCACAAAAGGTCAAGTTTAAATTTTGGAGTAGAGAATTTTAAAAATTTGAAATATATATTTCATTATAAAGAAGAGTCGGGGTCCTCTAAAACGGAATATTCGAATTCAACTTGGCAAGTTAAAGGAGTGGTCACAACTAAAATGACTCATTTCCATTGTCCTTTCTACTAGGATGTCAGTATTCTGACTGTAGTTATTAAAAGCATTAAGTGGGTCCCAGCAGAAAGGGAGGAAAGCTGTGGTGATTTTTCCATGGCAAGGCTCCCCACACCCTTCCCTAACTCATCCCTGTAAAATGGAACAGGGGTTCCCAGGGCAAGCAACATACTTACGTCGCCAGAGTGAGGCCTGTTCACAAAGCAATTCATTAGAAAGGTTGTATCCTCATGTCACCTGGATCTTAGGAAGCAGCTGGTTTCTCACCATATTCTTTGAATAGTAATCACTGAATACTGCAATCAACATTAGATCATGCCCA
The DNA here is from genome assembly GCA_030068075.1 of Paguma larvata. Classification (NCBI taxonomy): domain Eukaryota; kingdom Metazoa; phylum Chordata; class Mammalia; order Carnivora; family Viverridae; genus Paguma; species Paguma larvata. The sequence continues at coordinate 79,041,702 of CM057826.1, read as the reverse complement.
GAAAATAGAGCCCAGATGATGCACCCCTGTTTGGCCTCGAAGACATGTAATAATTTCATCTTATTAAAAAAATTTTTTTTAATGTTTATTTTTGAAAGTGAGAGGGGTGGCGGAAGGCAGAGAGACAGAGGGAGACATGGAATCTGAAGCAGGCTCCAGCCTTCAGCCTCTGAGCTATCAGCATAGAGCCTGATGCAGGGCTTGAACTCATGAACCACAAGATCATGACCTGATGCTCAATCCACTGAGCCACCCAGGCACCCCAATAAATTCCACCTTTGCTTCAAATTAAAAATTACTAAATTTACATTAAAATCCATCATGTGAGAAGAAGCAAATATTTACAGAGCCAGTACTTGGTGTGGTGGCAAGAGTACTAGGATAGAAATTATAAACGTCATGATACAATTCTGGCTCTGCTACTTACAAGTTACAAGGTACGTGAAATCAAGACAAGTCATTTCTCCGAACGTAAAGAAAATAACCTTTGCCTCCCTTCAGCACAAGTGTGAGGCTGGGATTGTTATGAGTGAAGGTGCCTGGAGACGGTAAGACATCACATAATTCCAGGTAGTATTGCTCCTGTTTATGAGCCTGGTATGACAGGTGACCAGACACGCTGGATGGCATTTACGTACGGAATTATTATTCCCCCGACACCACAGTTCCTACTGGCCTTTTAACTCTCTCTTTGCTTTTTGGTTGGTCAGTGGACCCAGTGAAACATTCAAGGACCTCTCTGACAATGGTCAACACACACACACACACGCACAGGCCTTGGAGGAAAGAAATTTCCCAATTTTAAAGTATTTAAGGGGTGCCTGGGCGGCTCAGTAGGTTAAGTGTCTGACTCTTGATTTCAGCTCAGGTCACGATATCATGATTCGTGAGATCGAGTCCCAAGTTGGGCTGACAGCATGGAGCCTGCTTGGGATTCTCTCTCTTCCATTCTCTCTACCCCTGTCCTGCTTGCATGAATGCTCTCTCTCTCACTCTCTCAAAATAAATAAACTTCAAAAAATTTGAATATTAACCAGTTTAAAAGAGAAAACATTCACCTGCCCTTTGCTATCGTACTCTGAGTTCATAACTTACAATTATCACAAGACAAAGGACAGTCCATAAAATCTTAAAAGTGATAAAAAGGAAAACATACTTGTTATTTTGCAATTAGTAACATAATTCTTCTTAGTCACAAAACCCAAACCTCATGCACTGAGAAAAAACTGACTAAATTACCTGCTAACACCTTGTATTCCATTAACAAATTCCTAAGGCATACCTTAAAACAAAGGTTAGGTTTAAATAATATGCCTGACTTTTTACTTCTCTCCAATACAAATTCCAATTTAAATTTATGGAACCTGAAAATACACAACAATTACTGCTGATCAAAGATCAAAATATTACGTTTAATAATACAAAAGTCAAATTTAAGTTTTCGTATCCCTTTTTTTACTTTAAGTCATCAAAAAACTGCTTCTACTCACTTATTATTAATAAAATGACCAAGTTTTCCAGATTCATGTACACGAGCCTAAAGGCTTAAAGTTAACTTGTAAGACAAAAATCTCTCTCTCTCTCTCTCTCTCCCACACACACACCAGTACGTTTCTTTAGGGCTATAATAAAAAAAAGTCTCATTGCCTGCTAGTGAAAATAGCCTATCATACGACTATGATACCATCAGAATGCAGTGTCTCACAGGCACCACAGAGTAGGATTGACATATGACATTTATAAAATGTCAGAGCCCTTCCCCCAATTTTTATAGCCTATTCCCCAGTAGGGTTTCACGATGTAAAATGAACTAAAGGCAACTGTGTGCTCATTAGCCGTGCCACTTCTGATACATTACGTCGATTGACAATGAACCACTGTGATATCAAAGTGCAGGTGTAAAAAATAATAAGGCAACTGCTTGTGTAACAAAACCTCACTAACAGAATGTGTAATAAATATGCAAGGAGGCAGTTTTTTATTCATTGAAAATGTGGCATGGTACATCAAACATAAAACCCAAGGAAGGGTTTTGACATGCCAAACTCAATTAAAATTTGTTTTCATGACTATCAACAGAGAAACTCGGCAACTTATTTGTGAATGTAAAAGGTGATTATGTAAGTACCAACAGAAGGATTCAAAGGTAGTAATAGATTCAGATAGTGTCAGAAGCGGAACTCATGTCTAACTCTTGCACTTTGAATAAGTGATAGAGAATTTGTCATAATGGAAATTATTTTCATATACTTAAAACCTGATTTAGACACCTCCTGCCTATTGGAAGAATATATATGTTACTAGCTCACCATGAACCATGCCCCATCTCTCCAATGGCCCGGGATCCTAATGCTTAAAAAAATCCCTAAAGGAGGAAACTTGAAATAATTAACAAAGCAATACAGTGGTAACAACTTGAATTAATGTGTATTTTATTCATATATATTTTATTCATATATATTTTATTCATATATATATATACATATATATATGTATATATATATGTATATATATCACCACATGACTGGTTTTACTGAGAGATAAAAAGGAGACATATGAGATCTGAGAGTTTATTTCCTATAAAATTAATTACATCACTGATTCCCAAAAATCATAAGAGACTCTCAAAGACTAAGAACAAACTGAGGGGAGAGGGGGTAGCAGGAGGGGGAGGAGTGGGTGATGGGCACAGAGGAGGGCACTTGTTGGGATGAGCACTGGATGTTGTATGGAAACCAATTTGATAATAAATTATTCAAAAAAAAAAAGAATATATTTGGATTTTATTGCCTTTGAGAGTCATCCAGACAAACAAGTATACCATTACTACCATAAAATCCTGAATTCAGAAGGTGATAAATACACTGGAAAAGGGTTTGTTTAGTTTTGATATGCCATCATCATTTAAGAACTGACAAAATGATTTAGTGTAATGGACCTTCTGGGCAATTCTAGAGCCACATTAAAAGGTTACGGAAGTAAAAACCACATTTTTTTTCCAAATGAGGGAAATGTCCGTTAAACTTTTGATTAAATATTTTACTTTCACAGGATGCTAGGAATCCTAACCAGGTAGATAGGTTCTATCATTGTACTAAACCCTCAGTTAAATTTGATAATGAAGTTTTTAAATTACTCTTCTCAGTGATCTTTAATGGATCATTTTGAGAAAATATACATATTAAAGGGAAATTATCAAGCTATCATTAACAATACTGATATTAATATTTAAGTACAGATGTTGTAGCAAACATTCCTTTCTGTAATTTGTTCAGGTAGTTAATCGCCTTAAGAATGGTAAATGAAAAAAGCACAAAGGAAAGAACACATCATAGTCATGGTTTTCAAACTTAAGAAGCATCCAAACCATCTACAAAGCTGGCTACAAATACAGAAGCCACGTGTCATTCCTGGGCATTCTGATGAGGCACCTGATGAAGGGAGCCAGGGTTTATGCATCCACACCCGTCTCTGCAGGTGATTTTGATATATATCAGCACTTGCCACACATTCTTCCACAATACTGATAAAATATTTAAGAGGACATCTTGTTACATCTTCTCAGGTGGATTTCTAAAAACCACTAGATAATCTACGTTCATATATTTACCACTAATAATCTGTAAGCCGACTTCTCCTTTTCAAAGAAAAAGAGATAAGCATACGGGGCACTGGATTTAAAAAAAAATTAAGTATATAACATACTCCTTAGTTCCTGCTAGTGGGCCTCTTCGCTTTGGTCTCAGTTCCCAATCATAGACCCCACCCTACCTACCCCCCATCAGCAACGCACCCCATCAGTCTGATCCATGAGATTTCATTAGATCACTATGATTTTACAACTCAAATATAAAAAATGTTGTTTACCCTATCACCGTGCTCCCCAACTCAAGGAATCCAAGGATTGTTCTTTCCTGTGGAACATAAGGCCTACTGTGATCTGGTTCCAAACTATCTTTCCAGCCTAGTTCTTTTCTACTCCAGCCAAATGGTTTGCTCGTGGTCTCCTCAAAACGTCTAGACTTCTCAGCCTTTGGATCTTTGTTCACATCATGTGCTTTATGCGAACAACCGTCCCTGTAACCTGAACCTGATTTCATCCTCCCAATTCCAGCTCAAGTTCCACTTCTTCCAAAATTATATTCACTACTCCACACCAAAGAGAGAGACCACCTCCCTTTGGGTCCTCATTGATTCTCCTTCCATTTGATACTTAGCACACAATATACTCTATTTTCATAACCCTAAGTTTTTTTTTTTTTCTGCCAAATATGGCAGTATGGAAAGCAGGACCATTCCTCCATCTTGATTAATCTCCTTCAGTGTTGTTTGGAAATCTCCCTTTCAGGAAACATTTGTTGATTAGTATTAAAAAGTCACTTCTTTAGTGAGATACCAAGAATCAAATTGCTGTTGGTAGACTAAAAGGCTATGGGAGCAAAGAGCATGGGTCATTTTTATTGCAGAAAGCAAGGGATTAATCTTTGGTGGTAGACCGAATAGCGATTTTAAAGGATTTTTCTATACTAAAGCTTTCACAAATTTAGGTGTTATTCATGGGAAAATGAAATTAAATACAATCCACATTTATGGAGTGTTTCTGCTGATGGCAAGACACTCTGGCCTCAGGTAATGCAGAGGCAGTCACTCCCTGAGTCCTCAGAGCCCCACACAGGCCTTCTCTCCATTACACCCAAAATTTCTTTTCTATTCTAAAACTAATTTAAATTAGAACTAAGCACTTGTGGGATAAAGAATAGTAAGATGCAGGGGTGCCTGGGGGGCTCAGTGGGTTAAGTGTCTAACTTCGCCTCAGGTCATGGTCTCAGGATACATGAGCTTGAGCCCAGCCTTGGGCTCTGTGCCGACATCTCAGAGCCTGGAGCCTGAATTGGATTCTGTGTCTCCTTCTCTCTCTGCCCATCCCCCACTCGTGTTCTGTCTCTGTCTCTCTTTCAAAAATAAAAACATTAAAAAAAAGAATGCTAAGATATAGCCTCTTCCTTAAGGACCTTTCAATCTAGTAGAGGTTTCACTAAGATACCACCTCACACCCGTCAGAGTGGCTAAAATGAACAAATCAGGAAACTATAGATGGTGGCGAGGATGAAAACAGGCACCCTCTTGCACTGTTGGTGGGAATGCAAACTGGTGTAGCTGCTCTGGAAAATGGTGTGGAGGTTCCTCAAAAAAAAAAAAAAAAGGAACTAGAACTACCCTATGACCCAGCAATAGCACTGCTAGGAATCTACCCAAGAGACACAGGAGTGCTGATGTATAGGGGCACGCGTACCCCAATGTTCATAGCAGGACTTTCGACAATAGCCAAATCAAGGAAAGAGACTAAGTGTCCATCAACTGACGAATGGATAAAGAAGATGCGGTAAAAATATACAATGGAATACTACGTGGCAATGAGAAAGAATGAAATCTGGCCATTTGTAGCAACGTGGATGGAACTGAAGGGTATGATGCTAAGTGAAATAAGTCAAACAGAGAAAGACAGATACCATATGTTTTCATGCACAGGTGGATTTTCAGAGACTTAGCAGAAAACCATGGAGGAGGGGAAGAGGGGAAAGAAAACAAAATCCACAGAGAAGGAGTGAGACAAAACATAAGAGACTCTTAAATACTAAGAACAAACTGAGGGGTGAGGGGAGTGTGGGAGGGGGGAGAGCGGGTGACAGGCACAGAGGAGGGCACTTACTGGGATGAGCACTGGGTGTTGTATAGAAACCAATTTGACAATAAATTATAATTTTAAAAAATCTAGTAGTGGTTTAAAAGCTCACACAGCCTGCTCAGTTACTGGGCTGAAAGTAAAAGGAAGTTAGTAAAATTCCAGAAGGAAAGGAAATTTATCATGACAATATTTAAGGCATATGGTATACATATTCATGCAGAGAAACATAAACATAAATTTAAGGGTGTCTAGATTTCCTACATTTGAAGTACAAAGTTCCTTGCTAAATACAAAGAACTCTTTTAAGATGGGATTATGAATTTTTTGATTTGTTTAATCAATAAATATCAGAGTGAGTACCTGCATTCACTCTTTCATTCAATAAATGTGTTAGGACTGACTTCCTGCAAAATGTCTCCCCCCATCTGTCCTGAGATAGATTCAGGTGCTCAAACTGAAGAGGCCTTTTGGCTATTGCTCCTTTTGGTGAGATGCGATTGAATGAGAATTGTTTCCATTTAGGTTCTTCTCCTCTCCAACAGAGAAGAAGTTTTTGTTATAAACCACACCACTGAACGTGAATTTAAAGGCAACCTTCACCACATTAGCAAGATCTAATTGAAGCCTGAAAACGGCCACTTCCGGTCTCAGCCACCACTCAGTGTTCTCTTCCATTGTCCTGCTCCGATCATGCTCTTATAATACTCATATTGATGACTCTCTCACCCACTGTATTTTTAATTTAATTTTTTTTAAAATTTTATGTTAGAGAGAGAGTGTGTGTGTGTGTGTGTGTACGAGTAGGGAAGAGAGGCACAGGGGGGAAAGAGAGAGTCTGGGTTCGATCCCATGACCTGGGGATCTTGACCAGACCTGAAATGAAGACCCAGGCACTCAACTGACTAAGCCACCCAGGTGCCCCACTATATTATAGGCTCTTTTTCAGTATCAACAATGACGGCTTATGTATATATTGTTAATACTGAGCAATTAGCTGAGTGCTCTGTACCAGGGTATTCAGTAAATGCTAGCTAAGTTGCTGAACATTTTCATTGAAAATGAGGTACAAAATGTGATGCTGTGGGGATGGAGTGTGGGGTATAACGGTGTCTAAGACATAGTCCTGCTCCCACAGAATTTGCACTGTAGCTGAGGAGATAGAAAACACATTCTCAAGTAACTAATACAAAGTATGAGGTGACAAGGGTCACAGAACTGGTAGAAAAGAGGAGCTACAGGAGCTCAGAGGAGGGAGAGATTACTTCCAGCTGTTCAGTGTCCAGTTAGGATTATAGGATAAAAAAAAAAGACAGTAGTTGCTGCAACTGGATATACAAACTCCACAGTGAGATGAAACAGACAAACACACAGTTTCCGTTAAAATAAAAACCTCAAGATACACATATTAGACTCAGGATGAGATACAGTCGGCGCTCTACTGTTTGCCAAAGAGCGCCGTGGTACAAGTGTTTTTGGGAAAGGCTTCACAGAGATGCTCACCATTGAGCCTCCAGCGAGGGCCAGAATGACTAGATTCGAATGGGGGATCTGAGACCTGGGACACACCATCGGCTTGTCTCAAACAGGAGGATGAAAAGAGGAGATGCTGTGCAGTTGCTTCTCTGTGTACAAATTAACCACCTGGAGCCTGAGGTATGGCTCATCCGCGCTCTCCAGGGAACCTCAAACAGGCAAAGAAAAGGAGAGCGGACGAAACCGCACACAGTCTCAACAGCAGAGACGCTCTGAAGTGCTCCATTACTGGACACGTGTCCCTGGATGTCTTCGGTCTTTGACCAGGGACCCTGATTGCGTGCCCTCTGCTCCCTTGATCTTGCTACCTCATATGAATCTGTTAAAGCCATTATCCCTTGTTTTAACTCACTTCTGACCTCTGACCCCTGAGCCAAATAATTGACATATTATGTTAGATGTTTATGAAACTATAAAGAATCCTTTTAATGAAAGATTAAAAATGTAATAAAATAATTGTGAGAAAGAAAACTGGCTACGTATACTAAGGTACTATGCATCAGGAAACATGCATGGTGTTCATATTCTATCTCAAGGGAAAAGAGGTAAAATGCCTATTTTTTTTTTCCCTCTAAAACTTCACTCTTTGCTCCTTACGTCTCCCAGATGATGAACCCTTACGTTTTCAGAATATTCCCACTGAAAAGGAAGCAGACACTCATTGGCCTATCTTTGGCTGCTATTTTGAATGGCTTCAAGATGTAGGCTAAACGTTTTTTCTTCAGTTTTATGTTTTGTCATTGAGATATTTGCACAAACCAGAGTTCTTTTTGAGTGTAATAATTTCACTGTTATGTACGTCATTGCTTTTGAGTAGATTTTTAAAGAAATACATTTTTATTCATAGAATAATACATAACTGTTGTTTGCCGAACAGACATAAAAACACGAAAGTAACATGGTGGGAAAACAGTAGGGCATGGTCAACTACTTAGCATGCCACAACAAATTATGTGGAAATAACATTACTGAGAAGTCATTTTTCTTATCAACAAGCCGTAAGCATTAATTAACCAGGGTAAAAGTTATCTCCAGAAATAATGTGGTAAAAAAAAAAGAATCTGACCAATTACTGAATAGGAAATGCATAAGAACTCTCTTCTAGGATTCTGTTACAACAATTTGGAAAGATTTTCAAAACCCATTATATATAATATATAACGAAAGCTTCCAGTTTCGTTTTGAAAAGCGTCTTGTCATTTGCTTATTTCATCTGAAAAATCAGACAACCATAAGATTTTTGTAATGGGCTCCTTAATTGCACTTACTATGAGGGACTGTACAGAAAAGATACATAGGATCCATGTATTTGTATCAAAATATCATGCAAACTTTGGTGCATATTAAAAGTAACCAGGGTCTACTTTTGTTCTGTAAAAGTGTCGAAAATTTGTAAATAGCAAGGGTGACCTCCAGTGTGCAATGGGTTTATGCCACTGCATTTTCCCAGTAACAGAAGCTGTGCGTTGGTCTAGTCTAATTCTCTAGGAGTGCTAAACATAAGAGGAAAGGGAATTTCTGTGTCAAAATGAGTTTGTTAGTTCAAAGCAATTGCTTTGTTTTAGGTTTCTTTCTTTCTTTCTTCTTCTTTTTGAAGCCTATGATGTTGCTTAGAACCTGAAAACACAACAAGCATCAGACTCTGGGAAAACAATAATCTGTGCCTGGTAGAAGTGAAAAAAACATTTTCTTATGTGTGCTCTAATTAGGGCTTCTTCATTAAAGCTTTGAAATATAAGTTGAGTTCACATTTTCTTAAAAGAAAATTCAAAAAGGACACTCTAAATGCACCGCCCTGCCCCCCAAACAGGCGGACTACCTGACATAATTTCTGTACACTGATAGCGACACTTACACCAAAGAACAAACACCACCAAAAATCAAACTTAAAAGCTTTTCGCAAAGTCCTCAGGATCAAAAGCTTTTCACTGCAGATAAAATTTCTTTTTATGAAAAGCTAATGGCTTGCCACATTGTATAATATAATTTATATTTGTCTCTAATCTCAACACAATAAAAACTATTCCCATGAAAAGAAAAAGCATGATGCTTTCCTCACAGGCCAATCCCACATCACTCACTCCAGCTTTACACCGCAAGAACACATATTATCCAAAACTACCGGGCAATTTTTCTTCGCAAATGGTATTTTCACTTCTCTACTTGGGAAACGGCCTCAACTTTGGGGGAATGAGGTTTCTTTGGAAACGATTTTGTTAGTAAAACATCAAGTTCTGTCTTCGCTAACCAGACCACACAAAGACCTAATTATATGGGTGTCCACCAGAGCTCCTGCCTGTCACAGTCAGTGTCGCTCAACCTCTGTCACTCTCTCCATTAGGCATCTCTCCTTTCAAAGGTCTAGGCTGTGGACATTTAAAATTTGCTCCAGGCTGACTCTTGGCGTAAAAGGTATAAGGCTGAGAATGAGCTGCTTTTTATGAATATTCATAATAATCAGGGTGGACTTCTTTAAGTTCCTAGACAGGGAAAAGCGTAACTAACTGCATGTAATCTGCTTCGTCTACGAATTTTACACCAAACATTGTGGATGTATGTGAAGTGTGTATTACTAATAGAATATAATTAATGGATTAAAATTCACAGTGGTGATAATATGCTCTAATTTTAATAAACTACAAAATTCCCAAGTATGGTATAATCTAAGAAATGATAATTATTCCTTTGGACTTGTTATGATCTATCATGTCAAGAATCTGCGTGCTACCTGCTAAGAAATATCGGAGCGGGCCCTGACATGGTGGGTCCTAATGGCTCCAAAGGAGCCATTATCATCTATTGTGTCAATATTTTGCGTGCTAAAGAGGATCCACAGAAGAGTTTTAAACCAGGCCTTTGCATATCAGACAGTAATGATGACTCAATCTATTATGTCAATAATATGGAATAAAAAAGTCATTCTCCTGAATGTACACGATTACAGTCGTAGGCGTGCTCTGTCAATGATCTGCTTAGAATATTCTTTGAGTACTCTCAGAAGACAGCATTTAAAAAATCTTGCTAGACTCCGTCTTTTCTCATCCTAAAAATTTGCTTTTGAATGTCATTTTAAACGTGGCAAATTAACATAAAAGGGTTTGGATCAAAGATTAAATTCACCTGAGCAAATTATTTTCGCCAACTCCCCTTAAATCATTAGATTTTCCAGGCTCCTCCAAAACATTTTTGTAACTTTGTAAGTCAAGAAAGTAACTTTTGCTTTCCTTCCATCAGGACATGAATCAAATTATCAACGCAGCTTTGACCTTAGCCCCCATCACTGCATTAAGTACCGCAAGGGGCTCAGCATTGGAAATATGTAAATACTCCACACGTTCTACCTTTTTCCAATCAAAGCAGGAAAGATTCAGGCTAAATATCAGAGTCTGTGTTGATTTGTGATATCATGATATGTGATTTTACTTTTGGAATAAGTCGTTTGTTAAAATGTATTAGAATTCTACTTTAATTCAGACATCCACCTTGGAAGGTTGAGTACATCTTTAAATACTAAGAATTATTAAGTGATGCTTAAGAACACAGAGGCTATCTGTAAAATAATGTAAACAAGAAAGAGTAAGATAAAGTTTTAAATTACAGTCCAATATAACTTCTTTCAAAGCAACATTTTAAGACTAGGAGAAGAGGATAACTTTCATGGCTTCATATTCATATTATCCTAATTATTTGTTAAAAACCCATACTGGCAGAATACAAGGTCTAGTCATACAATGAGTTGAAGATCAAGAATTTTAAAAAACAGTATCAAATGCCTGACACTTAAAATAGGAATTCTAATAAAATGTCTCCTTTTGTAATTTTATACCAATAGATTAAGTATCATAAAAAGTGGACACAGTGCTTTTTTGTGTGTATTGATTTTTAAGAAATAGTTTCTCAGATGTGTCAGACATGCCTAGATTTTTGAGTAAAAGAGTATTTTTTTTTTTTTAATCTTGGCTCTGCTCTTATGAAGCCATGTTTTGGCAAAGTCGGCAAGTTCCTTAAATGAAGATCTTTTTTCCCCCCTTCTGGGTGTCAGGAGACCATTTTAATTCACTCACCCGCTAAATTCTCAAAGGGACTGGTGTATATGGTAACATAGGAGCCAATATCCTAGCTATCAGTTTTCATACAGCCTAGCTGGACCTTTACATTACGGCTGCCCCACATTTATTGTTCTTTCATTGCATCTGTCAGCATTTCCTGACAGCGCATTATGGAGCACATGGCTACGAAGTCAGTATCAATCAGTCCACGATCATGCAGATATAAGGAGCAGACTATTGATAATGGGCCTTAAATCAGATCATCATGGTTTAAGCTTAAGATTCTTAAAAGGCAGCAATCTCCTGGGAACTCCTACTTGCCTGCACCTGTTACAAACCCCATAAGCCAGTCTCTACTATCTACCACCTCTAACTTCCTCAAAGGGGGGAAAAAAAGGATCCATTAAATGCACATACACCGTAACACATTTCGCCATATAAAACGAAGCATGAAAGCAAAGGTGGCAATTAATACAACTTTCGCTCTATCGCTTAAAAAAACCTGCAGATGTGCGGTATCTCCCTTTACACTAATGAACCCGCTCGCCCCCCCCAAGCCCCACATACACCTCACACTGACAACAGCAGTTTTGTTGTGCTTTGGAAATGTCTTACTTCAAAAGCATTTCAACTTGATATGGCCATATAACAAGAAAAGTGAGCGAATTCATCGAGTTTAGAGGTATGCTACACCAAACTCAAGGCGCCATGTTAAAAACAAAGGCATCTAATTTTTCCCAGACATAAATAATAAAACAAAACAGGAGTTGCATGCAAATTTAGTAACATAAAATTTAAGGTGATAAACAGAATGGAGGCTGGCTTCTTGTTTAGTATTCCTTAGTTATCACCATAATTGCTGCGTGTCTGTCATCACTAGCGAAAGAAAAAAGTGTCTTTCTCAGCTGCTCCCCTGCTTGTTTTGTTCGCTGTATTCTTGTAAAGTGGGAGAAAATAAGTGTCATTTAATGAATAGTGCTATTCTTTGTCTGACAGCTTCATATCTGTTAGGTGTAGGAGGCCTAGTACTTTCTTTTTCTGATAATGTTTTTGACAGTGTGCTAAATTCCTCCCCCAAAAGGCCGGCGTGTATATTCTGCTAAAAGGGGCTTCGTCTATCCTGAATGGGTGCCCTCTTTTAACCCCCTTCAGCTTCTGTTCTTACATTAATTGAGCTGATCAGATTGAGCATATGAATTTGTCTTTGATGTATTCGTATGTTTAGTTGACGTTGCTCTCTCTCTCATTGGCAGCGGACAGAGCTCTCAGACAAATAGGACTGTTGCCATGGTAACAGGCAATAGCGAGGGATCTCTTGAAAAATATTTTTATTTCAAAATTCAAACTGGAAAATTCTCACTGGATATGGTTCTCAGTTCTAAACGTGTCATATCTAATGATGAATGCAATTAGGAATCCCACCAGTGTTTTAAATAATAAATTAGCCTAATTTTCTAGGCCTGGCGTGATGACATACAAATACTAAAAAGGCGTCTTCTTTTTTAAAATCCATGACAAAGGACTTATTAATGACTTTTGTTCTTAGGATTTCAAATTAAAACGGATGGTAGGCTAATGATAGCGCTTTCTATCTGCTGAAAACCAAAGGCCTAGAGGTAAACTTATTATTTTTTTTAAAGAAAACACCTCAAGCTGCTCTGATATTTGGCTATTTCGTAAAAAAAAAAAAAAAAAAAAAGCAGGTGTAGAAATCCTTCTATAAATGTTGAAAGCTATAGCAGTTGGTAAATCTCAGTGGATAAAAAATGCCCATGGCCATTTTTAATTACTGAGCATGGAAAAAAAGGGATGGATGGTAAACATAAGTTTTATAGATCACTATCCTCTTCCAACGGTAGAGTTTTCAAATTCTTACTATTTTATTTGAAATAAGAAGAAAAATAGAAATAAAAACTTCAATATATGATATAAATTCTAGTTATTTTTAAAACAATTTTATTCATGGTTAGACAATCCCAGTTCTATTTAATTATTATTTCTCCCCAATGTGGGGGTTGGAGAACAATGAAAATCACTGTATAGTTGGACAGTTCTGAGAATCTGACATGATACGTGATCGCATTATAAAGAGAGTGATTAAAAACAAATCTACTTTTATTTTTAGTCCTTACACTCTACAATTTTAGCATTGTTCATTTCTTTGGTATCTGTTTTCCAAAACTGTGTTATACGTCAAAATGCAAAACTTAGCTATTTCATAATAACTAACTGGTAATGGTGCTACATTCTTTAATTTTGAGTTAAAACAGTCCATATAATAAAATCAACCAAATCTATGTGTATTTTGGGTTTGCCTGAAGAAACTAGATCTACTTAAACTTTTGAACATCAGCGTATAAAACAAGTGACAAAGAGGTTAAGTTAAATCCAAAAGGTAACGAATGTCTCTCATAGTGCTTCCGTGTTAAATATGGCTGTCCATATGTATGTATAGTCTGTGCTTAGAGCAAAAGATAGAAAAAAAGGTAAACCTAAGATATCAGTGGCTACCTATTTATATTTTCTTCTTATTATTTTCTAAATAATTTTGTAACTATGGTCTAAATAGGATATGACTATTAGAAGTCTTATTCTAGGTTATGCCACTAAATCACCTGACATATTTCTTTTTCGTCAAAAATTGAAGTATAGTATTTTCCAAAATACCCTCCCCAAAACACCCCTTTATATGAAAAACTGCAGGGAACTAGCAAAGAACATCTCAACTTTGTTGATAAGTGAACATTTCTCCCCTTGGCTGAATTCTTAGTCTATTTTATCAAAACATCGACAGGGAAAACAGCCAATCCAAACCGACTTAAGAGTTCACATGGACAGCTGCGGCTTCCTGGAGTTTTCCTGGTGGGTGAGCCCAAATCAGGGAGGCCCAGGCAGGTCCCTGGTCTGTCTGTCCTGAGGGCCATACAGAAATAGTTCACTCGCATCAAGAAGATATGCTGTTTCTTCCTCAAAAAAGCTTTAGTTGTTTTCCTGAGTTGGGGAAGTACGTCTCCTTTGCATTATTTCAGAGTGATTAAAAACAACTGTGGAGACCATCTTTTATTGTTTTTGAAGTTACAAAGGTAACTCGTACCCATCACATAAAAGGGAAAAAATATGTTGAAAGCATCCCTCCTTTAGCTTTTGAAAGCTGACCACTCCACCTGGAAAGAACTACCACCGTAAAATCAATCATTGGTTCTATATTCCTTTAGACTTTTTATATATTAAAAGCCACTTTGAAAGCACCACATTTCATTGATCCTCCACCTTCTGACCCATGATAATAACTGTTATGAGAAAGGGAAAAGAGGGCAGGAAAATTTGTTTCTTTTCCTATGCCTAAATTAGACAGTAAGACACGAGAAGCAATACTCTTTCACTTCTCAGGCACAATCAACAGCCACGGACTTGGAGCAGGGAGGAGGTGAATTCTGGCGTTTCCTTCCCCACCAGTGCCACGACCCCCCAAGAGCCTGAAAGTCACAATCATCGATGTCCTTCCAGTGTTTCATAGTCTGAGAGCCATTTGGCCGACGCCCCTGACAATCTAGAGGTGAGAGTGCATACTCCGCCCAGGGGTACCATATTGCCACGTGGGGTTGTAGATACAAACCCCTACCTTTAAGTGTTTAAAATATTTTGAAAATACAAAAAGAGTTGGTACCAGGTCCTTCTTTTGCTCAGAACTGCACAGATTTCCTCCAAATACAGAGCAGCTCATTGACTTGGGCACTCAGGCTTAATTCAACTCCATAGGCGTCCAGCAAGCCAAAATAAAAGCCAAACACGTGGTTACTGAAACCTATGCTGCATTTCACGATCCTCAGAAAATATAAGGCAGCACAAGGCAGTGGCAAGAGACCTAGACTTGGAATCGGAATGACAGGGTCAGACATTTCTCACTGGCACCCAGACCTTTAGTGACCTTCCTGAGTCATAACCTCTTCATCTATAAAACAGGGATCAGGATAGCAGCCCTCCTCCTAAGGTTATTATGCAGTGAAAATGTGATAACAAATAGGAACGTGTTTTAAGTGTGCTTTAAAATATATATAGCTTGCACTCGAACCCTATGTTCTCTGTATTTTAAAAAATAAAATCAAGCATATTGATTTTGCCAGGTAAGCTCCGTTTCTCCATAAGATCTTAAACTTATACCTAACGATCATGGATAACGGATGTAATTTCACAATGTATCGCATTAAAATATAGAACGCGTTAACTTTAAAAACTATTCCTTATTATGAAAAGTCATTTGTTTTCACATAATAATTAACTTTAAAATGTCTAATTCCTATGGACCATTTGTTTCCTGCAGCGGAATATGCTTTTGAATTCATTAATTTAAAAACTAAGAGAAATTACAATAAGTCAAAGGCAAAAAATTAAATGTTCTATGATTCCGTGAATTATAATTAAATAAAACTGCTGAAGAATTTAAAGCATATTTCTACCTTACATATTTCAGAAAATTTAATTTACATCAATCATTAATTATGTCTATTATAGATTATAGGTAAACACATATTCTATATCTATGTACATATAATAGATACAGAAGTAGGAAAGATGGCTATAAATACACAAAGCAGCCCCTCAATTATAAATGGATTATATCTGAAAGTGTATTGTAAATTGCTTATTAACAACCTGGGAAATACTTTCTCACGGAATCAACATTAATATGACGTGGTGGGCCCAGGCAACCTAAGAATAAAATCCATTTGACGATCGTCTACTCCAGAGATTAATAACCATATAGTGACAAGAATTGCATGTAGAAAATACACATCTGCCCTTGCTGGCGACGTCAGGGTGTTTAGCCGATTATTGGAGAGCTGGGAAGGATGAGTGGTAGAACGGGCTGAGCTCTGAGAGTACAGAGAGCAGATGCCGATTCATTTACTTTTGGAAGAAAAACTGAACTCAAAAGATCAGAAACAGGAATAAAAACTAACCGCTGGTACCTAATAAAAGGTTAATACTTAATAACCAAAATAAGATGAAATAGAAGAACTCAGCAGAATGGGATTTGTGGGATGTGAGAGCAGGAGGAGGAATGAGGAAAGGAACACTGGCTCACTGGCAGGAGCAGAGAGCGGAAGAGGGGAGCCTCAATGAGGTTTGTTTTCCTCCACGTGCCCCGCCACCTCTGTCCCCATAGAGGTTGTCCTGGGTCAGTCCTACATCCGCCCAAGCGTGAAGGGAGAAGCACCAAGAGAAAACTGGGAATACGAAAGGCATATTTGTGTCGAGGGTAGTTCCCGGGCTGGTGCTGTGGGAGAAAGGGAGACAAGTCCAAGTGCTGTGACTGGAAAGGACAGGGATGCCCAAAGCTACCGTCCATCTATGAACATTTGTGACCTAAATGTAAAAAAGCAGAAGGACCCAAAGGAGACGGAGAGCACACTTAACGCTTCCCTCCCTTCACCGAGTGAGTCTCCCGGGATACCATATTCTCCTAGCTCTCTTCCTACCCTACTGCCCATCTTTTCTCAGAGACCTAGCAACACCTTCCGCCTCCTGAACTCTCCACATTAGAGTGCCCTGGGCCTTAGGCCTCCATCAAGAAGACCCTCACTGGGTCCATCCCAGCTTATAAATAACCTCTGAACTGTGATCACTGCCACAGTAATTTCAATCTCGGTCTCTCCTTTGATTTCCATATAACCACGTCCTTCTCCTACTCCATCTTCCCAGATGTTAACTGTGTCTCAAATGTAATATGTGCCAAACAGAAATTTTGATTTCTCCCTCAAATTCCATCCTCCCTCAAGTTTCCTCATCTCAGTAAATCACACCCTCATTCACACAGCTGTTCATGCTGATAGCCTGGGAGACATCCTTGATTTGTTCCTCTCCCACCTCACACTCAATCTGTCAAATCCTTCAAGGTCTGTTTTTCACATGGGTCAACTCCACATCTTTAAAATGGATGCCAAAATCCAATCGTGTCTTACCACCTCCATCAAGCTAATTTCACCTGGGACTATGGCTGCTGCATTCTCCTTTTTCTCTTCTTCTCTTTTCACCCTTATCGTCTGCTTTCATAGCGATCAGAACAATGGCTGGAAGGTACAAGATTTCATCCTTTCAAGCTCAGGACCCTCTAATGTCGTCACACAAAATCAAAGCCTTCCTATGAGATCTGGCCTCTGGTCACCTCTTGGCTTCCTCTTCTTCCTCCCTCCCCCTCTCATTTAGCTCCAGTCATACTGGTCTTCTTGCTCTCCTTGGACTCTGTGGAGCTTGTTTCTGTCTCTGAGCAGAATGGCAAGTGTGCTCTTCCTTAGACGTTTTCACAGCTCACTCCCTCAGGTCATACAAGTATCACTTTCCTGTAGATGCCCTCACTAGTTACCTTACCTAAAGAGTCATCAGTCCACCATACCCTTAAGTGTTTCACCTTACCTTCATAGCCTTTTACTATCTACCATTGTGTTACATATATATTTGTCAGTTTAAGGTCTACTGTATCATTAGAACGTAAACTTTAGGGGTGCCTGGGTGACTCAGTCAATTAAGCATCCAACTTTTGATTTCAGCTCAGGTAATTATCTCATGGTTCATGAGTTCCAGCCCTGTGTCAGAGTCCTTGCTGACAGTGCAGAGCCTGCTTGGGATTCTCTCTCTGATTCTCTCTGTCTCTCTTTCTCTCTCTCTCTCAAAATAAATAAACTTAAAAAAAAAAGAACGTTAACTTTATGAAGGTAAAGATTTTGTCCAATCTGCTCTCGACTGCCTACCCTCTCCGCCCCAAATAGTCCTGACCTAGTAGGTACTCAGTCTATGTATGTTAATTGCTCATTTTGACACCACAAATCAATTGTTTCACAATAGAAAATATTATTCACACTGACACATAAAAATCACCTTCTACAAAGTGAAAATGTTATGTCACATAGCCTTTAATCCATCTTTCAGGATATAGTTTGCATGATTATTTTTTTCATAATGATTTTTAAAACCAGTTAGATTTTTCAAAATCAATTAAGACCTTTAAAAGTTAAGTACTTTCTACAGTTACACGGTAGGTGAGAGAAAAATGAAAAGTCTGACAAATTCTTTACTCTTATCTTTTTAAAAATGTGTTTAGTAATTACATAACTTTTCCTATTGAGATTTTGTTAAATAATTTCCTATTTGACAGTCTGTGTCACAGTTTTCCACACTATATCTGGAGTTATGAACAAAACTATCAATGGCCTATTACTATGATCAAAAGTAGAAATTTCAAGGTAGGGTAAATAGAAATTCAAAGGGTAAACAGCTTATTGATATTGGCTATCTAGAAGCATCTTGAATAAATGTGAAAGACCTTCAAGAGTGATAAAAGTGAACATTACATTTCATTTATTTATACCACGTAAACTCAAAGTTAGCAGCATGACTATTACTAATAAAAGGCCTGATATTTATAATAGTTACTTTGTACCAGGTACTATTTGAAGTCTTTTATTTAATAAATTCATTGAATCCTTGCAGCAACCTTTAAAAACTAGCTCCATTTTACAGATGAAAACACTGAGACACTGAAAGGTCGGCTGCCTAAGGTCAGCTAGAAGATGATAGAGTTGAGATTTGCACCTAAGCAACCTCGCTCCAGGGCGTGTGAACTTAAGTACCACGAGACATACCATATGCACTTTGCTCCATGATTCTGCTTGTGAAGTGTGATTCAGTTAGCAAAAGACAGAAGTTAGTGTGCATAAAAGATTATCAATAAGAGGAAATTAGTTCCTGGAGTGCCTGAGCAGCTCAGTCGGTTAAGCATCCGACTTCACCTCAGGTCATGGTCTTGCAGTTAGTGGGTTCAAGTCCCACGCCGGGCTCTGTGCCAAAAGCTCAGAACCTGGAGCCTGCTTCAGATTCTGTGTCTCCTTCTCATTTGCCCCTCCCCCGCCCTCAAAAATAAATAGACATTAAAAAATAGAAGTTAGTTCCTAACATTATATACTTTGAAGGTAGCTAAGCACACTTTGCTCTGAAATTGCTGGTTATGGAAAACAATTTAATGCATTACAAATCATCTGGCTGTCTTTAATTCTTTAAAGGTATATTTGTTAAAATAATGCTTAAAAGAACAGAATTTTAATAAGCAAAGTTATATGTGTAAAATTCCCAGAAAAGCAAGATTTTATCATAAATTATGTTCCAAAGGATTGTCAATTATAAAATTTTATTATTAAATTGATTTCTTACTCTAAATTCCAAACAAACTATGAACATCTTATCAACATGAAAATATGATTTAAATTGGGTTTTACTTAATTTGGACAGGTCAAACCACCCAAAATTTCAAGAGCTGTGCTAATGATAAATCTTGCTTTAAGAATCTGAGAGACTGGGATTTTTCTTGACTTTTACCCTGATTTTGAGATCATTCAAACTACAAAGGAGAAACCACAGAGATAAAAATACATATATTCCGGACTTTAAAACTTCTTACAAAACAGAGTAATACATATGTACTAAGCCACAAGAGGCAACGATTTTGTAACCAATTACCTTTCACTATCTTAAATTTTTGTGTCATTGATACATTTTCCTTTTAGGTAGATAACCTAAAAGACCCCCAATAATAGTCTGCAGAAATGTAAAGCATGCGCTAACTACCAGAAATGAATCAAGTTTACCTGCAAATAAATTAACTGCCAAAGAAAGCCATCGTCTTTTAAATACGTAAGCTAATAATTTTAAAAATCACCATAAACTTCCTATATGTTAGATTGTCCAATACTCTGCATTCTACAGGCATGCTTTGCACTCCAGCTGTAGCAGTAAAATTACTGAAACTGTAATTCTCTTAATATTTAAATAATATATTAAAATTTAATTTTCAGCACCTGGAAGAATCTGTTTGTATGCCAGCAAATGAGGTAGCTGGGCCTGTAGCTCCTATACATATGGGACTCAAAAACAACCTATCACAAATAATTACTAAGCCAGAGCAGCTGGAGTCACCACAGTAGTCATTTAAAATCAGGTCAAAGTTGCTCGAATTCTTTTCCATTTTCAAGATACCGGGTGCATACGTCCTGTGGTGTTTATCCTTTTCTATTTCCTGCATTTTGTAAATTATTTATTTTTACTGATAATTGTAGATCGGGGGTGGGAAGGGTGGCAAGGATATCTTGTGAGTTTTTTTTTAAAAAACATGTTCAAAGAAATTAAGGGCATGTTAAAAGAAATTAAGCTCCTGATTTCGCAAGATTCCCTAAATGGTTTACATGAGTGTGCCACCCCAAAAGCGTGCTTATTTGTTAAATCTGCTTACAGGAAGGATTCTAATGTATTCTGAGAATAAACAACAACAACAAAACCCCTTAAGTATATTTACTGTTGTATACATACAGCTTTCCACACACGTGTATAAGTCTAAATACAGGTACACACGTCATTAGCAAGATATTGATCAAAGTATTCTCTGTAATTTTTCAGATCAACTAGCCATCTGGTCCATGTATAAGAAAAAAAAATTCAAGTTTTTCATTTATTAAATTGGAACAAATTACTGGGTGAGGGGAAGAGTGAACTTATTGATACATTTTCACTCACACCTAGGAAAATAAAACTGTTTTAAAGAATGTCTTATATTGACACAATTCCTAAGTTCAAACCCTATCTGCAGTTGGGTAGGTGTCCTATCTCTCCTCCTCCAGCCTTCAGCATTTCCAATGTATTTCCTGAAACAAAAACTCAGGAGAGCATGGGACATCTCAGGATTTTTTCTACCACCTCCCCGAGATGCACATGGCTTTATCCAAAAGCTCTAATAATAATAAAAAAATGAATTTGAAAAGCGTATTTAGTAAAAGGATGGAAATGGCAATAAACTCCTTTAAAAGAGAAATTTTCATTGCTTTATTTTTCGATTTCCAATCAGATTCTTGGATATGAAAAAAAGGTCTGTCTGTTTTTGGAAAGCATCGGAAGACATCCTACACCTGATATTTAGAAAGAAAATAAATTAAGATTTTTTTGATGGAGGAAAGATGGGGATTAGGGGATAGGAAAAAAAAATGTACCAAGAATTTATACACTATTACCTTCAATCATTTTGATGCAAGTCATTCATACCACCACCATGCTAACAAGACATCCAATTTACTAAACAATGAATACTGAAAATACATTTAAAGGTACAAATGACTGTCCAAAGAATGACACTGAAAAATATTAAGTAACAGCTCTACCTCAAGATAAGCCTCACCATTAAAGAGTTTTAATGAAGAGAGCCTTCAAAGGCTAAATCAGGAGGCATTGATTAGATTGCCTCTAACTTTGTGTTTTGACACCTTCGTCTTTCGTGGCATTATATTGTCTCTGTGCATCTTACAAAGGAAGCATTTTACTAGGCCCACACAAGAACAGGAGACAGCAATGCTTATAAAAGAGACTGTCAAGGGTGTGAGCCAAAATGGGTCTCATTTGGATTTCAAGTGAAGAAAACTCCTAATGCATTTCATTACAATGTATGCGAACCTCTGAAAAGAAGGATGGATTGGGATTCTCATCCCTATTAATTTATTGAAATGGATTCAGTTTTTTCTTGTATATCAAGAGAGACCATGTGTTTCAAGCAAGGTAACAATATTATAGTCCCAATAACCAAATATGCTATGATTCACTATGCCCTTCTGTGAGATAAAGAGGGTGCAATTTTCTTGATAATTGGGATTTGAGTTTAAAAATAAATCCTACAATAGCATGGCAACAAATAAATATTCTTTGTTACTATCAGTTTTAAAGATATGATCAAGCTGCTATATACAACACAGGGATTGATTCGGTCTTTGTTACCAGGGCAGGCTTTATGCTGTTGGAAATCCTTTTTTTCCCCTTTACTACTGTCATTCACATATTGACTTTTTATTTCATTGAGGAATTACATGCATGATGTAATTAGGATAACACCAATGAAAGTCGTATTTTATTAAAAGATAGTGAAAAGAGAATGAGACAAAGTCACAGCATCGAAGCACTGTATTATAGACTGTATACATATATATACATATATATGTCAAAAGAATATTCTAGCAATCAAGGCACCTATTAGATAATTTGTGATAAAATAAATAAATAAATAAATAAAAGTACTTCTATCTGGCTGATTCTCCAACTTTAGTAGAATGATACCCACCATTCGAAAAATTTCAATCTCCAACCACAGAGAAATGCTACGTGATCTAATGCTCTGAGACGTTCTAAATAATTTCATAAATTCACAGGATTACAAATATAAGACATATGCTCTCATTGCTCTTTAACACCATTAACATTTAGAGATGATTGATTATGTTACACCAATAACACTCAGTGAATTCAAAGCTGAATCTATTTTTTATGTAAATCATACACCTGCTAGTCAAATTAAAGGTTAAATATACATAAAGTCTTCAAATAAAATACAGATAATCTTTCACATAGAACATGGACCCATGATATACCTACTCGAACATAATAGGAACCATGGACTCACAGGTTGCTTACTAATTAAATCCAGAAACACAGCAGGAGCATGTCCTCCTTATGTTATTATACGTTTTATTCCAAATGGGAACAATATATCCACGGCTAAGGAGAATTACAAAATATAGCTAGAGAACACAAACTGGAAATAAATGTACATTTACAAACTTGGAAATCACCCTTTATAAACAAATTCATATTCATCATTTTAAATTTTCCCATAGATAGAACCATAAAAACAGGTTCAGGAAGAGGAGTCATAAAACAAACACTCAGCCCAGATACATACGTATGTGATGTATGTGTGTATGCGTCTGTTCTTTAGGCAACAGAAAACTATATCCGAAAACAGCAAATCTCGATTAACTTTGGGATGTGATTATTCTTATACCAAAGTTTACACAGCTCCTTTAATCCATACAAAAGAGGAATTTTTGATGAGTGGTAATTAAATTAGAAGATGCATGTTTCTTATTTTTATCTTGACAGTTCTTGTATTCTCAAGCAGAGCCCATTACACACAAATATACAGCAGGTTACTTGCTGAATAATGTATTTCGAGTACTTAAAATTACTGGGGTGTTGCCTAAGATCTCCATGTGAATACATATTTTGGCCTTAATTTTCATCACTGCATTTCCACAACTGAATATATTTTATAACCTACTTACCAAGCAGTTAATATCAGATTTTTTTTCAGGACATAACAAAGGTAATAATACCATCTTTATGATATAAACTTTATGACATTCTGAATAAAACTGACAAGTATAAAATTTGATCCATAAAATAAGTGATATACTTATGTTAATTCACCTTTTTAAAGATATTATGTGTTGCTCCGTTTTTTTGACAAGGCTTCCATTCATACCAGAGACATGTTGAAAAACACTATATTTTCTCTCAATAAGGAGAATCACTTTACCCACTATCATGCTTGTTCTGTCTCAATAAAAAATCAATCATCGAATGCTTGCTTCCAAGTTTTACTTGTTAAACTGCCAATTTATGCATACGGTTTGGCTCAGCAGAATTTCACTCAGCACCATTTCTTTCATTATTATAATTCCGTACATCTCATAAAATGTCTTAAACTTAGGGGTTAGTGGAAGTTAGGAAAGATTTCTATGTGCTTCTCCACAGCATTTGAGGTTTAGAGTTAAATATAGTGATTGGGATGTAGTTTCGAACTATCATTTTTAATAAAAAGACAAACTATATCTTTCTGTGGTTTTTCAAAGTAATAAAGGCCTGATTGATCCCGCTGACTAAGGCAATTGAATCGGTTTGTCTAAATGGTAGTAACGTCAATGTCAGATATGTGGTTATCTTTTCATCTGGGCCCATTCTTGAATGTAAAAATCAGATGTTTGAAGGACATTTCACTGACCTGTTATGGCCTCTACGACTCTCAAACACAATACTGGTATTCCTTATATAAGTGCCACATTTTGGATGAAAACCGTTTCATCAATGATGCCTTTGCGACATCTGGCGGTCCTTAGGATATATAAAAATTACTTTTTGTTTTTCCAAATCTATCGGTACTTGAAATTCCAGTCCAAAAGCCTTTGATACCCCCTAGCGGGGGCACAAAAGCACTCTGGCCTGTAAGCTAGGACGTGGACTACCATGAATCCATATGGTGCAAAAGGTCACAAATCTTGAGATGTGGTGACATCATGACAATAAGACACTTTCTAGACAGAAGCTGACCCATTTTGAATATAAAAAGGACCCTGATCACATGTTCCCCACACATTTAAAACTATAGAAAAAAAGAAATATGCTAAGTGCTCTACACCGAAGCTGAACACTGGCGTTTGAGGGTAACCTATAGTTCTCACACTTAAGGAATACTACCCGGAGATTTTCAGCAAGATTGCTTCAAATGATCTAAGAGTGCTGGTTTTTTACGTTATAAGTTGCTGCTCAGTAAATGTTAATAAGCGGGGGAGAAGTGGGCTGAATCACAAGATGCAATGTTGCCAGGGCAATCCTCGGTTCCTTTTTAAATTATTAATCCAGCCATGCTGAAGCTTGTTTTACATGATTCTGCCTTTATTTATATTTTCAGTAAAGCCCAGACGTAAATATTATTTCATGCAGAAGAAAAAAACTGCCCTTTGGATTTTTATTCTGGTTCTGTAGGTAATTCAGTATAAGGAAGGGGAATAAAAACCCATTTCCATCTCTTCATCATATACTTTCTACTGGTAAATTTGCTGTCCACAGTGAGAAATTATGACTTTGCTAATTCCTTGCTCACTAGGAGAAAACTGCATATACCATACAGTTGATTTTTTCTTTACTCTGAGTCTTGGTGAGGTACCACACTCGAGAGCAGTAAGATCAGATTTAAATATACTGTGTTGATTCGACATTTCCAACTTCCTTTTTAAACAGTTGTTTGAAAAATCTTTATTACTTTGGTTATAAATTAATACTTTCAAGGAGTTCTCCACAGGCAGAAAACTCTTGTTTTTCATATTTTGTTTTATAATCAATATTTAATATGTAACTCATTTTAAAAAATCTTCTCATGTACTAACAGGTGTTATGAAAGGCAGTGGATTCACTTCTCCCGCTGGAGTACTAAGATTTATTTATACTTATGCATGCATCACTGAGTTGCATCTAAGGATATTTTTGTTTCATAAGTAAATAGATGTATTTTCATTTATAAAGAACATATAGAAACTTTCCCTGTAGAAACAACTTTGAATTTACATGCAATTATAAAAGTTTCACGTATATTAAAAAGTTCTCAGGTGTATATCTTTCCATTAGTTACATACTGCTGTTAAGGTGGCAGTGTGTTCCCTTGATAGCATTTATGGACTGAATGTGAATGGATATAGATAATTATTCTCTAAAGTTATTCCATGTTCCCCATTTTAACAACACAGAGTTATATGGAGCAAAAAGTAAACAGAAATTGATACTGTATTCTCTTGTCACTGTTTAAAAGAATCTTTTTTGAGAAAGTAATGGGATATAAAAAAGGTCAGGATGCACTATTTTTAAAAATAAATAATAAGAGGAAAAACGTAAATTAACCAATTATCACTATATTATTTGCTAATATTATAGACTACAACAGATGGTTTGATAAATAATAAAGTATAAGCTGTAATAAGATGTATTGATTAAAATAATCAATACGTTCTTTGCCACAAATGCACTATACTAAAATAAACATTACAATAGAAGCTAGAAAAAATGACCACAGACATATCTTTAAAATATGCCAAATCTTTCAAAGGTTAAACAATAATTTTGATCAAGAGTAATACTAATATACAATGCTCCTATCTATACTTAGATACTAACACAGCAAAATATGTTTCAAATATAATAGCACAGATAGAGATAAAGAAGTTAAGTCATAATTCTAAAGTATGTTTCATTGTCTTATTTAGTCTTTTAAAAATAGATTTATAAGACGTTATGGAGAAATTTTACCATGTAACTTCCAAGAGCCACACCAGGAATTATGGAAATAAATCTTGCCCTCAACTATCAATGCAAAGAAATGTAGATTTTGTCACATTATCTATGTATTTATTAAAGTTATTTTGTTTTCTAAAGACCATGGTGGAAGCAGCAAAAAGGAGAACAGACACACATGAATTTGGAAAACTGACAAAATAAAATAATAAAATTATTAGGAATAAGCAAACCACTAAAGATAAAAGATGTTAGATATGGAAGGCATTGAGGGAGGTCCAACATAAGCATAATTGGTATCCCTAAAGAAAAGAATTAAACACATGGAATGGAGAAAATATCCAAAGATATAATTTAAGAAAACTTACTAGAAATAATGACTTGAATATTCAGACTGAAAGAACACATTGCCTTAGGAAAACTAACATAGAATGATAAATACCAAAGACATACGCTGGTTGATAGGGCTGAGCTTCAAAGATGAAAAAATAATTTTTTCCCCTTTCAGGTAAAAATATCAAGTTACCAAAGGAGGAAACTATGGGCTGGCTCCAAAACTATCTAGAGAAACAGTAGAACTATGGCTACAAGACATCTGAAAAACAAAGCATTATCCCATAAGTACATAGCCAAAGTGTCATTCAAGGATAAATGCAGCGCTTGCAGTGATGAGCACAAGGTGATATATGGAAGAGTTGAATCCCTATATTTTACACCTGAAACTAATATTACACTGTCTGTTAAGTAAATGGAATTAAAATAAAAACTTAAAAAAAAAAATTGGGGGACCTGGGTGGCTCAGTTTGTTGAGTGCCCAGCTTTGGCTAGATCGTGATCTTGTGGTTCGTAAAGTTGAGCCCCATGTCGGGCTCACTGTTGTCAGCACGGAACCCACTTCAGATCCTCTTTCTCCCTCTTTCTCCATCCCTTCCTTGCTCACGTTCACTCTCTCTCTCTCAAAAAAAACGTTAAAAAAAAAAGAAGAATAGCAACAAATAAAAAATATTCAAATACGCAGTATTTAAGAAAGACAACTGGTATGATCCCATTTGGACAAACTACAAAAGACCAGAGTAAACTAAAAAATAAATTGAAAAACCATGGCACACAGATAATAATGAGAATTGAATCCATTTAACTATACAAGTAAGATGAAAACAACTATGAGAATTTTAATTAAGAAACAAAGTAGGGGTGCCTGGCTGGCTCAGTCAGTTAAGCATCCAACTCTTGATTTTGGCTCAGGTCATGCTCTCACAGTTCATGAGTTGAGCCCTGTGTCGGCCTCCAAGCTAACAGCCTGCTTGGGATTCCCTCCCTCTTACTCTCTTTCTTTTCTCTCTCTCTCTCTGTGACCCTCCCCTGCTCACACACGCACACTCTCTTTCTCTCAAAACAAATAAACTTAAAAAAAAAAAAAGAAAGAAA
Organism: Paguma larvata; assembly: GCA_030068075.1. Classification (NCBI taxonomy): domain Eukaryota; kingdom Metazoa; phylum Chordata; class Mammalia; order Carnivora; family Viverridae; genus Paguma; species Paguma larvata. Next base: position 79,014,081 of record CM057826.1, on the reverse strand, counting down.
CAGAATGTAAGCTAACAGCCTGCTTGGGATTCTCTCCCTCTCTCTCTCTCTTTCTCTCTCTCTATGTCCCTCCCCTGCTCACACACGCACACTCTCTCTCAAAACAAATAAACTTAAAAAAAAAAAACAGAATGTAAATGTTAAAACCAACACAATTTACAAACAATATAAGCAAAACTTTCTCAACAGGATAAAGATATCCTTTAGTTAATTACAAAGATATTTAGAGTTATGGCTGTAAATAATAATAAAAGAACTAAGGGAAAATATTCAGTTAGAATTAGATGGTGAAAGGTAGGGAGATTATAAAGGAAAACTGAGAGGCAGTTAAAGATACTAATTATACCTCTATGCATTGTGAGGAGTCAACAGGTAAGGCCAAAGAAATATGATTAAGTATATTATGTGAAGTTATAGTTATACAGGGTAGTATATCAGAAGAACTAACATCAGAAAATAACTATTCGCTGGGGAAGTGGAGTAGCTGCAGGAACGGGAAGGGGCCTTCATTATTCATCCAGTTGTGACTTTTGATTCTTACACTACAACTATGGCTTCACTTATGCAAGAGAAATACTTTTTGTTTGTTCCAACTATAAATTAAATTTGGAAAATAACGTCTTTATGATACTCTATTTTCCTTTTGTAAGCATGTTGCATTTCTCAATGTATTCATTCTCTTTTTCAAACCAGGGCATTTTCCTTTTTTTTAAAATTTAATTAATTAAATTTAAATTAATTTCTAAGAGAAATTTAATTAATTAATTAATTTTCCCTTAGAGAAAGCATGTACAAGCAAGGGAGGGGCAGAGGAAGAGAGAGACAGAGAATCTTAGGCAGTCTCCATGCCCAGTGTCTAGTCCAAAATGGAGCTGCATCTCCTGACTGTGAGATCACGACCTGAGCCAAAATCAAGAGTCAGACGCTTAACCAATGGAGCCACCAAGGTGCTCCTACATTTTCTTAATATAGACTCTGCATTTTCTCACGGAACATATTCTAGGGTGGAATATTTTACGTTTTTATTGCTACCGTTACTGCCTTTTTTTCTTCATATTTGAAGTCTATTGTCATTATATGGGAAAACTATTGATTTTGTACATTTACTTTAAAACTGACTTTATAACTGATCTCTCATTAATTCTAAGTTTCTCAAGTTAATTTTATATGAAACATATTACATCAAAAAAGCATCCATCCTACTCTCATTTTAATAAGACTGTCTCTCATACTTCTGATTCTGACAATGATGATTATTGGGTTGAGATTACATTAAAGAAATATCCCACTCAGTTTTCATTAACCAAGAATTTTAATCAGGAATTATAAGTATATAGATGAATTCTTTATCATCACTTACTAAAATTATCACACGGCTGTTTTCATTTAACCTTGTCATGTTGCCATAATATTTGACCCACCTGGAATAAGCCCAACTTTGTTGTATTACATCATACCCTTGTGCTCTAACTGATTCGTTCATACTTTACTTAGTATATTTTCACTTCTAGTTATCATTAATAGTTGCCTATAGTTTTCTGAAGGGCTATCTTCATTAGTGCTTAGTTTAAAAGTTATACAAGTTTAAGAAAATAATTAGGTATGCTTCTTTTTCTTTCTCAGAAAAGCTCAGAAAACAATAATTTTTCCTTGACAGTTTAGATCCGCATGTATGATGAAAATTAAGATCGAATTGCTTAGGCGATGATGTTTTCAATTTGATGTATATTTTTGGTAAATCTTGGTGATTTAAATTTTAATTTTTTTAGAAAAGGGTCAGTATACCAAAACATTCAAAATGATTACAAAACCGATGTAATTTCTTTTTTTTTTTAATTTTTTTTTAACATTTATTTATTTTTGAGAGACAAAGAGACAGAGGGTGAGCAGGGAAGGGCAGAGAGAGAGGGAGATACAGAATCTGAAGCAGGCTCCAGGCTCTGAGCTGTCAGCACAGAGCCCAATGCGGGGCTTGAACTCACAGACTGCGAGATCATGACCTGAACCAAAGTCAGCTGCTCAACCGACTGAGCCACCCAGGTGCCCCCTGATGTAATTTCTAAGTTTTAAATCTCCACACCTGCTGTCATCTAGAAATCTCTTTGATTTTGCGATTAGATTTAGTACTCGTTGCTTCATTTTTATTAGTTTATTGACATACTCATCTCTTTTTTTTAAAGCTCTCATCAGAAACAAGAGACACCAGAAGGAATTGAGTGGCATCAAGTGCCAATGGAAGGAAACTATCAACCAAGAATTCTAAATACAGCAAAATTATCGCTTCAACAATAAATGTAAGATAAAGCTGTTTCCAGATAAATGAGGACATATAATTTGTGGCAAGCACACCTTCTTTACAGGAAATGCTAAAGGAAGTCCCTGAGGTTAAAAGGGAATAGTGCTTGATAGTATCTCAAGTCCGCAGGAGAAGTAGAGTACCATAAAAGGTAAAGATGTGAGACAAAAATTATGAGAGACTGCATAAATATTCTTACTCTTTCCTCTCAAATTCTCTAAAAGACTTAAGATTACATAAAGCAACAATTAAAACTGTACTGTTGGGTTTAAAACATAAATGGACTTAAAATGCATGTCAATAAGGGCATGAAAGAGGAGGAAGGAAACGGGGTAACATAGGGGCAAAGTTTCTATATTCTACCAAAATTAAGTTATTATTAATCTTAAGTTAATTGTGAAAAATTGCATATTTATAGTATCTAGAGCAGCCACTAAGAAAATAGCTCAAGGGGGCGCCTGGGTGGCTCGGTTGGTTAAGTGCCCAACTCTTGGTTTCCTCTCAGGTTATGAGCTCGCAGTTCGTGAGTTCCAGCTCTACATCCAGCTCTGCACTGGCAGTGTGGAGTTTGCTTGGGATTGTCTCTCCAGTCTCTCTCTGCCTCTCTCTCTCTCTCTCAGTTGAGGGAACGGGACAAGTCTTGTTCTGCTACCAAACTGGACTCCCATGCTAAATGAGATTCAGTACATGCCCTTAATTTTGTGAAGTTTATGTTTGGACACAGCAAAATTTTCCTTCTGTTCTGAAAATGCTTTATACTCTCTTTCCCACTTTAGATTCCGTGTATGTGCCTAATCTCTGATACTAAAAAGTATGATCCAGGTTTTCCTTGATATTATAAGGAAAAAAAAGTTTGGTTGAATTAATTTATAGTACATTCTTAGTTTATACATCAAATGTAATTTTAGAGGAGTTATTTATACAAAATGATTAAAGATAAATTTTGGTCCACATATGAAAATTAATATGAACATGAATTATTAGTTAATATGAACATTCATATGTAGTTCATATTTTTTACAACTCAGGGTACCTGAGTATACTTTCCTTACATCAAATTTAAGTTTGTGACAGCAGAAGACAATAAACCAATCTGAATGATTAAGTTTCTGAAACAAAAACAGTTCTGGTGCAATAAAATACATTAATTACTCTCACATTCTATGGAAAAATTCATGATGGACACATGTTATGGACCTCTAGATACTCTAAAATGCACATGGAGCTATACTAGCCTAAGTTGGGGCAACAAATAGAAACTTTAGTTAAACTCCTTAAAGAAGTCAGTTTGTATTGGGGAAAAGTAACATGTAGCAAAATTCTATAGTTTGCAAAATTCAAATTGTACATTTATTTGGCAGTGCATTATATAGCCTAATACTGAGAATGACTCAAGATGGGTGAATTAAATACAGGAAAGAACACAGTTTGTGTAGATCTCCGTATTTGTTTTCCATTCTTTTCAACTCTAAGCATGAATTTACTGATAGATTTCTAATAATTTTAGTGTAATGTTCTTTTAAAGATGCTTCTTTGTACTGGTGAGTGGAAATCAGATAATGATAACTTGGAAGAGTAAAAGTTTCAAATATAAATCACTATCTTCTTATAATAAAGTAGAAATTACTGCTATAATCATTAGAGAGAAATAATAAGTTCATAGAAATTATTTGGAAAAATGTTCTTGTTCTTATATGGTGTAAACATAGTTTCAAAAATGTGTGAAGAAACTCCATGGTTCTTTACACCACATGTCAAGTTCTGCTTAAAATTCCTATGTAAGAGCTTGCTAAAATTCTGTTTTATAAAGTAGATGCCCAATGAAACCAGTACGCACTCTGCTTTATATAGGTACAGCCCATCTTTCAAAGCTTCTGTGAATCAGCTATTCTAGCCTCATTATAACCACCACCTCCACCATCATCATCATTACATCATTATCATTATTGAAAACACCTAGCTAAGCTCAACAAATCTGAATCATGGCAGTGAACATTTGTCACAGACCTGAAAGTTCCAGGCACAATGGAGAGCTAAGTCTGCAGAAATTAAGTAAAGAGAAAGCATGACTATTAATGGAAGGATGAAAATTAAGGTGTGTTATCTTTGCTCTTACGTTTTTCCAAATACTGTGTTAGGTACAAAGACACTGATTAAGAGACTGTAGAGAAGTCAATGAAAAGTACATGTACTGCATTTTCTTTTTAATTTTCTTTTCTTTAAGTAAGCGCTATGCCTAACATGGGGCTTGAACTCATGACCCTGAGAACAAGAGTCACATGCTCTATTGACTAAGCCAGCCAGATGCCCAACATGTATTAATTTTTATTTTATTTTATTTTTTAATGTTTATTTAATTTTGACAGAGAGACAGAGTGTGAGCAGGGGAGGGGCAGAAAAAGAGGGAGACATAGAATCTGAAACAGGCTCCAGGCCCTGAGCTGTCAGCACAGAGCCCGACACGGAGTTCCAACTCACAAACCATGAGATCATGACCTGAGCCAAAGTCGGTGCCTAACTGACTGAGCCACCCGGGAGCCCCAAATTTTTAAATCTGCTACAATAAAACAGATTGATCTCTTATGTTTATTTCCACTGCTACCTAAAACCAAAATAGCTTTGATTACTTACTTTAATAATCTGAAATAATGAGAAATTTGAGTGATCAGCAAAAATATGTTAGACTGAGGGGAATGAAGACTCCCTTCACATCAGATTAAGAGCAACCTGAGGGATGTGCGTCAGGATGAATTAACTGTTTTAGTGACTGAGATACATCTGGTAAGCAACTAAATATATTTGAACAGTCAGGTGTGCCTTTTTCTATTAACATTCTCTTAAAGCAGTAAATGAAAATAATTTGTAAAATTCCAACAGAAATGCATGCCTAGCAACATTTAAAACCAGTTGTTATGGAATGAAAAGAAGAATGTAACGTACATAGATTTAGGGGGGTTAGTATCAAACTATCAGATAAGAAGGCTGAAATTCCAGGGATCAAATTTTAAGAAATTTTGTGTTTAGAAATCAGTGATGGAGAGGCTCAAGTCAGAACTTTGAGAAATAAAAAAAATAAAAAATAAAAATGGAAACACAGCATAGTCGTAGAAAAAAACAATCTCTGCATATACCATATAACTGGTAACAAGCTGAAATTATAAAAAATTATTTGTTCAAAAATTTATCCTCACGTTGCATAATTTATATTACTTAGAAGGAGTCTCAGGTAAGTTACACCCTTTGGGATCAAGGAATGACAGAACGATTCATACACTGACCATTTTAATTCAGTATATTATTAGAGACTATAAAGAAGGTGGTAAGAAAAATATAAGAAAAGCTCTGATGATTAAAAAAAGAAGAAATTAATGTGATGTTATTCTCAATGATACGATTATTTTAAAAGAAGATCAAAAATTTCTGATAACAATATTAGAAGAGGTAAATTTAACAAAGTTACAGGCCTCACTATCAACCAACTTTACATTTCAATTTATCAACAAACAGAAAATAAAACTTACATATAAGATTTATAATCGCATTAGATGTCACAAAAACTTAGAAATAAATTCTAAAGCAAGATGAAAAAGACAGTTCTACTGTCTTTCAAGATATATCTATCATGAAAATACATTGAGGAAAATCATAACCCAAGGAGGGATATATGATGTCACAGTTTGGAAGGCTTGATATTATAAAGATAACAATTACCTCCAAATTCATCTATAGATATAATGCAAATTCAATCAAAATCTTAAACCTCCCTTTTAAAAAGTATGTTGAAAACTAAAAATATTTTCATGACTTTGGGGTAAGAAAGTATTTCTCTAAAAGGGCAAAAAAAAACCTAATATCCAGAAAGGGGAATTGTTTCATAATCTTACTATATAAAAATTAACTGCTATTTAGAAAAAAAAATCATTCAAAAAGTGAAGAAGCGAGCCAAGGAATTTAAGAAGATATTTGTGACAAAGGGTTTGTATTTCCCATCCATTCATACCACCTTCCATGCATAAATATATTTTTTCATATTAAAACAATAGAGTAAAGGTAAAAGAACAATACAAAAATAGGTAGGATGCTTAAAGGTATTTCACCAAAGATGCTATCCAAATGCTTAATAAATATATATATTTTAAAAAATTCACCATCATTAGTAATCACATTTATCAGAATGGCTAAAATTACGTTTGTATTGGTGAAGATATGATGAAATGAGAATTCATATACTTTTGGCAGAAATATAAACTAGTACAACAATTTTTAGCAATAGCTTGGTATAACCTAAAGTTCATATGCATACTCTATGACCCAGCAATTCTACCTCTAGACATATCAACAGTATACTCCACACATACAGCAAGATTCATGTAGGTGAATGTTCCCAGCCACATTAATCACGATAGCTAAAAACTGGAAATAATCCAAATGTTCATCAATGGTGAAATGGATAATAAATTGGATATAGTCATATATAATGATACACTATACAGAACAAGAAGGGAAAACTTCGGTTACATTCAACTACACGGATGAATCTCACAAACATGATCTTAAGCAAAAGAAATGAGAATGAATAGAAAATATTATTTCACGTATGTAACCTTTTAAAAAGAAAATGTGTGAAAAAAACCCCATAAAAGAGCAAGTGTTGGGAAGAATATAGAGGAACTGGAGCCTTTGTACATTGCCGTTGTAAATTGCTACAGTCACTGTGGAAAACAATATGGCACCAGGGCCTCAAAAAATTACATGATATAGTGACTCTACTTTTGGGAAACTATCTGAAAGGATTAAAAGCAGAGACCAGAACAGAAAATTATACACCCGTGTTTATGGCAACATTTTTCACAATGGCCACAAAGTGGAAGAAACACAAGTGTTCATAAAAAGAAGAATACACAGGAGAGGAGTGGGAAGATGGAAGGGTAGGAGGACTGTGAGCTCATCCGGTCCAACATTTACAGGCAGACATCATACACATCTAAGTAAACAAAACAGAAAGCAATCCAAAGATGGGTAGAACAAACTTCGCAACTAAATATGGAAAAGAAGCTGCATCTGAAAGGCCAGAAGGGTCAGAAAGGCAGAGGGAGGCTGCCTACAGAAAAAAGGCAGGCACACATACATACAGGGCAGAGAAACAGTCCCTCGCAATAGGGAGCTCACATGGAGAAGACTCATTGCTATAATCTTTGGCTTTGAAAACCAGAGGGACTGAAATCCATGAGTTTCTACAACCAGTGGGACCTGAAGCCTGGAACTCTAAAAGTCAGCTGACTCAGCACTGGACAAGGGTGGAAAGCAGAAATAGCTGGGCCATTGCCCTTACAGAGACAATGGCCTACAGGGATAGGCAACATAAAAACAGTAGTTTACTGAACGCCATGGTCAAACAGGAGACAGATCTGGTCACACTGATTTCAGAGCATATTGGGGAACTTCTCCCAAAATGAGGAAGCTGGCAGGTACTACTTTCCTACCCAGCCCCCAACAATATCAACACAGGGCCATTTGTAGGAGGTGGGAACAGAGTCACTTGCTACCTAACCTGCTAACAGTGCACCATGCCCATAAGTTCCCCTGAGAACTCACCCACTCCCAGCCTGATAGTCTTGGCACTGACCTCAGGGCAAATTTTGTTAAAGCCACGTGTGCCTTCCCAAGCCACTGCATGTACAGGTGCATAGCCGCTGGCACATAGCACACCCAGCTGCCACACAGCATCCAGCAGCCACATGCTCCCAGCCACTGTGGCATGCAGAGCACAGCCACATCTAGCCACTGTCCTGCACTATGCCCAGTCTGGTGCTCATCCCTGCTGCCCAGGTACACAGCTACCAGATGCTCCAGTGATTCAGGAAATCTGGCATAGGACTAGTGGGCCAGCACAAATTTTACTAACATGCCCATACTGCTCCCAAGTTCCCTGTGGGCATGCCCCCTCAGTTCAAGCATGCCTGAGTATCACTAACACCATGGAGAACAAGTACAGCCCATAAGCAAAGAGGCAGTGCAGACAACTATCATGAAAGGAAAAGTGACTCAGACAAAACTGCAGACTATAAGGAACACACAAAGGATACTCTCTTCAAGTGCTAGGTTCTAGTGAACAGGGAACACTGCACTACAGTGCATTTCAGGACCCCTTCTTCATGAAGTCACTACTTTCAGGAGGAGAAGACATAGCTGACTTCATTAACATGGAAAAACAGACAAAGAGAGGCTGAGAAATTGAAGAGAGAGAAAGAAGAGGACAAGGCCTCTTCTTTCAGATATAAGTAACATGCCTCATAGAGAAGTTAAAGCAATGATCATAAGGATACTCACTGGGTTTGAGAAAAGAGTGGATGACATGGGTGAGTCCCTTAATATAGAAATAAGGAATAACACAACACAGATAAAGAGCTCAATAAACGAAATGAGAAACGTGTGTAATGGAATGAACAAGAGGCTAGAAGAAGCAGAGAAAAAAATTAATGACTTAGTACACAGAATAATGGAAACTAACCAAGCTGAACAAAATAAAGAAAAAACTATGCAACACTAAAATAGACTTAGAGAACTCAGTGACTCCATCAAATGTAATATTCATATTATAAGAGTCCTAGATAAAGAAATGAAATGGAGGTAGGAAATTTATTTGAAGAAATAATAGCTGAAAATTTCCCTAATCCGGGGAAGGAAACAGATATCCAGATTCAGAAGGCACAGAGAACTCCCATCAAAGGCAACAAAAGCAGACCCACATGAAGACATGTTGTAATTACACTGGCAAATATAGTGATAGAAAAAAAAAATCTTAAAAGCAGCAAGACAAAAGAACACAGTAACTTACAAGGGAAAACTCATAAGGCTAGCAGGAGATTTTTCAAGAGACACCTTTTAAGTCAGAAGGCAGTGGCATGATATTCAA